>BFEA01000007.1:4662966-4696959 GCA_003427395.1 Chara braunii | reverse complement strand
GGACTCTTTCTGATTCTTTCTGGAATTTTCAAAACAAGCACCCTTGTTATTCCTGGTAGTTTGAAGAATCTCTCAGGACTCTGAGGGACTGCTGATGGTTTATACGAAGCTGCACTGGAATTAGACTGTTATATTCAGGATCCGTGGCTGTTCGATGCCAGAACAACGCTGGCCGGAGCCGGGGTGATGCCCTGTGACTTGCCGAAGGTTAGGGCATGAGACCTTGTAGAGAGATCTGGGGATCCTATGTGGGGGCATCCTCAGGGACAGCATATCCCAGCGGTGGCAGATAAGGGCAAGGGGTTGGCAGAGACATACTTTGGGTGGGAACTGTATGCCTTTGTGGGAGGTGGGGGGAGAAATGGGTCTGTCCGAAGTTGGGGCCGATGAGGAGTGTTAGTGATCAGGGGCGGTCCTTTTCGGTGGAGGCAGCGGTCCGGCAGGGGGATGAGGGGAAAGGCGGGAATTTCTATATCCTTTGCTTGTATTTGGTTGGGACTCTTTCTGATTCTTTCTGGAATTTTCAAAACAAGCACCCTTGTTATTCCTGGTAGTTTGAAGAATCTCTCAGGACTCTGAGGGACTGCTGACGGAGTGTTCGGAGAATTGCGGTGAATTTCAGGAGGTGTTTAGTGATCCTAAAAAAGGATTCGTAATTTTCCCATCATCTATCCCGATTTTCTGTAGTTTGTTCATGATCTTGGAGGAGACTCTCAAGCCGAAACAGGGTAATGGCCTCGGTATCTCAATTTGTTCATAAATTGTTTTTACATGTCTTCATATGGGACGTTGGGCCCGATTCCCAGCACGTGCTGCTCCCCACGAATAGATTGGAGCATGTCTTTCAAAAAAAAAAAAAAGAGAGAGAGAGAGAGGGTGTCAGCCAATGTCTGATGCCGAGTTCGGTGCACCAAACTCGGCGTCAGACACTGGCTGACACCTCTCTCTCTCTCTCACGAGAATGAATCTTCCTCTTTATAGAGGAAGATTCATTCACGTTGAGCATGTATGACTTCGGCTGTTTTTTTTTTGTTTTTTTTTTTGGCAGAAAGTGGTATGTTTTTTTTTGTCTTTTTTTCTTTTTTTTTTCTGTGATGTACTACCGGTTTTCCGAGGCTCAGCAATAAAGTCCGAGGCTCGGGAATGATCGGGCTACCGGTAGTCCGAGCCTCGGACTTGATAGCTGGGCGAGGTACTGGTGGTTTAACAGTTTGAGAGTTAAGCTTGCGATAGTCGATGCATAAGCGCAACTCCTTGTTATTCTTCCGAACGAAGAGAACGGGTGCCCCGTAGGGCGAGCAGCTAAGGTGAATCCAGCGCTTGGCAATGAGGTCATCGAGTTGCGTTCGTAGCACTTCGAGTTCCTCCTCGCTCATGCGGCTGATACATCCACGCAGAGGTACGGCCCCGTCTTTGAGAATGATCTTGTGACGAATTGGCCGATCCGGTATGATTCCAACAGGGGCTTCAAAGACGTCACCATAGGAGTCAAGAAGCTCTACAATATATG
Organism: Chara braunii; assembly: GCA_003427395.1. Lineage (NCBI taxonomy): Eukaryota > Viridiplantae > Streptophyta > Charophyceae > Charales > Characeae > Chara > Chara braunii. The sequence goes on along the minus strand of BFEA01000007.1, from coordinate 4,695,449 downwards.
GATCCGGTGGCTGTTCCGTCCCTGGCTCGTCGGGAGGGGGGAGGGCGTGCAAGAAGCAAATGCCCATTTCCTCCATGTCATTCTGTGCGATGGAGTTGCGAATGCTTGCCGTGGAGACCACGTGACAACAAATTGAAGGGTGAGGTGGGGGGCTCGTACATGGGACAAGTACCCCGTTCCGATCACGAACATGAACGGTGCGGCAGTCGAAGTTCACCGGGTGGTCCTCGCTGCTCAGCCACGACATGCCCAAAATCATGTTGAACTTTGTGTCCAAGATGTCGAAGGACACGGCCTCGCACGAGCGCAAGGCGAAGTACATGGGGACAGAGTCAACGCATCGGTAAATGGACTTGTGCGTACGACCATCGGCCAACGTGACGCCAGCGCACACCATGAAGCCTTGGCTGATGTAGTTGCGAGTAGCTCCACAATCAATCAAGGTGTTGCAGGTCGCATTCCCGATCTGACCGAGTATATAAAGTAACAGTGCGTTGATGTCGTCATACCGCTGCGTAGTGCACTCGCGGTCGATCTTCGCAATGTACTTGCGAAGGTCAACAACCGCTACTCCATCTTCCATCAATGGAGTTGGTACTGCAACATGCAAGTAGTTGCCTAGTTCCACCATCAGGGCGTTGCAATGCGGCTTCGGCAAGGAACCAGATGGGGAAAGAGGCGAGGTCCTCAAGTCTAGACCTACTGACGAGTCCCCAAGTAATGTCGGCGAGGATGTTGGTGCACTTGGCGATGGTGATGAAGTCGCGCACGCATATGACTCTTGCACGTGGAGAGGTTGGTCCGACTGAGGGACCAACTGGACAGCGCAGTCTTCGTAACTCTCTCAAAGACTTGCGACATACGCATGTTCCCCGGACGTGGAGGAGGTTGCTAGCAAGGCAACCATGTCCGACGGAGTAGGAAGTGGAGTCGCCTCACTTCCTGCGGAGCTTAGTTTCCTGAGCTTTCTCATGGGCGAACGTCTTCTTTGCCTTTGTCGAGGCATTGCGACGTCGTGTGCTTGGTGTTGTTGCACCAGTAGTAACAATTCCACTTTTGACGGAGCTCGTATTGCTCCTCCATGAGGCGGAATTTCTTCCATGGCTCATTCGGCTGTCCGACTTTCCTTGTTGACCCGGATCTTGCCTTCTTCGTCTTGCTGTTGCGTCGTGGCGGATGGGCGTTGACTCCGTCTCCTTCACTAGACTCGTGAGTCAGTGCCTGGTCATCATCTTGTCCATCTCATTGGACAACGACGACTTGCTGCGTCCACGGGCCTTTGCCCTTCTCCACAAATTTCGATTGGGTTCGCCGTTCATTGACGGCCCATCGATTTGATTGGATTACTTCACGCGCCTTGTCCACGATCTGGTCAAAGTCCGTGTACAAGCTGCGCTCCCCAAGGGCCGTGCTCAATGCGTCGATCGACCGCTGGAAGAATTCACAATGAAGATGCACAAATGGCATATCGAGATTCGGGGTCCGCCTTGTGGTAGCCATCGAACTTCCCGATGCCAAACTTCGGCATCTTGTACTATCTGGGCGTCATGCTGTTGCAGGTCCCGGTTGGTTGCTGCTGCAGCTGGAGCAGGTCAGCCTGTACTGCGGCCATTTGTTGACTAATGGTCGCTGGCCGTTGGAAGTTGTTCAAATTTCCGATGAGTGCTACCAGATGATCCATTCGTTCCTCTAGTTCGCCGATCCATGGATCGGTGCTCGAGGATGCCATGTGCCAGTGTGGCACGTCATCCTTCTCCAATTCCTCGAGGCGGGCGCGGAAACTCTTGTGAGTCTCCTCGTAGTCTGCGATGATACGCGCCTACCGCGCCAGCTCCACTTGTTGTCAATTGCAAGTGAGGAGGAGTTGGTGCATGAGGTTGGCGAGTGCTGACTTGGTCCATTCCTCCGCCGTCGGGTCCGGGTGCGTCTCCGTGGGAACAAAGGCCCATTCTTGAAGTGTCACAGTATGAGTCGCCTCTTGTTGCGTGAGGACGGACACTGCATCTCATCGAGCTCTATTATCGTTGGCAGCTGCTTCAGCGAGCTGCCGGCGCCGTTGCTCCGCGTCTCATGCAATGGCGTTGAGGCGTGCGGCTTCAGCTGGCTGCCGACTCGCGTCATTGTTTTTCTTGTACTTGCTGCATGTAGGTGGACAGGCGGGACATGAGGGCCGTCATTGTCTCACCCTGTTGCCGAACTGGCGCAGCGTCAAGGGCTCCCGCAAGTGTGGCACTGGGAACCACCTGTTGGACCTGTGGGACCAAGGAGTTCGCCGTGCACACATCGTGTGGACTGCCGGATGCGGCATTGTCCATTGTGGGGTTGCCCTATACCTCCATTGCAGAGGGGAGGGGCAAGGGTAGCTGCTGCTCTGCTGCAGCTGCCCGCCCTTCACATTCTGCGATGTGTTTGCTGCGTCGGAGCATAAGCTGCGGTTAGCTGTACTGTATAAGCTGACGTGGCCCTGCTGCTGACATGGCACTGCTGTCGTGGCACTTGCTGACGTGGCACTGCCGGAGTACAAAGAAGGATGGGGAGAAAACGTGCACACAGGCAAAGAACCGGACTGCAACTTCCACTCCCGGGTGCTAGTCAACAGAAAAAAAAAGAAAAAAAAAGCTCTACAAGGAATCGCAGAAGTTCCGAGTATTCAAATGGGAGAAATTCACGACAAAAAAAAGAAATGCAATTTCGGAAAAAAAAGAAAAATCTGCGAGGAGAGCTGAATTCCTATGAATTTCGTGAGGAATTGCAAAGTTGCAGAAAAGACAAGGAGAGGGGAACTCGTAAAATAAAAATTATGAATGGCCTATCCTTGATTTTACCAGGAAAATTTGCAGAAACCCTAATTTTGATGCGACTTTTAAAAAAAACGGCAACCCTGACCTAACCCTAATTGCCACTTATTTTCGGGATTTCCAAAATTCACAGATTCCGCAAAAGACCAAAATTTTCGGAATTCCCAGGATTCACTGACTTTTGCAGATTTCGTGAAATGCTGAAATTTTCGGTCCTGAAATGCGCGGATTTCACGGAATGCCAAAATTTTCGGATTTCTGAAATTCGCGAATTTGAAAAATGCTGAAAGTGCAAAATTATTTACAACAGAAAAAGAAAACGAAAGAAAAAGAAATTGCAAAACTTAAAATTCGTTAATTAGTTGTTAATCTTGATTAGGGTTAGTTTAGCGAATGCTAATCGCGGATTAGCGCTAATTCGTGATTAGCACAGATCTGGGGTTAGTGCTAATTAGCACTAATCAAGGTGACAACTTTACTAGAACAGAAAAAAAAAGATGCAGAAATTTGACGAATCCCTACTTAATCGATCAATCAACCAAGCAACCAATCAATCAATCAAGTTGGTTTCTTGATTGGGCAGATCCTCTTTCAAAAGGTCTGCTCCGATCCCAAACTGTCGCATACAAAGATGGTACAGGCCAGAACCAAGAACCAACATCTCACAGATAGAGCAAGATAGCACAGCGGAAGACTGGAATACTAATGATCAGACCCAATCAATGTCGAAATGCAGACTGGACATACATCATCATCATCACACGGTGTGAATGGCCTGGCGCCACACACAAGGACGAAGGTGCCAGGCCTAGCTCATACACAGATGAGGAGGGGGAAGAGACGAAGAAGAGGGGGGCGGAGATGAGAATGTCGCTGATATCAATCCCAAACAGTCCCCCCAACGTCTCTGCCCAATGTCGAGTCTAAATCCCAAATGTCATCAATCCCTCTCTCTCTCTCTCTCTCTCTCTCTCTCTCACGATCCAGTCAAGAGCTCACGAACCAGCAGATTATTGGTGGTTCTGCAAGGAACAGCTCCACAAGACTGCTCCTGCATTGTCTCGCATTATCAAGAAGCTCAAAGGGGAATACAAGTAGACCAATAAACAAGAAAAGTTTTCTAGGAGGACCTCGAAATTAGCCCGGCGCGGGTGAAAGGACTCACGAGTCTCAAGACCCAGCCCCGGCACTAAGGCCCGATTTCCCGTGTACTCTAGGTCTCAAGGATCTGCCCGCTTCGGTTCCTGTAGACAACAAAGAGGTAGTCCGCATAGAAACGGGGAGGCCTGAGTCCTTAGGAGTCAGCTGTTAGGTACCGGAAGCACATCAGTTCCAGTCAGTCCCAACAGGAAAGTCCTACAACAGGACCAAGCATTGGGAGAAGCAGGTGTCGTCGTTGTCTTCTTCTCATAAAGCCCAGGCAGTTGTAGAGGTTGGATACTAGACATATGACAGTCACCTTCCGTAGTCGGCCATGTGGTTATCCGGATGGTGAGGTCATCATTCCTTTCAGGACTCCCTACCAACCTACCACTATTTCACCATGATCTCCCAAAGCCCAGGCAGTTGTAGAGGTTGGATACTAGACATATGACAGTCACCTTCCGTAGTCGGCCATGTGGTTATCCAGATGGTGAGGTCATCATTCCTTTCAGGACTCCCTACCAACCTACCACTATTTCACCATGATCCCTGGGAGAAGCAGGTGTTAGATTGCAGAATCATTGCAGATGTCAAATCACAGAATCCTACGGCAGTCTGGGGCGATGTAAGTGAAAGAAGTGCAAAGAACGATTGCAGTGTGTTTCCTTTTGTTCCTTTTTCAAAGTTTTCTTAAAAACAGTGCCATATGCCTAGCGATGCTGATAAACTTGACGAGTTCACTTTCAACTTTTCAAGTACTTTTCACCTTTTCTATCATACAAGCCAGACACCATGGCACACACTTTTGCCAGTTCGCAAGGTCCGCTTGAGTACCAACATGTAGGCAACCACCAAATCTCATCCTCATGAGCCTGTTGCTGGCACAACCGGGCTCTAGTGGCTCCTATTTCCGTGAGAGTGGCAGCCCTGTGATATTTTAAATAAACAGCAATGAGCCGACCAGACCTTTTCTCATGACTTTCACTGACATATCAGAGGCCAAGGTTTCCTCTCTATACTCTACTACGATGTTTCACGCAGCCCCGTTTGATTCCACATACCAATCAGTGCTGCATAACCGACCGTAAAACACTACCATCAACATAGAAGAACTACACAGTCATCAGGACCTGTCAACCATTTGCTAGACAAGCCACAACCAAATGCACATCAAATTGACAAACAACTTGAAACAAGGATCAACAAAGCAAGCGCACCACGGTTCATTTCTTCCTATTGTCTTTTCCCCTTTCAATTTTCTACCCTGTCCAAAGCAGAGCTGGCAACCATGAAATGCATTCACGGTTGAAAAGTGTGAAGTTTCTCCTTTCCATGTACATGCCTGAGGAAGAAAGCCAAGCGCATTCCTCCCTCCAGTCCCATAAGAAGAGACGCACCACCTCTTCCTCGCCCCTGCGCCGAAATATTCGCTCACAAACTGCCGCCAAAACTCTATGTTATTATCCTGCAACAAACACGTCACCAGAGAGAATTAGCAAACATGTCTGCAGGACATGCTCCTCTGGAGCGGAAAGGGAGCCTGAAAGCCAATCAAAGCCATCACAAAGGAAAAACAAACATGTTCCGATGATCCTGAGAGTCAACGGTGTCCCTTCCCAGCGTCTGCATTTGGCTGGTAAGGCACATTTTTGACATGTTGGCCATTTGGCACTGGCCAAGGACAAGGGTTCTCCCCGACTTTGTGAGGGATCCATCCTCTCTTTTGCAGTAAGATGGTTGCAATGGTCTCACCAAGCCACTCCCAATTCCATGTCCATGCAAGTCCACAGATTGTCACTCCAAGCTCCATGCACGGGATATGGAATGAAGACGATATGAAAACCTCAAATTATTATTACAAAGCAAAGAATGATGAACCAGTTCCAAGTTGCATACACTGCAGCTATGGCTGCACCGAGCGTGCAACAGGTACATGTGACTCTCTCTCTCTCTCTCTCTCTCTCTCTCTCTCTCTCTCTCTCTCTCTCTCACACACACACACACACACACACACACACACACATGGGTCCCAGCTATGGCACTCCACTCTGTTGAGTACACTACTCCAACCCTCTCCCTTAGGTCACACTTGGCTGTACAAGAGCTTCTACGACAAACCCAGGTGGGAAATTGTATTGTCACCTTCTTGCTGTTGGACTTGTACTTGACTGTGGCTTCCAATCTCGGATGTTTCTGACCTGTACCAGTCCGTGGCCTTTTGGCCACAACTGCTTGACTCTTCTCATAGCTACCAGACTTACCTTGGACTGCGCCGCTGTCTTGGGACTTCCGAACAGGTGACATCTAACGACCTACTGGACTGACTGTGTGGATGGACCTAGCGGACCCTACAGCTGCGTCAGTAATACTAGGCCTACCGGTTAGGCCATTATACATGGGACTAGGGACTTTGGGAATTCTGCAGTCAGAACCGGAACTTGGGCAGACATGAGTGAAACCCTTTCATTCCCGCCAGCCTAATTTCGAGGTCGACCAAGAAACCTACGGCCATTCTCCTCTATCTGCAAAGCACAAACCTCCATTGGCCCACTCATAGTGTGAGGTTATGTCAGTGGCTGTCAGTCTCACTTCTTTCCTTGTGTACCATCTATCATCCTCGGGTTCTTGATATCGGAACGACTCTTGTCTCGTGTTCAGGGCCGTCCCCTTCTCAAGAATCATGGACATCTTCGTCTACTATTCCGTCAATGTTGTGTCGAACATCCATCGCAGGGGAAACCATTGATTTAAGTGAATGGCACGCACGAGTCGAGAAATGGTTCATTTAAAAAAAAGGTAGTACAGGGCAGCTGCTTGGACGCACTGGACACGAGGTAAGTGCGTAAATGTGGAGGTATGTCGATAACATAGGATTGACCATCAACATCTCCTACAATACCGGGAACATCCCACAGTGCTCTGTATGCAGGTAGCAATTTTTGGGGATACTTTCCTCTGGTACGAACTCTAGACTTTACCCATACCAAACCTCAAACAGATGGTCGCTAGTGCTTATTAGCTTGATGTATCATTTTTAGCTGGGCATGTCTAATGATTTTAGTAACTTTTAAATCAGATCTCATGTGCGTCTATCGCTATATCAACAAGTTTGAATCCAGATTTCATCAGATGAAGAGAATAACAGAGCAAAAAAGACATGAAACACGTTGAATATAAGAAAACAAAAAGCAACCAAAATAGGTAGGTTCGCTCGCCGTGGCAAAGTGCACACTGTCTCTGTCAGCAGTGTTTTCCATGAAGAGGCGTAGACTTCCACAGTCAGCCCACAGTTGAAACGGGAGGAATGCATCCTCTCTCTCTCTCTCTCTCTCTCTCTCTCTCTCTCTCTCTCTCTCTCTCTCTCTCTCTCTCTCTCTCTCTCTCTCAGTACCAGGTTCCTTCAACCTAATAAGAAACCTTCCCCCATGCAGTACCAGGTTCCTTCAACCTAATAAGAAACCTTCCCCCATGCCCATCTGTCTTTGTATATCCTGGACGCACTTCACGCTTCGCTAGGTCGATCTCTTTGTATTGCAATCTCAAAGCCTCCTCGCACCGCTGCCAACTCTCCCACAAATACAGAAACATCGCAGCATCCCGGTAAGCCTCCGCCTCTCGCACCTCTCCTTCAGTACCAGGTTCCTTCAACCTAATAAGAAACCTTCCCCCATGCCTATTTGTCTTTGTATATCCTGGACGCACTTCACGCTTCGCTAGATCGATCTCTTTGGATTGCCCTGCACCGCTGCCAACTCTCCCACAAATACAGAAACATCGCAGCATCCCGGTAAGCCTCCGCCTCTCGCACCTNAGATCGATCTCTTTGGATTGCCCTGCACCGCTGCCAACTCTCCCACAAATACAGAAACATCGCAGCATCCCGGTAAGCCTCCGCCTCTCGCACCTTTTTTAGGATCTTCACTTTGTTACGAATGTACGCAAGAACCATAGTGCTCTCTCCTCGTCTTCCTCCTCCTCCTCCTCTCTCTCTCTCTCTCTCTCTGTGTGTGTGTGTGTGTGTGTGTGTGTGTGTGTGTTCACGTGTGTGCGTGCGCGCACACACATACATACACAGACCTGTGTTGTGTGTCATGAAAAGGTGGAGAGTTCCGTTCACATTCGGCCGACAAAACACAATAGGTAGGATGGCACGGCATTGCTCTCTCTCTCTCTCTCTCTCTCTCTCTCTCTCTCTCTCTCTCTCTCTCTCTCTCTCTCTCTTCCCCCCCTCCCCCCCCAAACACACACACAGATTGGCATAGCGGGTTGCAGGACACAGCCCCTCCTTCCATCTTCAAGATGCTCTGGGAGTGCTCATGTACCGGGATGTTGTTTCCTCGCCCTCCAGGAGCATCTGGAAGGAACGGCGGCATTCGTGGTGGGGGCCCGCTGCCGTACTCACGGAATGCATAAAAGACAAAATACGGTGGTGCATCTCTCCATATTCCCATGGAAGATTCATTCTCGTTTTGAAAATAGGATGAATTATGCGGCGAGGCCCTTGGAGTGGCCAATCCATGCTATGTACTTGCATTCAAACATGAGGCCGGGCGATACCACAATGGGTGCCCTCTCCCGGACACAAGACGGCGCCGCACAGCCCTCCAAGCCACGCTCTGAAAAATATAACAGGCGTGCTTTTCCCAACAAGGCGCGTCCCTCCCGTGCCACTGATTCACCATATTTCCGTGGGCCCACTAGGGAGCATCACGCCCGGCCCGGGTTTACTTTTATAAGGAGTGCATAAGCGTCACAAGATATACAGTCCGCAAGTTTGGGAACTTGCAGAATGCTTGACCCAACACTGACACAAGCCCTTGCCAACAATTGACTTCTCAGGGACCTCGTTAAGGGAGAATCATACAGCCAACAAGCCACCGCATGCTTCTGCATCCAAATTTCAGACTGCCCACTGTTCATATCTTCTCTCTCAAGTCTGTGCAAGAGGGGGAGGGAGAGATAGAGAGAGACAATGCTAAACTTAAACCAGCAATATGTTTCCCAGCCATTTTGTGCCAGGGCGGCAATTAACAAGACACAAAATCGTGGGTCAGGCCTAGCACATGGAGAGAAGCTGGCGGCGTGTGGGTCAGACCTAGCAGATCTAGAAGCCGGTGGCATCAGGGACGTCGAGCATCATGCCAGTCCAGCTGGAACTGGTGCGAGACAAAAATCCACGTTCGGGAAACGAGGGAGTGGATGCACTTAAAAGCGAAAAAAAGATTGTGGGCAACAACCGTCAACACATCCCAGCAAAGAGAATCAGGCAAGCATCAGTCCAGGTCTGCCACTGCAATGGACAGAAGGAAAACGACAGTTAAATGTGCCAACTTTAAATAAAACTCAGAAACTACACAAACCGAGGCTACCAGAGTTGCCAGGCCCAGGTCGGCTAACAGAGTCGCCTGTCCGGGAGACCCGGCAAACCTGCCTGGGGTGGGGACCCGGCTGGGGTACCTGGGCAACAGTAAAAGTGGGGTCTTTTCGCCCACTGAGATGTGCCCATATCCGGCCTAATCTTTGAATTTTGGTGAAGCGTCACCAAAGGGTGAATATGCAGTATGAGCGGGGCTCAAAGGGGCTTGAAGGGGTGTAATATAATTTAATGTTTTTTTTGTTTTTTTTTTTCAAATTTCATTACAAATTCCGGGGTGACCCTCAGCCAAAAGATGTTTGATTTGAAATTCTGCATAACATAGTTTTTTTACCAGGTTTTTTTGCGTTTTTTAGTTTTTTTACCAGGTTTTTTTGCGTTTTTTTCCTGCACTTGGACTATCCGGGACCTTGACCGGGACTTTGCCCGGACATGGCCCAGCCTGGCCGCCCAGGCCACTCTGAGGCGACCCGCGCAGCCTGGCTGGTAGGCCAGGCATAAAGGAAAAATCTTCAGCATACATTCAGACCTCCATGCAATGGATAAACCTATGTATCTCACCGCCGCTCTGCAAACTACAATCACAATAATGTGGAGGGGACCAGACTCCACCCTCTCATTACAGCAGGACAAAACCCGGTCTAGTGATCAGACGCCAAGATCATGCTGGTGCACCACTACAGCTCGGTCTGGTAATCGATAGGCACCAATCCTTATGAAAGCTGGACACAGTGACACACCCATCACAGCCCATGTGCCTCGTTTCTTCTATAGCATAGTCCCCCTCAACAAAATATTCACTTCTGGGTAAATCAAAGAGCCACATTATACCAATGGGCCTAGCTCGGACGGTAAACCCATGACCTGTTTGGAATGCAGACCTCAGTTCGAATCTCAATCAACTCAGATGAGTAAACAACTCTGAATTTACCTGGGGCTAGTCAGTTTGAAGATGATACCACAAGGTCATCGCTCTCTTTCAGAAGGAAAAAAAAAAAGAGCCCCGTTATGCTAGCTTTTGCTGCAGGAGCTGATTCGTTGTCCTCCTCAAAGGACTATTTTGACCCCTATCAGTAGTCGCCATGACAAGTGCAGAGGGTGGACCCAAGCGAATGGCTAGGCCAGACAAGAATTGTGATGTCCTCCTCATTGATCTGCATAATCGCAGGCCAAGCACCGATGAATGGATCACTGGAGAGCCATGCCCAACGCAGAAATACAATTTGGTGATTACCACCCAGAGCAGAAGGCAGGCACCACATTAACCCAACAGCTTTTGGCCCCATTGACCTACTAAGAAGGGGTCTATCCTTTTTAAAAAAGCACAAACCGCAGCTTAGAAACACTCATTCATGACCAGCCGCATCCATAGACTTCAAGAAGTGATAAGAGCCACAATTGTTGCCATCTACTCTAGTCACAACTGGTGCGGAATGGAACTCCTGGAAACCCTCACCTCTACTAAAGGTAGCAATTTCTGCCTTCGTTCTTCCCCTCACCTCTCCTTTTCAACGTCACTGCTATTGAGGTCGAATTGCGAAAATGCCTGTGAGACTGGAGGCAGCAAAAACATCAGAACCAAAAACATGAACAAACAGAAGGCCGAGGGAAAGACCTACTCCGACCTGCATACCAAGATTCTGAAACTAGCCCTGGCAGAATGCACCTGGACATTGAGACAACTACTCCCGCCTGCATTTCAAGATTCCAAAACTCTGACAGGTCTAGATTTCGAATCTCAAAACAAGCAGGGCAGTTCGTCCTTCCCCTAACTCTTCCCCCGTCCATTTGATTCCGTCAACACTGAAACAATTACAAAAGAAGAACAGATACATTTTCATCAATCTGGACTGTTGGGAAAAGCTTGGATCTCGCTCCACTAAGCAGCGATTCTAGACCCTGCCTACCACAGACAAGTATTTTTTTCTGAGTGGACCACGGGCCTAAGCTGCGATGCACCAAGCACGCAAGCCACGGATCGGACAGGTGGTGACAACAGGCACAAAGAAGGCCGCATTTCTCCCCATAGAGAGATGAAAAGTCAAAAAAGCCCTGCGTCATTTTCTCTCTTCTCTTCTCTTATTTGAGAGGGGAGGAGGCGGGAAGATCGGGGGGAGAGAAAACAGACATGAAGACCACAGTAGGTGGGCTGGCCACACAAAACAAGAAAGGAATACCGAAACCCCAACTTGCTTTCACCAACTTCTTTTTCCTATGGGATGGGGCAGCAGGGGGGCCGCACGTGACTGCCACGTACTACCAGTATGTTTCCCAACCATTTTTCTCTGATGCAGATGCATGGACCATTTCAGGGGTTGGCTCCTGGAGCAAAACGGCTGGCGGCGCCAGCCAAAAGAAAGCCCGCACCGGCTCGTTTCTTGGGTGTGCGCAGAGCGTTTTCAGCCTCAGGAAAAAGAGTCTCGCCAGCAGCTGGCCCGGCACTTGGAAAAACTCATTCCGGGGTGGTGGAAATGCTCAGACTGTCTGTCAGAAAAATGCCAGCGCTCCCAGGCAAGTAGACTGCCCCTGCGGTTTGGGTTTCTTAGGGGTGGGCAAAAATTCCACATCTGAAAAGAAAGGCTGTGCTTCAACAAAAAGAAACAGTTCAATCATTTACACACATAGTATATAACAACCCAACATGTACCATCATGTGCGAAGCAGACGATTAAGAACTGTGCACCACACATTAAAACCAGGCAAGGAAAGGTCTACAACTGGTCACTGTGCCCTATAGAGTTTTACCCCCAGCCAGGCAACGACATGGCGAAGGACTGCGAAATCCACAAGTGTTGGTTCACAATAAATTACGAACAAGAACTAACACCGGCTGTATCCCAAACTCCAAGGTAATGGGAATAACATGTGCTGACCACATTTGTCAGGCAGATAAATCCAAATCACTAAAGCAGTGAAAGAAATATACTCTTTAGAGAAAGAAACATTGTGATTCTGTCCACAGATGCGATCAAACTGTGGCCGAAATCAAGGGATATCGGGCATCACAAGTCAACATTTACAAGCTGTGATGATCCCATCTACGATCCTGTCAGCGCGCATGTGCTACCGTAAGGGCAGGGCCGTCAAACTACTGCAACATTATGATCCTGAGCAATTATGCACACCCGCCACCACAGTTAGTAGTAATGCAGTTGCACTAGTTTTCCGACAAATTGAGTATGAACATGAAAAGAGACACATACACATAGCCTACAGGCACACACATAGCTTCACACACACAGCCTACGGGCACACACACAGCACATTGGCTCATACACAGCCTACGGCACACACATAGCCTATGGGCATACACATAGACTACGGGCATAGTTGCAATGCCAGGGTGGTATCCAGCCCCGGCTAGGGGGCGTCATAGACTTGATCTGGACTTGGGGGGCGATGGGTTCAGATATGGTTAGTGATATGCTCCATTCGCATAGTGCGCTTGTCTGCAAGCGTACTGACTGAAGGTTGTTCTAACTTTTGGACTTTCAAGTTCAGCTTTAGCTTCTGCAGCGCTTTGCGGCTAATGTAGCTTCGGGTGGACCCACTGTCTATAAGGGCCCCTACCCTGCCTCTAAAAATCTCTACGTCTACTAACACTAGCTGTCCTTTTCCATCTTTCTTCATCTTGGCCCAGGCAGGCATCCTCTCCTTTAACTCTTCTGCCACACCTGTGAGGGAAGTGCCTAGAGAGACCCTAACGCAAGCAGTCTCTGGACAGCTATCTAGACACTGGTGCAAGGAAGATGAGCAATAGCGAACTTCTGCAATCAAACAGCATCATACATATGAGTCCAGATAGTCGTGACCTCGAACCAACAGCAGGATTGCATCACAAGATTCACCAAATAAGAACACACCAAGAGTTCATAATTGACAATGCTGAAATAGTCCCATCATCATCAACGAAGAACCAGAGTTGATATCCTATCTGGCGCTCGGCGCCCAGACTACATGTGGCAGATCCTATCTAGCCTACACTACGAAGCCGAAAGATGACGTCAACAGCATTTCCGAAGTACGAGCATATGGCGACCAATGTCGCACGCTTCCAGCACCAGGTATGTCTCTCGCTACACTCACAACCTCGTTCCCCAACACACAGATGCCACTAGCACCCAAGGACCACCCTGCGCTTCACCCAGCTTACAGCAGCGCAGCTCGGCTATGGCTGCGTGCTCCTTCCCTGCTCGCCCGTGCGAGCGTAGGCGCCAGCCAGCAAATAGCGCAGCATGCAGCCAGCACCCGAATGCCGAATGAGGAGGCAGGTCCTTTCCTATATCGAAGTGGCCTGCCTGCGTCCAGTCCCAGGAAGCTTCCAGTAGGCCCCGGTAGCCTGAGGCCCAGCACGACGAGCAGGCCTTGGGCCTGAAGTGGTTGCATGTGCCCAACTGCCTTCTGCCTGTGCTTGGCCCGGTACCCGTATCCAGCCCAGGGCCTGCTTCACGTACATACACACAGGCGGCCCAGGGCCTGGGTTCACTCAACCAACTGCCGCTGCGCAACTGCCTGAATTTCCCTGAGTTGCGTGGTGGCCAGAAAAGGGCCCTGAGGGCCTCGTCGAGCCTGCCTTCACTTAGGACGCAATGCAGCAAAAATGGGGCGTTATGGGGCTCATAGAGGCAATGGCCTCGCATTCCCTCCTCCTTAGCTTCAACAGTCCTCTGAGAAGCTCAGTCTTCGATCATAGGGCGCTTTTCCCTTCTGCAGAGATCTCTCGTATTGGGTTACAACTTGAGGAGCGGTCTGCATGAGCTCTTCCCTGGTGAACCAGTGGTCCTCCTCCGGATCAATGTGATGCCGGAACCGAACGCGGTACTGCAGCTTCGGTTTCAGAGGACGTTCCCTGCCTGCTGGTCTTCGTAGTGGCAGCTCTTTGTGATCCACAATATCATCGATGTCCACCTCTCCATCCATCGTTGGGGGCAGCATTGAGCGACGAGATGGAAACTGATCAGTATCTTCGAAAGGTGCCAGCTTGGAGGCGTGAAAGACAGGGTAAGTACGGAGATGACCAGGAATCCGGATAACGTAAGATGGCCCATCCGGATCTGTCCCGACGATGTCCAAGACTTCCCAAGGTCCGAAGTACTGGGGCATGAGTTTGCGGGAGATCCCATAACTCCTGTCGAAGTTCCGAAGACTTAACCCAAACCCTATCCCCAACCTGAAATGAAGAAGGTCGGTGGTGTCTATTTTCAGACTCTATCATTGCTGCCTGTGCCTTTTGCATCAGCTCTACCGCCTGGTGCATTTTCTGTTCATATCTGTAGGCAAACTCTAAAGTACCCGGTGCAGCAGTTGATTGATTCTCAGGAAGGAGGAAGTCAACGGGTAGTCTAGGCTTGAACGTCAGTAATAAACTGTTCGGGCTCACCCATGTGGCGTTGTGTACAGCATTGTTGTCAGGCTGGCGATGAGAGCACGCTTTTCATCCCAGTCCATTTGGTTGGGCTTAATGTAGTGCCTCAACAGGTGTTGCACAGTGCGGAGTTGTTCAGCCTGTCCGTTGGCCTCTGGGTGATTCCCAAAAGTCATCTGCAACTGAGTTCCCTGCTCTGCAGCAGCGACCTTCCACACCTCGCTGGTAAACCGGACATTCCGGTCACTGACAATAGACTTCGGTAATCCGAAGTCCCTCACCCAATTCTCTTTGAACATCCCGATCACATACTCCGTCTTTGTTGTTTCCGGCATTGGTACTAACCTAGCATATTTACTAGAACTATCCACGATGACGAAGATGTGACGCATCCCACTCTTGTTGGTGATCAAAGTATCCATGAGATCCATGGACAGACTCTCGCCAGGCCGTTCCGGAATCGGAAGGGGCTTCAAAAGCCCAAGAGGAGCCTGAGTACGTGGCTTGTCCCGTTGGCAAACTTGACAAGTCTCCACGTACACCTGGGTATCTCGCATCATCGTGGGCCACCAGAATCGCTGCAGCAAGTTGGTTGCGGTCTTCTTATATCCAAAATGGCCGGTGGCATCATGGCACTCACCAAAAAACAAACTGCGCAAAGACTCGCTACTTGGGACACACAATCGTTTATTCCCATCCTTCTTAAGGAACAGCAAGCCATTGACCAACTCAAACTCGGCAGAGGTCTTCTTGTCCTTTGCCTGAAGTCTGCGTATGATCTCGGACATGAACTGGTCCTTGCAATAGGCTTCCACCAAGGATTGAGTAACATGGTCCATCAGATTGAACTCAGTAATCAGCGCACCTGAGAAATCAGGTCTACGTGACAAGGCATCCACAACCTTGTTATACTCCCCTTTCATACGTGCTGAAAGGTGCCAGGAGCATTGCAAAGGCCAAAAGGCATCACCACAAACTCGTACAGACCGTACCTGGTCTGGAAAGCGGTTTTGTGCTGATCCTCGGGCCGGATTGCAATCTGATGGTACCCGAACTTCAGATCTATCTTACTGAAGAACCGACACCCTTGCCCTCTATCTAACAGATCATCGATGTGCGGTAGGGGCTCTCTATTTTTAACGGTGATGGCATTGACGCCCCTATAGTCAATGCACATCCTAAGAGTACCCTCCTTCTTAGGCACAAATAGAACTGGAGACCCATAAGGAGAGACACTCGGCCGGATCCAACCCTTCTCTACGAGTTCCTTGAGTTGGCGGCGAAGCTCATCAAGCTCGCCTGGAGACATCCGATAGATCCTACCCTTCGGAATACTAGACCCTGGGATAATCTCTATCGCGTGGACGACCTCCCTCTCAACAACCCCTGTCGGTTCTTCAAATAGATCAGGGTACTTAGCAACTACTCCCTCTATCTCCGGCGGCATTTTCACTGGGTCGCCTGCAGAAGACACATAAACTAAATACATACCCTCCTCATGATTTTGCTTATAATAGTTATAAAACGCGGCCGCACACATGCATCCATGGGACTCGATCAGACTACTAGCTTGAACTTATGTTAATCTAGCGGTCCCTCCTCCTGGCAAAGTGTGTTTGACCACTTTTCGATCCCAGTCAAACTCGGGCTATGCCACAGAGAGGTAGTACATACCTAGTAACATATCCATTGGGAGCTCGTCACTTACTAGGATTGAGACACGATGTCTCAAGTCCCCTCCCGCATACGGGAAACAACACTCAACATCCTGGAGGTAGTCATGGACTACCATGCGCTGTTTGTTGGCACAGGTCGACTCAGGCGTTGCACTTGCCCCTGTAAGCGCAGTCTCTCAACGCACGCGCGATTAATAAAGTTTCGTGTCGAGCAAGTGTTATAATAGGCCCCGGCCTTGCAGCCGCCAATAACAACCTCGCTGACGAACATCTCACCCTTACGGGCTTTGACTAAGGCCATCCAAGAAGCTAGCGGGTCTGATCTAGACCACTCCACCTCTAACTCCTCTAAGGACTCGAACACATTCATCGAACAGAGGCTCGATGGGTCTGAACGTGTTTGCGGGACGACGCTGGAGTCAGTAGCTTGGGCCATCTCTCGAGATGGTGAGGGTGTCTCCACCACCTCGACCGTAGCAAGATCAGCTACTATTCCTACTGGCCCGACGTGTTTCCCGGAGCACTGCCAGAAGTACTGGCAACATTGCTACCAACGGGATGAGAGGATCCCAACACCTACCCCATCGTAGGCGGGATCTTTTCTGTCACTTTCTTATTGCGGTACTTGAATTGGTTGTGGCCATATTGACCACAACGAATACAGGCCTGTCGTGGGTAACGATCTCTCCACACGTCCTCTGTAAGACCCGCTTTCTCCCATGGAGGAGCATTGGGGTCAACTTGACTCCTACACCGGGAACCTCCACGACGTCTACCGGTCGCATTCCTTTTTGAGCTACGACAGCGACCACTCCACCCTCTGAAGTTTCTACGCTGCCCACCTCTGGACCTACTCCCTCCTGGAAGTGTTCGTCGACTCTGAAGTTTCCACGCTGCCCACCTCTGAACCTACTCCCTCCTGGAAGTGTTCGTCGACTTCGATAGTGGAACCATCATTATCGACAAACATTAAGCGACCCTTCGCCTTCCAGTTAGGAGGCAGTGTCTTTTTCCTCCCATCCGTAGTGGGTGCCTGTCCATGCCCTATCTTAGCCTCCCTTGCCAACTGGTTCCTGAGAGGCTGAGAAAAGCATCTCAAGTACGAGGTAAGGAGAACCTGGGGGTCGTAGCGCACCCCAGGGGGACACATCAGACGCTCCACAGCGTCAGTGGCTTCCCTTGCTGACTTAAACTGTCGTGTGTGTAGTGTTAGGATCGCATCAGTGGCCCTTTGGGCCTCTTGAGGATCGTGCCACCTTTCCTCCACCATCTTCAGGAAGTCATCCAATTTATGGGTGGCTGCCCAAGAGCGGAAGTCATGACCATACCCCTGAAGCTGCACTAAACCACTCAACCATCTCGCTGCACTACCCTCTAGGTAGGAAGCAGCCACAAGCACTTCTTTGTGCGGCAAGGTAAGTTTACACCTGACGTAGACCGACACTGCCCTCAACCACGTGTCGAGGTCTTCGCCCCTCTTATCCCCTGTGAAAGGTTTAGCAGCGGCGATGGCCGTCTTTGGAACCCACTGTGTTTGTCCCGGTCCCTGCACCACTGCAGGTTGTGGACCCGATGATACAAGTTGTTGTGCTAGCTGCTGGGGCTGTGTGCCCTGCGGCTGCACAGGTTGCGAGACAGCAGGCCGTGTGGTGACTGCAACCTCTGACGGAGTTTGGGTGAACACTGTCTGAACAAGAACCTGCAAACTAGTCCCTGCCGATACCCCTCCTGTTAGCGACATGCCCAGAGAAGCGATAGCAACCGATGACGGGGCTACATATGGGGATACCCCTCTCACCGATGGGACAGAAAAAGGAGGATATGCCACGGGCCAGGCACCAGGCTCGGATGGTGATGGTGCTGCCTGAGAACGCCTTGCCAGAATGGCTAGGCTCTGCTGGATATCCTGAAGGATGGTAGTCTGATGCTCCTGCATCTCTATTACTCCTAGCAGGGCCCTCCTAACTACCCTCACATGACCATGTTCGTCAGGTCCATCGTCTCTAACTCCTCTATGTCTGCCCCTCTTCGGTGCATCCTGGCTCTTCTTCTAATCATCTTCTCCTTCTCCGCTTTTCTCTCTCCTAATGCCCGTTGTAGGCTGCCTGCTGGATGGCGACATCCTCTGGGGTCAACACCAATGCATGGCTTGCCATCACACCAGTAGACTGACACGGTCTGCGCGACCGTTGACCGGACGATACCTGAATTGCTTGCCTGGGAAGTCTGTTGTGCAGAAGTGACCATAGCTGAAGTGGCCATGGCTGCTGTAGCAGCGGCCTCGCTAGCTAAAGCCCTGCTGGCCTCGGATGCTCTAACTCTCCTCTGCTGTTGCTGCCTCTCCCTAAGCTGTCGGAACGAAATCCTACCACCCTCCAGTCCTTGGGACACGTGGGCTATCGGGCGTAGCTGATCGCAAGATCCGGTCGTCCTGTGATGTGTCCTCGGTGTTGCTCATATGCTACAGCACTGTGCACCGTCTACACTAGGTCATCCAAGATGCCTACCGCAACAGAGTGCACATACCAATTTAAAATAAATAAATACTTATTCTGGAACAGATACATTCGGGTTCTAACACTTAAGTCCAGATTCCTACAAACGAAACTATTTTTAGTCTGACTAGTCCGCAAACAAAAGCACCAGGAACAATAAACAATTCTAACTAATGTTGTCTGTCAGATGTCAATGGTTGTACACCTAACTAATCAAAAACATAAAAATAGAATCATTTGTGTGAATAGGACAACATGGAATTTTTTCCAACTTATCACCTGGAATCAACCCCTCCCTTAGTTCCCCTGAGTATCACTTGACGTCAGCGTCCCTATGCAATCTGGAGAGCGTCACGTGTCTAAGGGTGTGTGTCCGGCCCACCCCTGTGCCCCGAGTATCTGCTGAACTGGCCAACCTTGCACGTATATTTATCCTCGGCGTGCCGCGAGCCTTACATCACTGGCTGATCCAGAGGCATTTCAACATCCGCCCCCAAGTGACATCACGAATTATTTTACGTCGAAGCAGGACAACGATCACAGCCAGTGATATCCCCTTCCCGTGTTTATTTATAGACGTCGGGTGCTCGTCTTTCCTGTAGGGCTGGCCTGCCCAGTAGTACCCATCTGGCAACGCAGCAAGCCGAACAAAGGACAAGCAGCAAGGCATGCGGACCGTGACCCAGTGCTTCGTCCACGGCCCTTCAGAAAGCTCCGCCCATCTCCACCCAGATGCTCCACGTGAACACTGTCGACTCTCAAGGTTGAGCGCACTCGACACCTCACGATGAGAGGACTCTCAAGAAGGAACACAACCTCACGGTAAGAAGTGTCGGAGAGGGAAGATAAGGTTAAGAGCAACGTACCTCATTTAGCTGCCCCCAACCACAAAGATAATCTCACCAGATGACCAAATGGCGATTGCGATGACCAGTCACTGCATCGGGACAACCAGCATTATCTCGCCGTTCCACCTCAGCATCAATCGCACATTAGATAGTTCTCATCACACTGTCCAAACCACATTCCCCTCACGTAGCCTTCCTGGCGATCCGCTCACCTCCTGTGTCGCCACTACACTCGTCTCCACCCTCCTCACTACACACCACTTACGACCGAACTCGCCCAGCAGACCGCATGTATGTACCGCATAAGGCAGAAGACAAGCGCCAGATGAGCGCAACCGTACCACAGCTCCGATACCAAATTGCAAGGAAGATGAGCAATAGCGAACTTCAGCAATCAAACAGCATCATACATATGAGTCCAGATAGTCGTGACCTCGAACCAACAACAGAATTGCATCACGAGACTCACCAAATCAAAACACACCAAGAGTTCATAATTGACAATGCTGAAATAGTCCCATCATCATCAACGAAGAACCAGAGTTGACATCCTTTCTGGCGCTCGGCGCCCAAACTACATGTGGCAAATCCTATCTAGCCTATTTTACAAAGCCGAAAGATGACGTCAACAACATTTCCGAAGTACGAGCATATGGCGACCAATGTCGCACGCTTCCAGCACCAGGTATGTCTCGCGCTACACTCACAACCTCGTTCCCCAACTCACAGATGCCACTAGCACCCAAGGACCACCCTGCACCTCACCCAGCTTACAGGAGCGCAGCTCGGCTATGGCTGCGTGCTCCTTCCCTGCTCGCCCGTGAGAGAGTAGGCGCCAGCCAGCAAATAGCGCAGCATGCAGCCAGCACCCGAATGTCGAATGAGGAGGCAGACCCTTTCCTACATCGAAGTGGCCTGCCTGCATCCAATCCCAGGAAGCTTCCAGTAGGCCCCAGTAGCCTGAGGCCCAGCACGACGAGAGCAGGCCTTGGGCCTGAAGTGGTTGCATGTGCCCAAATGCCTTCGGCTTGGCCCGGTACCCGTATCCAGCCCAAGGCCTGCTTCACATACATACACACAGGCGGCCCAGGGCCTAGATTCACTCAACCAACTGCTGTTGCGCAACTGCCTGAATTTCCCTGAGTTGCGTGGTGGCCAGAAAAGGGCCCTGAGGGCCTCGTCGAGCCTGCCTTCACTTAGGGCGCCGACGGCCAGCCAAAATGCGGCCTTATGGGGCTCAAAGAGGCAGTGGCCTCGCACTGGGCAGCAACCTCTAACATAGACACATGTGGTTTGGGAGTTTCTCTGTGGTGCGCGCACTCTTCTCCACATGGTCTAGGGTAACGGCAGTTGCGACCCCTACCGGCGGTTGCCTTTTGCTGCTTGTGCAGCAGCTCGCCGGGCATCTCTGTATTTGATATGTGCCCCGGAGCACCGCAATAAATACATTGATCATGGTCTATCCTTTTCTGCCATACGGTTTTTTCTCAGCCCAACTCTTCCCAACGCCTACCTTGTGACAAGTCAGGGTGCCATTCAACCCTCTTGTGAGGTGATCGATTAGGACGAGGACGGTTTTGCAGGGGACCTTGACCCCTTGCTCCCTGTTGGCCGCTTCCTCTGCCACCCCTTGAGCGCCCTGCCCTCGACCACCGAAGGCCCGACCCTCTTGGCCCCGGCCTCCTCCTCTTCCTTGCGGCCTCCCTCCAGCCGCGACAGCAACATAAGTTCTCCCCTGACCACTGCCACTGCCCTCCTCCTCTAGGCCCCACTCTATCTGACTGTAGGGGACCACCTTCATCCAACGTGAGGATCGGGTGATCCTTGGCCCTAACTTGGCCAGCGATGGTACAACCTTTCCATTTTTGCCCTTCGTCCAGATCTTTGTGCCAGAAAGTCAATGCTGGCATGGATTGGGCTTCAAAATTTACCACCTCCCTACTCAATGTATCGTAGGTCATGGTGGGTTGTTTGCTCAGCTCGAAGAAGTGCCCGTGCAAAGCATCCGGCATGGCACGGAAGAACAATTGAACTAATTGGGTCTCAGTGACCCCATGGCCAGGGACAGCAACCAACTCGTCCATAACTCCCTAAAGTGCCCTCGCACTCTTCCACTGACGAGAGTGGATGGTTTGTAGCTTGTCAGAGGCCCTAAGGTCCCGAGTGGTATCTGCGAATCTTTCCAGAAGCAACTTGAAGAATTCAAGAAGGGGGGTGATCTTGGAGTAGGCTACCATATTATTGTCACATTGTGCAGCACGAACAAACGATATGGCGAAGCGAGATGCTTTGTCTCTTACGGCGTGGAAGGCGATGAGGACTTGTTCCTCGGGTAGGATCTTCTGCAGGTGAATGTACGAATTTACGTTCGCCTCCCAGTTATCAAAGTTGTATTCCTTTTTCCAACTGTAGGAATCAAGTAATTTTACCTTGACCGGCTCTCTACGAGGACGAGCTTCCTCCTTTGGAATAGCAAGCTTTGCGCCTTCTATGGCGCCTGTGCAAAATCGCTCCGTGTTTTCTATCCTCGCTTTCATTTTTGTGCCCACGTGCATCATCATTTCACGTGTGAACTGCCTAAATCCCAGGCGTATGGATTGTAAGGCTATATCTTGTCCCTGACGAACTGATATTGTTCCCGTTGGGCCTTTGCCAAGAGTTCTATATTTCTAGCCATAACGTTTATTTTGCCCAACAATTCTGCCTGGCTTTCCTTCTCCCTTCTTTGCTCATTTATCACCCTTAACTCCTTCTCCATCTTATCTGCTGCCTCCAAACGTTGCCTCTTCTCTCTGGTGAGGCGTAATTCCCACTCTAATCTTCTTTCTTCTTCAATTGTTTGGTGGCATAGGGAATCTTCTTTTGCCTCTTAACTCCCTTACCACCGCCTCTTGTTCTGCCCAGGGACAGATTGGCAACCCACTCTTAAACTTTCTTCTCCATCCACTCATCTTTCTTCTTCGTGCCACTTGATTCCCCTCTTTCCCTTCTGCCTTTTCTCTCTAAGGGGACTTCTTCCACTTCCACTTCCTCTTCTTCTACCGCCTTTAACTTTTCCTCTTCTTCTTTCTTTAACTTCTCCATCTCCTCCTCCAGTTTCTTCTTCTTTGGCGCCTGCTCCTCCAATAAGGCCAACTTCTTGGCCTGCTTAATCAACTCTTTCTTCGCCTCCTTTTCTTTTCTCTTTTAGCAGGGCGGGCTTCTTCTTCTTTGGCGCCTACTCCTCCAATAAGGCCAACTTCTTGGCCTGCTTAATCAACTCTTCCTTTGCCTCCTTTTCTTTTCTCTCTTTTAGCAGGGCGGCGGCTTGCTCTTCTTGAGCCTTTGTATACGGGGTGGTGCTCGTATTGCTACGTGTCTCCGCCATGGTGAAAGGTGCACAACCAAGTGACAGTTCCACACCTCACCACTTAGACTTCCACCCACTGACGGACTAACTAACTGACTAACTCTCTATGGACCACAGAGTCCTCCCTTTCGTTCCAGCCAGGTTACCACAGCCGACGGAAGCTTTTGCCACCACTGTCCTTCACAATCCTCGAACCAAATGCCCTGCACCTGCGGTCAACCCACCTAGCTTTCACTCTGGTTCAAAACCCTCTCAACTAGGGTCTCTAGCCTAGACCTATAGCCATGGTTGTCACTGCAGGACTTCACTGCTGATCAGGAGGCATTTAAGGAGATCCCCCATAACTCCTCAGGAATTCTTAACGTCGCAAACAGGACGACGCGATCAGCAAGTCCTCCCAAGACTTAGACAGTCGGTCGTCCAGCCCACAACTCGGATTTTGGGCCAATCATCCCACACTGAGCAGCCCGCCGGTCTATACCGGTCCTTGGAAGGGTTAGTCCTCCCGGACGTGTCAGTCGTCAAACGTGGACAGCATCCCTACTCAGCCCATGTGGGGTTGATCAACACAGCTCTATGACCACATACACGGAGTTCCTATCACCCGGACATAAAAGACTCGATGCAGAAAGAAGAGAGACAAACTTAGCAAGTACCATGGGGTGAGTGCACATCCATAAGGCGAGGGGATAGGCTGAAGGCTTGGCAAAAATATACCAACTCCCGCTTGGTCAAACTTCGATCAACGGAATTGGTCAACACTGGTCAACACTGCGGTCAACGCTGGTAACCACCTTGGTCAACGCTGGTCAACGATCCAATCAACTTCGGTATGCTCGCCTATGGCTGCCGACACCTTCTCCTTCATCAATCTTCACCTTCCTCCTCTCTTCACCTTCACCCTTGGTTATGGCTTCTCTCTCCTCCTTCGTTTTTTCACCTTCACCCCCGTCTATGGCTTCTTTTCCTTCCTTTCTCTCTCCTTCCTCCTTCACCTTCTGTCTTCTTTCCAACTTTATCTTCTCCCTCACTTCTAGTCTCCTCCTCCGTCTTCCTCTCCGTGTCCGAGCTCAACGGCTATGGCCGCCACCTTCTTCCTTGAACCGCACAACCCATCTTCTATTGCTTCTCTCTCTCTCTCTCTCTCTCTCTCTCTCTCTCTCTCTCTCTCGTCTTTGTCTATGCAGATACGTGGAGTCTTCCTGCAACGGCGCAGCTATGGCACCTCCTTCTTCCTCTTGACGACGACGATGGCGGGTGGAACAGCAGGAACCATGTCTGATACGATTGCAATCGGACTCTTCTTCTCATTCAACATGCATGAAAACAGATGGCAATCACACTGGCAACAAGCGCAGACACAAAGCTCAGAGATATCATGGCCGAGAACACAGTTCAGATTCAACTCACTTCGAATGGCTATGGCGCTCGAGCGCCCTCACAACACCCTTCCACGCTGTATCCTCAACACTGTTCAAACGCACGCTACACTGGATCTCCCTGGATATCCTACACACGCACACAACTCACTGCACACTCACTCACATGCACGTTGTAGACTACCTGTAACCTATAGCAGCTATGGTTGCATTCTAACCCTCCACCAACTATAGCCGCTTCGTCTCCCTCTCAGCCCACTTCTTCCTCGGGCACTCGCAGACCTCCTTGCACAAGTCATTCAAGCAACGCTTCCGCATGGCTCACAGTCTGAATCAATGAATAACTGGACGCTGCCTCTTGATTCATACTTCTCTTGGTCGTTGGTCTGCTCCTTTCCACCACCACATGATACTTGCTGGCTGGACATAGTGCGACTGGGACTGAGTACCGCTGACAGGACGTGGTAAGTCTACCCACTTGCCCACTTGCCTACGGACTTCTTCTGAGACTCTCGAAGGGGCAGTCCTAGAAGACTCTAGACCTTCCTACTTGCCCTTTCAGTACTGTAGCAGCTACCACTAGGTTGACCCTTCAGACATACCGCATCTACGACCAGACTTGAGCTACGACTCCTACCCTACAGGTAAGCAACTCGAACCTACTCAAGCCTCGCATCTACAACGGCCTTAGACAAACAACTTTAGGGGTAGGTCACGGGTTTTTGCATCTGCTACTGCAAAGGTGAAAACCGTTTCACAAGTTTGTGCGCCGATTTATTTAAACATTCAACCGTAGTTTCAATAATTATATTGGAAAGGAGACGATCCAGCCACAACCTTGTTACAACTTGGCACCAGTCACTGATTTTTTAGTCTCTATGATCAACGATGCAAAAAACATGCTCCCATTCGCCGACATGTGACCATGTTGCCCCCAAGCCCACTACCGTCTTCACCCAGAAGCAACACCCAAGCATTGTATAGAAAACTACAAGTTTGCGCTCAGGCGTTGTATATACAAAATTACAAGTTTGTGCCCGGGCATTAAATTCAATAAATTGGAAGCAACTTTGGTAAGGCCCCCAATCACTTTCTAACCAAAAATCCGTAAAAAAAAAAAAGGTTGGCGGTCTCCCAGGATGTGTTGTGTAGAATTGCAATGCAAGCAACTTTCAGTTGGCGGCCACTTTAGAATTCCCAATTAATTAAAAGACGAATAACACAACAAAACAAAATAGAAGAACCAAACCAAAGCACACCCTTTTGAAGTTAAGACCCCTTTCAACCCCCTCAAACCATATGTACACTCCCCGCCCCTCCCCCCTACAAGGCATTCTACCGATGCCACATTCAAATATACTACGCGGGCATTATATTCAAAGGGGCATTATATTTGAAAAAATAGCGAGTTGCCAATTGGCCTAGCTCAGTTGGTACACCACCAAGCTGTTGAAATACACACCTGAGTTCAAACTCCACTTGAAGTGAACGAGTACAATACTGCAACTCTGAATTACCTAGGGCTGTTCAATTCAAATGATGATATCTCAACGCCATAGCCCTTTCGAAAGAAAATTATTTAGAAAAAGAAAATAGTGAGTTAAAAAATCTGACTTTTTTAGGGTGAACCATTGGGTACAACGCTCGAGCATCATTTTGGAAACTACACTAGCTCCTTTTCTCAAACACCTCAAGTTTTTGAGGTTTGGGTGCCATGTGAGTATACCCTTAATTTCAGTCACAGACTATTACAGTCCACAAACTGGTTCGTTCAATGGCACACAATGAAAAACCCATGCGAACAACAAATCTTGCAGGAAGGGGAAGGGAAAACTTTTAATATGCAAGGAACCCGACTGTTCATCACTTGCTGGAGTGCATCAGATCACACGCATATACATTGATTTCACAGATTGCGAAGTCTCACACAAAACCCAATAGAAGATGAATGAGAACCAGGAAGCTCAACTCAATTATCAAACCCAGAATTACAGAGAGAACTTCGTGAGTTCAAACTGTATTGCGCTGAACGGAGTTACAAGTCTTCTTTGAACAACATGAGTTCCAAGCCTGGCGCTCATCAGCGCCAGCTACCAAACGTCAACAACAGCGCTCAACAGATAAGTATCACCATAGCTCACACTTCCCCCTCTCTAGTCTGCCTTCTTCTCTCTCTCCCTCTATGTCTATAGTCTTGGTCAACCCTCACTCATCATGCATGCACACTCCCTATCACACGAGGATCTACTCTGAATACTACTCACTGGTATCTCCTACTGACTATCCCTACTAACATACTAACTAGCGCTGGCGCAGCTATGGCTGCCTTCCCACTACCCAGCACTCTCTTCCTTCCCACATAGCGCTGTTCTTCAGCCTAGTGCAGCTCACACACATCTGGTGCACAAGTGCCACGACACTTCCACACTCTCATTCGAGATGAGCATCTGTCAAATGGGAGGCTGGCCAGTCCCTTATAGTGTTGCACTGGCCTGGTGTGGCCTGCATTCAGCCTCAAGTGTCTGGGACTCCTGCCCAATACCCGTTGTTGCAAAGTGTGTGTCCCAGTATCTTTTCCCATGGTCTGCTGCTGCTTTGGGCCATCCGGCCTATCTTTTGGACTCCTGGTTTGGATCAGGCCTGACTCGTGGGATTATGACTGGACTGGGACTGTGGCCTTCGACTCATTGCCAAACAGATATGACTTTCCATCGAGGAGACATGACCCTAACTCAATCTTGAAAACTGTGTCCGATACCTGTTCGTGCAGGACCTGTTTGTGACTGTTCAAAATGACTTTTCATTTCATTATGGATGCGATATTTGCCTCAGGAACTTTGTCTTTTAGGTTGCTGCTCGTGAATTTAAGTTCTGGCCGACAAGGCCCCTTGCTGTTGGGGTATTCGTCTGGGGTCTAATTCGTAAAGGCCCTTTTACTCTTGCCGGCCTAATTTCGAAGTCCTCTGAGAAAGTTCTTATTTGTCCACAAGATTGACACCTCTTCTTACTCTTTCATAGTAAGATACTATGTTCGGTGCAGTTTCAATTAGCTCTTCCCTAGTAAACCAGCAGTCTTCACTTGGACCTTGATATGCAAATCTGACTTTATATTGCCGATGAGGTCTACCTCTGCTTCCAATCTGGATAATTCTTTCAGCAACGATCTTATCAACATCAAATTTCCCATCCATACTTGGAGGAATTGCTGACCTTCGACTGGGAAATAGTTCATTAGTTACACAAGGTAAGAGCTTTGACGTGTGGAACACCGGGTAGGTATGCAAGTGTGGAGGTATCTCAATAACATAGGAGGGTCCATCCACATCTCCTACCACATCCAATACTTGCCAAGGTCCTCTGTAGGCAGGTAACAATTTCTGAGATATGTTTTCCTCTGGGATAAATTCCTTCGATTTTACCCAAACCAGATCACCTACAGCAAACTGAGAAGGTCTCCTGTGTTTTTTGGTTTGTTCAATCATTTGATGTTGCGCTTTTATTATGTTTTCCTTTACCTTTTCTGAATCTTTTTGATGCATTGCAAACTCTCTGGTTCCTAGCGGAAGTTTATGTACTCTATCTAGGTTTAAACAATCTATAGACCTGCGAGGACTCCATCCCAAATGTAACTCCATCGGAGTTCTGCAAGAAGACAAGTGCATAGAGTTATTGTCGACAGTAGCAACTTTGGGCAAATGTTCATCCCAATCAACCTAATCGGGACGAATGTACATACGTAGTGTTTGCTGCAAAATCTTATTCATTTGCTAAGTTTGCCCACTTGTCTCAGGGTGTCGGCCTGATGACATTGTCAGCTTAGAGCTATAGACACTCATTAGTTGCTGCCATTGTTCACTGGTCAACCGAGAGTCTTTGTCACTAACGATAGTCAAGGGATGTTCGTAGTCTTTCACCCAATGGTTAAAGAATTCCCGAATTACTAAGTCAGTTTTAGCTTCCGCAGGCAATGCTACAAAAACTGCAAACTTGCTGAACCTATCAACAATTACCATAACTTGGCTTTTTCCATTCCTGCTTTTCACCTTAGTGTCCATGAAATCCATGGACACAATCTCCAAGACCTGTTCGGATAGGCAAGGGCTTCAATAGACCAAGGCAGACTTGACAGCCTTGCACATATGCAATACAATCAGGTTTCATTCGAGGCCAGGTGTAAGAACGCAAGAGATTAACGTAGGTTTTTCTCCACCCGAAATGGCCTTCGATACCATGGCATTCCCCTAAGATCACACTTTTGATCTCTTCGTTGTTTGGAATACAAAGCCTATCTTGCACATCAGTTCTTTCAAACAGCAGTCCTTGGGTTACCCGATAGTTAGGAAATTTGTGTGGCGCTTCTTGAGCACGTTTCAGCATAGCACTATAAACAGGATCAGTGGAATAAGCATTCCTAATCTCATCTTATAAATCGATGCCTATGTCTAAATACGTTACAATAGCACCGAAGAAATCAGATGTTCGACTTAGTGCGTCGGCAACAATGTCATACTTACACTTTACGGGCTTTGGTTCAAAGTCATATTGATCAATTTTTGCAGCCCACCTAGTCAGTTTAGATGTCATCCGGGTCTACGTCTTTAGCCAGCGAAGTGTCTCATGGTCTAAGTACACTTTGAGGTGGCAACCTAAGAGATAATGACGCCAATGATCCAAAGCTTCCCGGAGTGCATATAGCTCTCTTTCATACGTGGAAGCGACGACTTTCTCACTAGGCAGTCGTCGGGACATAAACTCGACAGGCCTGTATCCATTCCCGTCATTTTGCTGGAGTACAGCGCCTATCCCGTACTGACTGGCGTCGGTAGTAACAACAAAGGGCAAAGAAGGATCAGCAACTTTCAAAACCGGATAGTTAATCAAACATTTCTTAGACGCTTAAACGAAGACGTACAGTCTTGGCCCCACTTCCAGATCGTTTCATTCTTCAATAGTCTGCGAAGGGGAGCAGCAATTATCGTGAAGTGTCTTACGAACTTACGATAGTAGTTAGCGAATCCAAGGAATGTTCGTAGTTTCGTCAATGTACGCGGATTGGGCCAGTCTCGAATAGCTGCAATTTTTGCAAGTACCTGACACTTTGCCCACTCACACTTCTTCGGGTTCAATTTCAACTTTGCCTCTCGCAACTTATTTGGCACAAGTCGAAGGTGCTCAAAGTGTTCACTCAGACTTTTACTAAAAATCAAGATATCATCTATAGATATATAACAACGAATTCATCAAGCCATCCACAGAAAAGTTCATTCATTGTCCATTGGAAAGTTGCAGGTGCATTACTAAGACCAAAGGGCAACACAATGAATTCATAGTGCCCATACCTTGTACGAAAGGCAATCTTATATTGGTCTTTTGGCACTACCTCAATTTGATGGTAGCCAAACTTCAAATCATTTTTTGTGAAAAACGTGCTTCCTTGAACTCTATCCAACAAATCATCAATTTTGGATAATGGCTCAGCGTTTTTGACAGTTATATCATTTCACCTTCTATAATCAATACACATGTGGACCCCGCCATCTTTCTTTGGCACAAATAGCGTTGGCGCACCATAAGGCGAGGAGCTAGGCCTTATCCATCGCTTTTCCAACATTTCATCGAGCAGGGTTCGCAATACATCTAGTTCTTTGGGTGACATTCTATAAATCGGGCCCTTTGGAATTTGGCTTCCAAGGATAATTTCAATGCGATGTTTAATTGGTCGTTCCACCACACCACCTGGGGACTCTGCCACATCTGCGAATTCTTTCAGAATTTTCTTAATTTCACAGGATTTTGCCTTTTCCTTAGCTTCACCTTCGTTGATTGGGCGCACATATGCCACAAACACTTGATCATGCAGATTATACTTCTTTACATGGCGGGCGAACGCGGGGGCACTCGTGCAACAATGAGCTAAGCTGCTTTCCTTACCGGATTCATGAAATAGGCGGATTTTCTTCTTCCCACCTTGCGGACTAGGGAGCCAACACTCATGGTCCCTCAACTTTACATCCGCGTCCGCAGCTTCCCTCCAATATGTGCCTAAGAGAATGTCAAAAGGGAGACTATCTTCCACTAAGAGAGTCAAAGAGTGGAGAACGCATTCCACCTTCCCCTCTGCTTCGAGCCGGAAGTATGTTTGGATCCCTTCCACCTATCTATCCGTCACAATCTCAATACTATTCGCCAATTTACTTACCACGGGTTCTTCCAATTGTTTTACCTTTAGCCCAAGACGCAGCTTTTGCAAACCTTTCTTACTAATATAGCTACGTGTTGAACCACTGTCAATCATGCCACCTTCTCTTACTTTATTGACTTCTAGATCTGCGATAATTAGTTGCCCTTTCCGTTTTTTTTATTTCGACCCACGCTTTGCGACGAGTGGCCAACTCGTCACCTGTGGTTGCGAGGGATCCACCTAGATAGGTACATACACTAACTACCTCTGGACAACTAACTAGGTGGGGATCGTTAACTTTTCAGTTTCTACCACGGATACCTTCGAATGGGAGGACGTCAGTCTACTTGCATCCGAGGTTCCTGTAGAGGCAACTGAAACCCCTACTGGTTGTTCCCTTTTGGTTGTTTATAATCTGGGCAGAAGGTAACGACTGTCTCTTATACACATCTAGATGTGTATAAGAGACAGAGGTAACGATGTGGTTGCGGTCACCACATTTGAGGCACTAATCGACAACTTTTCTTTCCTGCCAAATGTTTTCTGTAATTCCCAAATTTTCCCAAAGTCTGCCTTCCGGCAGGCCAGGATGGGGTGGATACGGACGATCCCAGTTTCTGTTCCACGTGCCTCCTCTTCCTCTTCCCCATGTGGAGTTGGGTCCTCGGCCACCTTGCAAGGGACGATTGGCCCTTCCTCCCACGTAGTAGCTTTCTTCGTCACCACCCCTCTGGGTGCCAGGTCCTCTTCCTCCACGACTGCAGCCTCCTCTTCCTCTGCCACAACCTTTACCTTGTTGCCCTCCACCGCGGGCTGCAACGGCCGAGTAGTCCCCCTACTGAACTACCGATCTGTTGTGTGCATCTCCCTCCAAACCATAGTCTATCTGGTCGTAGGAGAGAAGTTTTGACACCTCCTTAAAAGGTCAGAAGAAGGTTGTTTTTCCCAGGAATACTTCCTGAGATGGTTCACTTTTGCCATTTCTTGCCCGAGAATTGATGAAAACCCGCGTGCAAGAAAATAGCAGGGAATACCACCGAACATTCTTTTTTTTTTATCTTTGCGTGTTTTGTTTGGGGAGCTCTTTACCTTTACAGCATCGTTTTTGTCTTGTGATGTGCAAGAACTCTAGACTGTTCTGAGAAAATCCGGTCTCGTCCCGTTGATGTTTTTGGTAAAGATTCAGAATCAGACTTTGTTTGTTGTGTTCACTGGATATGTTTGTGATCAAGCGATCTTGCATGTATGCCCCGTGCTTGCTTGTTAATTTTTGACGCTATGTGTGCAAGTGCATGCGCATGTGGGTGAGTCTCAGTTTGGTGGGCTCCGATGATGTCAGTGATGATTGGCCCGGGGAAGGTGTTGGA
The DNA here is from genome assembly GCA_003427395.1 of Chara braunii. NCBI lineage: Eukaryota > Viridiplantae > Streptophyta > Charophyceae > Charales > Characeae > Chara > Chara braunii. The sequence goes on along the minus strand of BFEA01000007.1, from coordinate 4,663,474 downwards.
AGGTGCCTCCAACTATAGGAGTGCTGCTGATGTTAAGCAGGTTTTGCATTGTATGAATGAAACAATCAGCATTCAATCTGCTTGGCAGTTGCTCTTCGGGTGGGGGACTTGTCAAGAGTAGCATTGCCATGAGAGCCATAATGCCGACGTGCATCTTGGAAAATTTCCAGGAAGGCAAAAGGCAAAAAAGAAACGTAGCACGTGTCAGAGTCACATAATGGACAGCTTGGCACAGTCCCCCCCATTCTCTCTCTCTCTCTCGAACTCTCTCTCTCTCTCTTGACTTCGAACTTGGAACCCTTTACTCCACCCCGACCTTCCCTAACCCCACCTCCCCCTTCGCCCCCCCAACCTGTCAATCCCCTGAGGAGTCAGTGAATAGTCCGATTGCGCCACGTGGCTGGAGTTCTGTTTAAAGAACATGACAACACACCAAACAAAAAAGAACAAAAAAGAGAAAGGCAAAACAGCCTGCGCGAGACCTTAACCTCCCCCGGCTGCCGCCGAC
>BFEA01000007.1:4646504-4657323 GCA_003427395.1 Chara braunii | reverse complement strand
GCATCTGTCCAAATGGGAGGCTGGCCAGTCCTTTATAGTGCTGGACTGGCCTGGTGTGGCCTGCATTCAGCCCTGCCCAGTACCCGTTGTTGCAACGTGTGTGTCCCAGTATCTTTTCCCATGGTCTGCTGCTGCTTTGGGCCATCGGGCCTGTCTTTTGGACTCCTGGTCTGGATCAGCACTGACTCGTGGGATTATGATTGGACTGGGACTGTGGCCTTTGACTCATTGCCGAACAGACGACTTTCCATCGAGGAGACATGACCCTAACTCAGTCTTGAAAACTGTGTCCGATACCTGTTCGTGCAGGACCTGTTTGCGACTGTTCAAAACGACTTTTCATTTCATCATGGATGCAACATTTGCCTCAGGAACTTTTCTTTTAGGTTGCTGCTCGTGAATTTAAGTTCTGGCCGACAGGGCCCCTCGCTGTTGGGGTATTCATCTGAGGTATAATTCGTGAAGGCCCTTTTAAATATACACAGTGCCCCAAAAACAAATGAAAGGAACGTGCTCATCGAAAAACAAATCAACAATCAAAGCTAAGTGCAATACAACACGGAGTTTCCCATATACAGTGTGAGGAAAGGAAAGCAACAACCAGCAGCATACTTCCCTGATAGCTGAACGGCACACTCGTTTTTAACTCTTGGTCACCAGGGAGAGAAAGGGAGAGAAGGACACTACAATCTCATGTAACAACAAAGCAAAAGAAACGAACATTCAGAAAAAAAACACCCGTTAAGATACTGATCTACACTTGTGAGGCCTCGACACTGCTCGCTGTGCTCATTGACAATCGAAATGTCTTCATGTCGAATGAAATGATGAGAAAATTATCGCCCGATAAAACTCAACCAGTCATTATTTACCGCCCTTAGGTCTGGACCACCGGTCCCCCCAGCACAATGCTAAGGTCGCTGCCATATCCACGCTGGCCACAGGATACATCAGCCAGCCAAAGACACTGCTCGACAGTTGTGAGGCCTCGACACTGCTCACTGTGCTCATTGACAATCGAAATGTCTTCATGTCGAATGAAATGATGAGAAAACTATCACCCGATAAGGCTCAACCAGTCATTGTTTACCGCCCTTCAGGTCTGGACCACCGGTCCCCCCAGCACAATGCTAAGGTCGCTGCCATATCCACGCTGGCCACAGGATGCATCAGCCTGCCAGCCGTGGGGGAGGGTTGCCAGATGCATCGGTCTACTGGCCTGGGGCGAGGGTCGGCACCACTGCGCCAGGCCCTGTGTGCAACACTTCAAGGATTTGTCTCACTCAGAATTGTTGGCGAAAAAAACTCAAAGCAAGAAGCTATAGATTGAGAGCTGATCTCTTGGGGGAAGAATCCAAAAAATCAGAAAAAAAAAGGACGACAAAAAATTTGTATGGCAGTAAAACCTCACATACTTTTCCTCTGTGCTGCCAACTGGCAGGCCCGTAACTTATTGGTCGGCGCTTCAAGCTCAAAAAGAATTCCCAATTTGGTAACTTTGCTAAAAGGGGATGGGTGATTTAAAATGAAAAACGAAGGGAACAGGATTCGAAAAAGTAAGTAGAATTAAAGCACCTTTACTTCTCACTTTCCTAACTGACATGACTGGAACACATGAAGACCTCTGTGAGTCTCAGACATACTATCAATTGGCATCACATCTGTATGTGAGACGGTACAAATGCCATCTTCACGAACACAAGAAAAAGGCAGAGCTATTCTAACGCCGTAGGACAAGATAAGAGAGAGAGACAGATTCATTTCTCAGTGTTCAAGCATCAACAGGGGTGACAGTAGGGATTCAATAGTGAAAAAACACAGCAATGCACTGTTCTGCAATCAGACTCGCATCAGTGGTTGCAACGAAAGGTAGGGCCAGATCAACTACCTTAAGGACTGGATATTCTATCAGGGCCCGCTTTAATCTTTTCAGGGCAGCTGTGCAGTCCTTGTCCCACTTCCAGATTGCCTCTTTCTTTAGCAATCTGCCAAAGGGTGCAGCGATGGTGGAGAAGTTCCTGACGAACTTCCTATAGTAATTAGCTGGGCCTAAGAACGACCGCAACTCTGTCAGTGTGCGGGGCGTTGGCCAATCTCTAATCGCTGCAATCTTACTATCTTCAGGTCTAACGCCGTCTCCGTCTAAGACGTGGCCCAAGTACAACACTTGCGTCTTGGCCCATTCGCACTTCTTTGCGTTGATCTTGAAGTTAGGTTCTCTAAGCTTCTCCAAGACCTGCCTTAGATGGCCCTCATGCTCTTGAAGGGTCTTACTGAACACAAGAATATCATCTAGATATACTACAACAAATCTATATAACCACAGCCTAAACAAATCGTTCATACATCGCTGGAAAGTCGCTGGCGCATGGGTTAGTCCAAAGGGCATAACTATAAACTCATAGGGCCCATATCTAGTCCGGAATGTTGTCTTATACTGATCATCAGGGTGAACCTCTATCTGATGATAGCCGAACTTTAAAATCTATCTTCGAGAAATACTTGCAGCTTTGCACCTGATCCAACACATAATCTATATGGGGCAGTGGTTCCACATTCTTCATTGTGATAGTATTAAGACCTCTATAGTCTATACACGTTCAAAGCTCTCCCTCTTTCTTGCGGACAAAGAGAACAGGTCCTCCAAATGGGGACGAACTGGGCCTAATCCAACCCTTCTCAAGGAGCTCGTCTAACTGCTTACGTAGATCCTCTAACTCCCTTGGGGACATTCTGTAAATCGCTCCCTTAGGAGTCCTACTGCCAGGCTCTATCTCTATGTGATGCTGGATCGGTCGTGGCACTACTCATGTAGGCGGCTTAACTAGATCTGTATATTCTTTCAACAGCTTGGCAATAGCAGGGTCTATGGGTGTCTCCTCCTTAGGCTCAATGACTAGCCGCAACTAGGCTACGAATACCTGTTCTTCTAATTGCTCCTTCCTTACTAAACGCGCGAACGCGGGAGCACTAGGACAACAATGCGTCAGGGAGTCATCTACTGCTGACACATGGAACAAACGGGCAGTCTTGACCTCGCCTGATGGACTAGGGAGCCTACACTCATGCTATCTTAAGTGGAGTGTGCCCCCTGCTGCCTCTCCCCAGTCCATACCTAGGACTATATCAAAAGGGAGGTTGTCCTCTACGAGGAGAGTAAGAGAGTGGAGAACATTCTCCACCTTGCCATCTTTCTCTAAGCGCAGATACGCCTAGACTCCCTCGGTGTAATCCTCAACACGCATCGTGTGGTTGTCTGCGAGGATACTGACCATGGGGTCTTCCAACTTTTGGACTTTCAGACCTAGCCTCAACTTCTTTAGCGCTTTCCTGTTGATATAACTACGGGTAGCCCCTAGGATCAAACTACGGACCTCCTCACTATTAGGGACGCACAGACGGTCTACTACGTTGGTCTTCTCAAACAGTAATCCTTCTGTAGTGCGGTAATCTGGTCGAGTCTCTGGGGCCTCCTTAACTTTCTCGAGGAGGTCACTATGGATAGGGTCCTGTGCATATGCCTCTCTGACTTTCTGCTGCAGGTCTCTCCCTATATCCAGATAGTGAAATATTGCCCCCAAAAAATCAGCTCTCCTACTCAGAGCATCCGCTACTACATTGTACTTCCCTTTAACTAGCTTAAGTTCAAAGTGATACTGATCCAACTCAGTGGCCCACCTAGTAAGCTTAGGTGTCATATTGGCTTGCGTTTTCTGCCATCTAAGGGTCTCGTGGTCTGAATAAACTTTGAAGTGTCTACCAAGCAGATAATGCTTCCAGTGCTCTAAGGCCTGCCTGAGAGCATATAGTTCTCTCTCATAAGTCAAGGTGGCTACTTTCTCTGAAGGCATCCTCGCTGACATAAACTCTACGGGTCTATAGCCATTGTCGTCGTGACTTGGAGTTGGCAATGCAAACCCATGCAGTCAGCAGTCAGCGGTACCGGTCCCAGTCAGTCACAATCCAATCAAGCAAGTACCGTGTGGGACTGTGTGCACCAAGGGTATGGGAAAGGGGCAGACCAACGAGTTACAAAAGTATGAATCAAGAGGGCAGCGCCCAGCTATTCATTTTGATTCCTGCGTAAGGCATGCGGAAGCGTTGCCTGATCGACTTGCGCGAGGTGGTGTGCAGAGTGCCCGGAGACGAAGTGGGCTGAAGAAGATAGTTAGCCATAGCTAGTGAGGGACAGCGGCCATAGCTGCCATAGCTGATAGACGAGTATGTTAGTGTTAGCGTGTGGGAGTGTGTATGTGTGTGGGATATCCAGGGTGATCCGGAGTTGAGTGCGAACAGTGGTGTTGGATAGAGAGACGAAAGTTGGAGTGTGCAGGCGCTGATGCGCCATGGCCTGTTGAAGTGAGCTTGTATCTAAACTGTGTTTTCGACTTCCATATCTCTGAGCTTTGAGTGGGCGTTGTGCGTCTGTGTGATTCACCATTTGTTTGCATGAGTGTGAAGTGGAAAAGAAAGTGAGGCTGATTGCATTGGTATCGGAGCTGGTTCCCGTCACCCCACTCCCCATAGTCGTTGCCAGCAGGGAAGGAGTCGCGTGCCAGTCAGGCGCCATAGCCAAGGTGCACCATCGGAGAAGATCCGCCATAGTTGGAAGGTGTCGCGTACCTGCAAAGAAGACAACGACGAGAGAGAGAGAGAGAGAGAGAGAGAGAGAGAGAGACAGATAGAGGAGCGATACAAGATTGTTGTGCAGACCAGGAGAGAGGGCGGCCACAGCCGCGGAACTCGAACACAAGGTCACAAGAAAGAGGAAGGTGAAGTGAAGGCGAAGGGAGGAGAGACGAAGGAGAGAGAAGCCATAGCCGAGGAAGAAGAAGGGGAAAAAAAAAAAAAAAAAACAGGATATAGCCGCGGGTGCAAAGACAAAGAAAGTGAGGAAGGAGAAAGGTGGGGGAAAGAGAAGCGAGGGTTGGCGAGGAAGAGAGTGGCGGCAACCATAACCGAATCAAGGGTTGACTAAGGTGTTGACCGAAGGGTTGACCAACGTTGACCAAGACTTGACCGGAGAGTTGACTTGCGAGCTATCTGGAGTTGACAAGGGCGTTGACCAGCATTGACCACGCGTTGACCGATGTTGTTGACCACAAAAATTGACCAAGCTGGAGTTGTATTCTCGCTAAGCCTTCAGCCTATCCCCTCGCCCTGTGGATGTGCACTCACCCCATGGTACTCGTTGAGTTGGTCTGTCTCTTCTTTCTGCATTGAGTCTCTTTTGTCCATGCGATAGGGACACCCGGTTTACAAGTCAAAACTGGAAGGAGTTGATGAAAGTATACGGGTCAAAGTTGTTAATGTCGTCTGGCCGTCACCCCGAGACTAACGGTCAGCGACCGAGCAGATGAATAAGATCCTGCAGCAAGTTTTGCGCATGTATATTAGACCAGATCAAATTACTTGGGATGAGATGTTGCCCAAGGTAGCCAGTGCATATAACAACAGCGTGCACCTAGCCACTTGTCGTACTCCCAGTGAGCTGCATAAGTCCTCTACACCACACAGACGGTTTGAAGGACTAACCCGAGACCAGATTCATAGGCTACCGCCTGGTACTAGGGAGTTCGCAATTCAACACGAAAAGGAATTAGCTACCGTTGTTGAGAACCTCAAGAAGGCCCAGCATAGAATGATAGAACAGGCTAACAAGCACCGTCGCCCGTCACAGTTTCAAGTAGGCGACCTAGTCTGGGTCAAGTCTAAAGAGTTTGCTCCCGAGGAAAACATTTCTCAGAAGTTACTCCGAGCATACAGAGGACCGTGGCCAATTCTAGAAGTTAAGGGCGGAGAGGATGGACCGTCCTATACAATCGAGATCCCAACACACCTCAACACCTACCCTGTGTTCCATGCGTCAAAGTTGTTGCCGTGTGTCACAAGTCCACAGTTTCCATCAAGAAGATCCATGATCCCTCCGGACATGGATGGAAGGTACGACATTGACGGTATTGTACGTGAAGACGTGTTCCAAATAGGAGGTATAGGTCGTCCCCAAAAACAGTATAAGGTCCGATTTTCTTATCAGGAACCAAAGGACGACCGCTGGTTTACCAGAACTGAACTTCTAGAAACAGCTCCCAACATAGTCCGAGCCTGCGAGAGAGATAAGAAGGGTAAAGGTTCTACCTTGGACTGAGATATTCTCGGAGGACCTCGAATTTGACCGGCAGGAGAGAAACAATTTTCACCTCCGCAGTAGCGGATGCAGATCCCAGGGCTCGATCCCTAGACCTCACCTGTGTACAATACCCCAGTGTGTTTGAACCCGTAACCTGCGGAGGTGAAAACCGTTTCAGTTCATCGCCGCCACAAAAACCCACACAATTTGCAGCAGAGCCAAACTCATATCCACAAACTGCAATCGGCCATTGAAGTTCCCAGGTGGGAAACCATTGGACTGAGACACAAGAAGAGGGTAGAAGACGGTGACACCAAGGAGAGTACTTAGTAAAACTCTTGGGAAGGTGCAATCACATGATGGTGGTGCCATTGCCATTTCAGTTTGGAGTGATTGCAAGTGTCAAATCAGCCGTAGAGATTTGTGGGTGAGAAAGCCTTGGACTAAGGCATAAGAACACAGTAGGAGAGGATCAGACCAAGGAGGTTACTTCGTAAGACTTTGTAGTCATTGAGAAGGCGCAATCACACAATATTGGCATATTGCCACATCGGCTTAAGCACGCGTAACACACTGCCTACAAGTGTCAAAGCACAAATTACAATCAGACCCACAAGTTCATGCATGAGAAACCATTGGAGAGGCAGAAATTCATGGGTGGGAAAGCTACTAAGATTAACAAACCACCACTCACAATGCTGGGTTGTATCAATCAGACCCTTGCATTACACAACTGAGCCCACTGCTAACGGTATACCTGTGATGGGTTGTATCAAACACTCCTTGCATTAGACAATTGAGCCCACTGCTAACGGTATACCTGAACTCCGGGACAAATAGCACGCTTACCTGTCATTTTCTCAACAGCAAGACTGGCAAAGGCAAATAGCAAGATTGTGATATATCCAATACGTACTCGCACTGTAAAAGAGACCTGACAACTTGCACTATACTAGAGACCTGAATACGTGCACTGTACTAGAGACCTGAATACTCGCACTGTACTAGAGACATGAGCCCTCTGCTAACCGTAAAACAAAACATTGTAGCAAATACCATGTCTACCTGCAGCAAATAGCATGTCTACCTGTTGTCTTCTTCCCGACAAGACTCAAGGGAAGGGGAGGAGGAGCCGTGGGTGGGGAGGAGGGGGTGCAGGGGGAGGCGAATGCACAAAAGCGGGATGATGCACCACTCTCCAAAACAAATGTGTGGTGGAGAATACACGAACTGGAAATAAGGTTCTTTGTGGAACAACTTGCTGTTCGTCCAAGCCCACCCAACTATGGAAGTTGGGCTATGGCACTGCCCACAGCAGCGCCCTTCTTCCTACACGACCGCACGTGCGCAGCACCTTGCCCCAACGCTAGCAGTACCCCGCGAGCTTCCGCTCCAGCAGCGCTGCCGCAAACTGGCACGTACCAGAATGCCCCCGCCAAGCAGCGAGATTTTTCCTATATGGAAAGAGTCTGACCTGGTCTGCAGTGTGGTTGGACTGGGCCTGCACCCAGAAGCTTCCAGTAGGCCCCACGTAGTTGGGCCTCTGCCGCTTCTGCTGGGCCTCGTTCGGTTGCGCCTCCCAACTATCTGGGTATATTGCTGCGAATGTGGCCCAGGGCCTGCTTTTCAAAAAAGGCCTAGAAGGCCGTGGAAAATGTTTGCTGCTTGGGACCTGGGCTCCCTCAACCAACTGACACGACGCAACTGCCTGAACCCCAAATACGAAATTGACAGCATTGGGCCTCTTATGATTTGTTAGGCCCGCCTTCACTTAGGTAGGGCACACTTGTGACGGGGCTGAGGTGTCGAGTGGGTCGGAGAGGATTGGTCCCAAGAGGTTTCCGTCCGCATAAGGTGGATGGCAAAGAGTTCATCGGAGGAGAGCGATGTGGTGTCGAGTGGGTCGGAGAGGGTGTCAGGGTCAAGTGGAGAACTCGTCCGAGGAGGCAGAGAGAGAGGTTTTGTCGGTGATGTTATGAAAGAATCGTGGGCGGGATGGGGCGGATGTGAGTGCATCCTTGTACGGGGTGAGGAATTTGACTAGGTAGATGGCGTGGTTGAAGAGATCGAAGAGGGACATCGGGGATCGCGGACGAGGGAGGCAGCGAGGTCCTCGCGGCATCCCCGTTTGAAGCGGGAGATGAATGCGGCATCTTTGACGTAGTCAAGGGGGATATGTTGCCGCAATGAACGAAAGTATTGGACAAAACGATCGACCGGGCCGTTCTATTGAAGGCGGCAGAGTTGCTCAAAGTAGTCGTCGACCGTCTTATGTCGTCGGAATGTGCAGGTGATGAGGTTGACCCACTGAAGGAAGGAATGGGGTTCCTCGTTTGCGTGTTGGCGGTTAGCTCATTCGGTGTACCACCAACGAGCGGTGCCTCCCTATAGCCTGGTGCTTGCAATAGGGAGCCAGTGTGCGATAGGGACGTTGTGGAGGGAGAAGGCATCGTATAGTTTGCTGAGAAAGACGAAGACGTCCTCGTGGGGAAGGTCGGTGAAGGGGGGCATATCTGTTGACCGGAAGGATGGGGGAATGTTACCCATTAAGGGTGTTGTGGTGGCGAGGGTGTTGACATCAAGTTTGGGTGAGGAGGATGGTACCCGGGTGAAGTCGGTAGTGGGATTGGTCGCGAGGAGTGTGGACGGAGGAGGTGTTGGGATAACGGGGAGCAAGGCTTGAGGTGTGGGGCTGATCTTGGTATGGGGGGAAGTGATAGTGGATGAAGTCATGAGGGGTTTTGACTGGGAGGGAATGGTTGATGACTGCGTGACGGCGGGGGTTGTCGTCTTGGTGACCAAGGTGGAGGTAGTGGTGGATGAAGGCGGAGGTGTGGATGACGTGCAAGCGGAGAGGGGGGTGGATGTGGAAAACAAGGTGATTTGTGTGGATGTGGAGGTGGAGGATGGGGAAAGGGTGGTGGCACCCAAGGTGGGGGGGGGGAGGATGTGGTGATGACGACCTGGATGGCGGGAGCGTGACTTTCAATGGTGGTCGCGCGAGCAGAGATGGTGGAGATGGATGTTTTGATGTCGTTCATGGATGACTGGACAGATGTCATCATGCAGAAAAGAGCCGCGAGGTCGATGGCGGTATCGGGTGTTGGTGTTTGCTCGCCTGCGAGGTTGCGGGCGAGGCTGTCGACGGAGTCCGTGCGGATGCCGAACATATCAGTGTTGGATGTTTGGGCAATGTTGGGGGAGGAAGCGGTGGTAGCGGCGGCTGAGGAGTTAGCAACAGATGAGGTGGAGGCGGCGGCAGCAACGGCGGCGTCGGGGGCTGCGCGTTGAGAGTTCCCGGTTGAACGTGGCATGCCCGGGGGGGGGGGTCCTATTTACAAGAATAGAGCATCATCAAGTGATTTAGCAATGAAGGTAGAAGAAAATCGTAGAAGAAGAATTTATTCAAAATCCATTCGAGAGTGGATTTTTCAAAAAAAATACGAAAGCGATTTTTTTAGGAATTTCCAAATGAAGAACAGGAATAATCAATTTTGAGAAAAATAAATTCTGACAAAATGTATTCGGATTTACATTCGAGAAGGGGTGATTAATTCCGACAATTAAGGAGTTCAAAAAAATAAATAAAGAAGTACTTATAAGTTCTAAATAAAAAGAGAATTTCGAAAAAAGAATTTCAAAACATATTTTTTTTTAATTTAAAAAAACATTGCAAAAAGGAACTTTATGAATTAAAATATATGACAAAATTATTTTCATAAATTCTAACGTATTGTCAAAATTTTCAAAAAAGAATTAATTAATTCGAACTACAAAAATCAATTCTAAAATATTTTCGAATTACAAAATTTTTGAATAATTAATTAGAATTATTTTCGAAGTTCAAGGAACAAATACGTAGTATCAAAATTTTCAAAAAAGAATTAATTACAAATGTTTTCAAAAAAGAAATGTCAAAAAAAAAAAAATCTAAAATATTTTCAAATTACAAAAATTTTGAAAAAGAATTAAAATTATTTTCAAATTTCAAAAAAGAAATGCCAAGAAAGAACGATTAATTCGACGTATTTTCAAAAAAGATAATATTTGTTAAAAAGAAATGCCGAGAAAGATAGTTAATGAAGTATTTTTAAATTTACAAGAGTTTCAAATGAATTTTGAAAATAAATAAATAAATAAATAATAATAATAATAATAATAAATCACGAAATAATTGGCTAATGAAGTAAAGTGAGGGCGGAGTGATCCTATCTATGATTGATTGGGTGGTAGGGTAGTAGGCAGGGTTAAAATGGGGGGGGTTGCACGGGTAGATGGACGGTGATGGTGGTGATGATGACGATGATGATGATGGTGACGATGATGATGACGATGACAATGATGATGATGATAATAACTATGATGATGATGATGATGATGATGATGATGACGATGATGATGATGATGATGATGATGATGATTGGTGATGGTGGGGGGGGGAGAAGAGTGGGGGAAGTTGCGCAGAGGAAGGAATGTCGGGGAAGGGGATCCCGGTTGGTGTCGGGGTAGGGGCGTAGGATCTAGATCGGGGGGGTAGTCGAGGGAGGGAGAGGGATTTGGGAAGTTACGGGGGGAAGGAGGAAGGTGGGGGAAGCGGGAGCGGGGGAGCTCGGGTTCGGGAAAGGTGGGCGGGGGCGGGACGAGCAGGGGAGCCCGGCGGAAGGAGCGCGCGAGCTAGAGGTGGCGGCG
>BFEA01000007.1:4627408-4646372 GCA_003427395.1 Chara braunii | reverse complement strand
GGGAGGGCGGGGTAGGCAGCTGGGGGGAATAGCGCGCGGAAAGTGAGGTGGAGATGGCGCACAGGAGGAAGGGGGAATGGCAAGGGGTGGTCGACCATAACGGGGATGAAGATGAAGAAGGGGGAGGTGACGATGAGGAGAAGAAGACGAAGGAGGGATGACGACGACGACGAGGAGAAGACGGAAGTGAGGAGGATAAAAGAGAAAAATAAATAATAATAATAATAATAATAAAAATTTGGTTTCGGCTTACCTACGCCTCAGCTTCGGGATCGGCGACGAGGCAGCGATGGCGGGGACGATACGCTAACATGGCAGCAGCGACGACAACGAGGCGGCTGCTGACATGGCGACGATGACTATGACGACGAAGCGGCCACGACGACAGGTACGTAGTTCTGTCGTGGCGATAATGTCAGCGGCGATGGCTATGTCGTGGCGACGCTACAGACGCTGACGATGGCGATGATGTCGATGGCATGGCAATGACGGCGACAGCGATGAATCAAGACGGGAGGGAGGGTCGAAGCCACTCCGACACCAGTGTGATGGGGTTGAGGCAGAGCAGCGAGGTCGGGGAAGGGAGAGGAGGGAGTGAGAGCACACACACACACTCACTCAACTCGACACGGACTCGACACGACTCGACGGACACCAACACAAAGTGGCAAAGTGGTAACGTCACAAAGTCGCAATCTTGGTTTCGTACACAATGTCGAACCAAGTCACACCGAAGCACAAGCACTGAGGCCGAAAACTGAGTCCCCGAACTCGGCTTGAGTCCGATCTTAAGTACCGGACTCGAGTTGAGTCCAAGGGCAGAAGTGCAATTTGTCTCGGGGCTGAACTGAAAATCGAAGGTCTGAGCCTGGGCGCCAGAATGCCAGATGGCGCCAAGTACGAAATCCGAAAGTGGCAGAGGAGGTATTTGAGAATGGGCGCAAACTGCAGAGGGCGCCAACAGTTAGGAACCGGAGATCAGAAACTCCAAAAAAAATAGAACAGAAGTCTGGCGGGTGGTACCCCACGGACCAGGGATCGAGCCCTAGTTGAGTCCGTAACAACGCTGGTACAAGGGGCCCCTTAGGCCTGCTGAGGAGCCAAATCCTCGCATTCCCTCCTCCTTTACTTCGATAGTCCCCTAAGAAGTTCTTTAATCTGCAAGTACCTATCCCTTGAGTCCTCTCTCATAACCTGCAATCACTTGGGGAGCTGTTTGTTGGAGTTCTTCTCTGGTAAACTACCGATCTTCACTGCGATCAGTATGGTGTCTGAATCTGACACGGTGCTGCATCCTTGCTTTGGAGGTCGGCCTCTACCGGGAGGTTTAAGCACTGGCATCACCCGATGCTCCACGACTTTGTCGATGTCGACTTCGCCATCCATGGTTGGGGATAGCATTGATCGTTTGGAAGGAAACTGTGCAATCTCTACAAAAGGTGCCAACTTTGAAGCGTGAAAGGCTGGGCGTGTGCGTAGGTGAGCGGGGATGGGAATCACATCGAAAGATCCGTCTATCTGATCTCCAACTATGTCTAGGACCTCCCAAGGACCGAAATACCGAGGCATTAATTTTCATGATATTCCTAACTCCTGACCTAGTTCAGATGATTTAACCTAGACTATGTCCCCAACCTGAAAGTTAGAAGGCCGTCTATGTTCGTTCTCAGATGCAATCATAGCATCCTGGACTTCCTAATGTGTGCAATGGCCTGTTGCGGCATCTGTTCATACTTGACAGCAAACTCTATGCTGCCAGCTGCTGCAGATGACTGATTTTTTAGTAGTACAAAATCTAGGGCGGTTTTGGGCTTCCAACCAGGATGTAGTTGGTTGGCGATCATGCCAGTAGTGCCATGCACAATGTTGTTGTACAGTCTGGCGACAAGAGGCAATTTCTCGTCCCAATCATCCTAACTTGGCTTTATGTAATGTCGAAGCAGGTGCTGCACTACTCGGTTCATCTGTTCCGCCTGGCCATTCGACTCAGGGTGATTTCCTGATGTCATTTGCAGTTTGGTGCCCATCTGCTGGGCTGTGGATTGCCACAATTCACTACTGAATCACATCCCTATCACTTACAATAAATGTAGGGAGACCAAAATCCCGTACCCAGTTGTCTAAAAATAGTTTGATGACGTAGTCAGTTTTAGCACTCTCAAGCATGGCGATTAGTCTCGCATACTTGGTAAATTTGTCCACAATCAGGGTAGTCACGCCAGCAGTCGGCGGCCCTAGATCCGTCGGCTGCCGACCAGACGACAGTAGGCGCCCTCGACGCCGACTGGTAGGCACACCATAAAAAAAAATAAAAAAAATAAAAACCAAATAACCCCATCCACAGCCCCATAGCCCCCCCAACACCCCCATACCGCCCCCTAACACCCTCATATCCCCCCTTAACCCCCAATAACCCCCTATACCTCCCCATAACACCCTCATACCCCCCAACTTTACCCCCTACAACCCCCAATAAACCCCCTATACCTACCCCTATAACCCCCACCACCCCCAAAAAAATTATTGCGGATTTGGGCTGCTCTCCTCAAGCTGCACACGACCATGTAATCAGAAAAAAAAATAAAAAAAATTAGGTAGTCTGCCTATCGCCGACAGGTTTGCTTACGGGTCGGCCTGACTAATAGGCGCGCCTACCACCTACAGTAGGCGTAGGCGGTAGTCTCCAAAACAACCTTGTCCACAATGACCGAGATGTGTCTTTTCCCGCTCTTGCTTGTCCCAAGAGTATCCATGAAATCCATGGCCCCACTCTGACCGGGCCTGGCAGGAATAGGCAAGGGCTTGAGCAGCCCAAGCGGTGCTTGCGTCCTAGGCTTGTCACGTTGGCAAACCTGGCAAGTCTCTACATACGTTTTAACATCATTCATCATTGTGGGCCACCAAAATTTGTGTACCAAGTTAGCTGAAGTCTTTTTAAACCCAAAATGACATGCTGCGTCATAACACTCTCCTAAAAATAAACTACGCAAAGACTCTCTATCCGACACACACAATCTATTATTCCCAGCCTTCTCAAGGAACAGTAAGCTTTCAACCAGCACAAACTCGTCGGAGGTAGCTTTATCTTTAGCTTCCAGTTTGGGAATGATCTCAAAGATAACTGCGTCTTCCCAATAAGCTTCCTCCAAATATCGAGTTGCATCATCAAATATCTCAACCTCAGTCACTAGCGTGCCCAGATAGTTTGCCCTACGCGACACTGCATCAGCCACTTTATTGTACTTTCCTTTGAGAGGATCAAGTTGGAAATCAGACATGTTTATAACTCGAATCCATCCCTTCAGTGCGTCTGAGATTACGGGTTGTGTCTTGATCCAGCGCAAAGTCTCATGGTCAGATCTCACGTAGAAGAATCTGCCTAGGATTTAGTGTCGCCAGTGGACGAGTGTTGTATAGAAGGCATACAGCCCCCGCTCATATGTGGACTTCGCTAATTTTTGAGATGGCATCTTTTTGCTCATGTACTCGATGGGCCTTAGCTTTTTCCCCTCCATTTGCGCAAGGACCGCGCCTATGCCGCATTGGTTTGTGTCTGTGGTCACAATAAAGGGCTGCTCAGGATCCAAAAGTTTGAGGACTTCATAGTGTGTCAGAGCATATTTCAATTTCTTGAAGGCTGCTTCACACTCTTCGGTCCACTCCCAAGGGGTGTCAAGGCGTGTGAGGTTTGTCAACGGGGAGGCTATGGTGTTGTAATTCTTTACTAACGGTCTGTAGTAGCCTCTCATCCCCAAGAATGACCTCACCTCAGTCGCAGACTGAGGTCTGGGCCAGTCACATATGTTGGCCACCTTGGCATCATCCGGCCTCAAATCGTCCACGAAAATTTCATAACCCAGATACAAGATTTTGGTGCGACCGAATTCGCATTTCTCCAAGTTCACCTTGTACTGGTGCTATCTTAGGAGACCTATCACTATTTTCACGTGCTCAGCGTGCTCCTCTACAATCTTGGTAAAAAAGAATATCCTCGAGGTACACGACGATAAACTTGTCTAAGTACTCATGAAAGATCCGGTTCACTGCGTGCTGGAATGCACCAGGAGCATTACATAAACAAAAGGGCATTACCACAAACTCGTACAGACCCTACCTGGTCTCGAATGAGGTTTTCTGCTGGTTCTCGATTCTAATGGCAATTTGATGGTATCCCGACTTCAGATCTGTCTTTGTGAAGTACCGCATCCCTACACTCTATCCAAAAGGTCGTCGATGCGAGGTAGCGGCTCCGCGTTTTTATCGATGATAGCATTGAGACCCCTATAGTCAATGCACATCCTTAAGGTACCCCCATTCTTAGGAACGAATAGGACTGGTGCACCATAAGGGGAGGTACTAGGCCGAATCCATCCCTTCTCTATGAGCTCTTTGAGCTGGCCGCACAACTCATCTAACTCAACAGGAAACATCCTCTAGATTCGTCCTTTTCGTACTTTGATACCGGGGACGACTTCTATCGCATGGACAACCTCCCTTTCTACCACACCACAAGGCTCCACAAAAAGGTCAAGATATTCAGCAACAACATCTTCTATCTCTCGGGGTGATTTTACCGCCTCCCCTTTCTCAAAGCCAAAGACTAGGCACATGCCCTCCTCTCGATTCTGTTTATAATAGTTATAGAAAGAAGATGCACACATGCGGCCATAGTTCTCCAGTAGCCTGCTAGCTTTAAACTTCAGCAGTCTAACGGTTCTTCCACTAGGCAACTTGTGAATCATCACCTTCCTATCCCAATCGAATTGAGGTTGAGCAACCTCGAGGTAGTACATGCCTGGCAGCATATCGAATGGCAGCTCGTCACTAACAAGGAATGAGATCTTGTGTCTCATTTCCTCTCCTCCATAGGACAAGGTGCAAACTACGTCCTTGACATGATCTTGGACAACCATTGTCTACTTGTTGGTTACCGTAGATGCTACAGATCTGCCCAGCCGCTGCATTTGGTCCCCTAAGCGCAGTCTATCCACACAAGCACGACTGATGAAGTTCTGTATAAAGCCTGTCTGCGAAGGCGCCCACTTTGTGGCCACCTACATCAACCTTAACCACGGAATGTTCACCCTTTGGACCTTTGTTGATCGTCACCCAAGAGTCCCTGGGGTCCTTCCCTAACCACTCAGTTTGTAACTCTTATAAGGACTCAGACGCATCTCTCGAACAGAGCATCAATGGGTCTAAATGTGTCTGCGGGGCAATAAGTGGGTCAATAGCCTTGGCCAGTGCCTGAAGTGATGAAGGCAACGTTACCACTCCAGCACGAGTAAAAGCGACTAACACTCCTGCTGGCCCGAAGTGTTTCCCCGCGAAGTGCTCGCAGAAGCACCACCAAGGTTCGAAGATAGGCCTATCACCGTAGGAGAGGCTACCTTCGTTATGACATTTTTGCCTCGACAAGTTCTGGATGTATGGCCATAATTGCCACAATCCAGACAAGTACCCTTGGCAACTCGGTCCCTTCATACCTCATATAGTCTAAACCAAGTTTTGCCCATGCGAATGTTCCTTGGCCGCCTTGACTCTTGGACCGGCCTACCTTCTGTTTCTCGGTCCCCCTAGCTTTTTCTTTGATGGGCGCTACGACTCCCCCGTCCAAAGTCTCTCTAGCCCCATCCTGCTTTGTGTCTTCGCCACGCTCAGGGAAGTCGTCAATCTCAGTCGCCTGACCATTGTGGTCGACAAACATAAGATTTCCCTTCTTCCTACCATCTGCTGGTCCCTGATCAGCGGTCCCAAGTTTAGCCTCTATATCTAAGGCTTTCTTGTTGGAAGTAGCGAAGTTATGACCATCGATGGAGGCCTCGTCCACAACTTATTCTTTACATCTGTAGGCAGACATCTCAGATAAGTTGTGAGGCATACACGAGGGTCATATCACACCAGGCACCAAGATCAAACGTTCTACGGCGTCTGTGACATCACACACTGTCCGGTACCATTTGGAACCGAGACTGTACAGTGTGTCAACGGCCTTATGAGCCCCTTGAGGGTCATGCCACCTATTGTACACAATTCGTACGAAGTCTTCCAATGTTTGGGTCTAGGCCCAAGCGTCGAAGTTCTTACCATAGCCCTGTTTTTGCACTAGGCCATTCAACCATCGCGCTGCAATGCCCTCTAAAAAGGAAGCAACGACTATAACTTCCTGCTCTGGCCTTGTGAACTTGTGCCTTACATAGGTAGGCACAATCCTCACCTGGGTGTCCATGTCCTCATCATTTGTCTTGTAGCCTGAGAAAGGTTTAGGACTTCGCAAGGGAATCTTAAACATCCACTGCATGGGTTGGATTGGCCCCGGTGATTGCTGCATTGGCTGCAAAGCCACTGAAACAGGTTGCTGCATGTTAACCTGAGCCTGCCCTGACGATGGGACTGTAGCTGCCACCGTCATTGATGGTTCGGGAGAAGTGCTAAGAATCCGACCACTAACTACTACTAAACCACTTGAAGGAGGCATGCCAAACATAGGGGGAAAAGAGAACCCTACCGACGACGGTGTCACTGGGGGACTCCCAACGGAAGGAGGAGCTACAGAATACTGAGGCTTCCTCATCATAGGACGAGGAGCCTGCAGAGCAGCCAGCATTTGATTTTGGTCGGCCACTATTCAACCAGCACTTCATGTTGACCAACCTGCGTTTCTGCCTCGCAAAGAAGAAGCAAGTGATGCAGCGACTGAATCGTAGGATCGAGTGTTGACTCATCTAGTGCTTCTACTCTTCCTAGCTCCTGCCTCCTAGTTTTTAGTTTAGATTTTCTCAATATTGCTTTTTCTCTTCTCGCTGCTGCTTTTACTGCTGCCGCAACTCATCATGAAGGGCTTCCACTTGGAGGATCTCACAATCCTTTGGCGAGAGAGGAGTCTGCTGGTTGACTTGCGAACCAACAGACTAGCTAACAAAACCCTGAGAGACACCCTGACTGACTCCTGGCGAAGAGGCCTGGGACAAGGTATGTGACATGGTAAAGGCAGTAGTCATTGCGGCCTCGACGTTGGCCCTAGACCTTTGTAATGCCACCCTCTCTCTGGCTTCCCTCTGCAGCCTTCTTTCCTCTCCTGGACCTTACTCTTGGAAAAAGTGATCGGCCAACTGAGAGCAGTTCTACGAGTAAATCTAAGGTCTTCCACTAATTGTTCCTCCTCCTCACTACTAACTGCTTCACTCGTGAGCTACAATGGTGTGTGATCTAAACTAGAACTCACATTGAATCCTACCTCGGCATAACACCCACCCGAGTAATAATAGTCCACTAATTCGGTCAGCCTGGAAAAAAGTAATGAAGTGTTAATCAGCAACCAATGTCGGGTCCTAAAGATAACTTTGTTTTTATTTTTAGATTATTCTATAACAGAATGCAATACAATAAAATAATGGTATATCCTAACTGCAATTGTTTGTCAATTGTCACCAAGTCTCTACAACTACATAATCAAAAATAAAAATAAATTACCTGTGAAGATGCATGCAGGATGGTAGTTTGCCTAATTAGTCCAGCAGCGAACAGTTGCCAAAATCTTCCCTCCCCCTGTATCCCCCTTGACTGGTCACTTATGTTGACCCCTTGAGCATCTGGTTGAGCAGCGTGTCCAAAGGTGTGCAATCCGGCCCACACCTGTGCCCAAGTCCACACTAAGCCTGCCAGCCCTGCACCTTGTTTATCCTCACATGCAACGAGCCTTACTTCCGATTGATCTGGCTGATCAAGAGGCAATTTAAGGACAGCCCCCAAGGTCCTCAGGAATTATTTAACGTCGCAGACAGGACGACGATCACAACCAAGGTTCAACTGGAACCCAACAGAAATATTTATAAACGGTCTGGTAAGCGTCTCTTATAGGGCTGGCATGCCCAACATGACCTCTATCGCGCAGCAAGCAGAAGCAAGGACTTGCGGCCAAGCATGCGTGTACTAGTCTCGGCAGGTTGGCATGGTGACCGTGACTCGAGTGCCTCGTCCAGGGCCCTTTAGAGGCTTTGCCCGTCTCCCACCAGCTTGCTGCCAGGAAGAATGTCGACTCTCAAGGTTGAGCACTTGCGACACTCACATTGAGAGGACTCCCAAGAAAGAACTCACTTCCTCACGGTAGGAAGTAATGAAGAGGGTAGATAAGGATAAGAGCAACGTACCTCGTAATGCTGCCCCCAACCACAGATTTCTCACCAGCAACCTAATGCGCATTTATGATGACCGGTCTTTGCCTTCGCACAACAAACAGCGAAATGCAGTTCCACCTCGGCTTAAATGCCACATCAGCGAGCTCTCATCATCCAACGTACATCCCAATGTCACCTCATAGCCTTCCTGGCGCGCCCACACGACCCTGGGGCGCCTCGCGTTCAACGCCTAAACGTTATCACTGCCCCACTTCCACACGCGAAGCACCGAACAATCGTTGCAAAGAACCAGCAAGCGTAGTTCAAACCAGCTCTGATACCGAATTGCAAGGAAAACAAGGGATAGAGAGGTGACAGAATCCAGATTGCGCAATCACATTGAAAGCCAGAAAGTCTCACAGTGCCCAAAAAGCAGCATTGCACCAATGATAATCAAAACACTGAAACCGAATGTCAATGAGAGCTTACTCTCATCATCACCAACATAAGAGTCCAGGCCCTTCCCCCTACTTGGCGCTCGGTGCCCAGAGTACTCCCCACACAGCTACTATCTGCCCACGAATTGACAATGCAACTGTTGACGTCAACAGCCACCGAAGTACATGAAGATGTTGCCCAATGTAGACCATCGCCAATACCAGGTATGAGCCCTCACATCATCATCCTCATCTCTATCTCTTTCTCTCCCTCGTCTTTCTCCCATGACTTCCCTCTTTACACTCGAAGACCACCACTGCGACAGCTATGGAAGTCGGGATATGGCGCTGCCCACAGCAGCGCCCTTCTTCCTACACGACCGCATGTGCGCAGCACCTTGCCCCAGCGTTAGCAGTAGCCCACGAGCATCCGCTCCAGCAGCGCTGTCGCCAACTGGCAGGTGCCCGAATGCCCCCGCCAGGCAGCGAGCTCTCTTTCCTATATGAAAAGAGTTTGGCCTGGTCTGCGGCCTGGCTGGACTGGGCCTGCGCCCAGAAGGTACGCCCCAGGTAGTTGGGCCTCTGCCGCTGCTGCTGGGCCTCGTTCAGTTGCGCCTCCCAACTGTCCGTGTATGTGGCCCAGGGCCAGCTTTTCAAGAAAGGCCTACAAGGTTGTGCAAAGTGTTTGCTGCTCAGGACCTAGGTTCCCTCAACCATCTGACAAAACGCAACTGCCTGAACCCAAAATACAAAATTGACAGCATTCAGCCTCTCGTGATTTGTTAGTCCCGCCTTCACTTAGGGCGCGCACACTGGTACAAGGGGCCCCTTATGCCTGCCGAGGAGCCAAATCCTCGCAGCCACATTACTTAACCTATAATAAAATGCTTCAGGTGGGGCCTTGCCCCTGTGCTGAGCTAAACTACTGCATCAAACCCTTGGGCCTGATGCAAATCATGGGGCGTTTTCACACTCAGACTACGAAAGATGTACCCAACCACTGCTAGCAATGCATTCAGGAAAACTATCGTCTTCCCCCGAACATAACGCGTATGCGTTGTAAAGGAATACAACGCATACGTTGCTTTCTATTCGAACACAACACACATTTTCTATTCAAACAACATTCGAACAACCAATGTTTTCGAATACAACGCATATGAGTTCTATTTGAATTTTTGAATTTTCAAAAACTCGAATGCAATGCATATGCATTATGTTCGGGAGAAGACGGTAGCCCTCAGGTTGGGCATTGGTACACTGCAGAGCTTGAGCAGAACTGGATGATACTTTTCTTCAGGAATCATATCATCACAGTGCTCTACCAGAACCTACAGTACTTTTAGCATGGGGCATTCTCACACTAGTACTATAAAAGAAGTATCCGACCACAGTTAGCACTGCATTCAGGAAGGATAGCCCAACAGTGATTATGCCCTTGGCATAGGGACCAGTACACTGCAGAGCTCAGCAGAACATGATGCTCTTTTCTGCAATGAAGCGCTACGATGCAGTGCACTTAGCACCGCATTCAGGCAAGATAGCCCAACAGCGAGTAAGCCCTCAAAGCTAGGAGCAGTACGCTGCACAGCTCAGCAGAACTTCATAATGCTCTTTTCTGCAAGGAAACACTGAGATGCAGTGCGCACTAGCAAAACCTGTACACACTATCCTGTGTCTTCACTAACACCTGCGGTCAGTTCTCGAGTGGCTGCTGGTCCAACCCCCGGTACTTATATCTCAAAGTATTGACAGTTGTTGCTCCCACCTGTAGTCTGCACTTTCTGGTCTTCATTGGTTACAGGCGATGATGGCGTACACCTGCAGCCAAAACTTAATCCTGTCGACCTTTCCAAGAGGTCATAGAAATTCCTGGACAAGGAGGGAAAGTAATGCTACCGTCTTCACTTGAATAGAACGCTGGATCGTTATAGATATAGGTCATAGAAATTCCTGGACAAGGAGGGAAAGTAATGCTACCACCTTCACTTGAATAGAACGCTGGATCGTTATAGATATATCTAGGCTGGATGTTGCCCCCAATACGGCTATAGTGACCAGGTGAATCTATTTGGGTGAAGATGGCAGTCTTTTTTTTTTTTTTTTTTTTAATAGGCTTAATTTCTTCACCCACCGAACAGGATGCTACAATTAGGAGACGTTTGGAAGAGCCACAGTTCTTAAAACCGAAGGACTCCCAATTCTCTCCTCATTCATCAACCAAAAGCACCACCGCGTTGTCCCTTAACCCCACACAACTCAGTGGTTCCAGGTTCGGAGGCATGACAAAGTCTAGTGGTGGAAAGAGCGGGGGCATGAAGCAACACCGAGGGCTTGCCCGCCCCAGTCCGCCCTTTTTCCTGTCTGGGCCACCAAATCTTTAATCACGAGTTTAAGAGCGCTCCCAACACTGCCTTTCATATGCAGACTGTTGTACTGCTGCCACGCCCGAGGTCACCCACATTACTGCTCCACGACTGCCAAAGGTCTTCAGTCATGCCCCCATGGAGATCCCATCCTGCAGTTCTCCACCTCACTGAAAATTATTCCCAACCATTGGATGTTTCCACTAGCAAAAACCTCTCAACCGTTGCAAGTCCAGGGGACGGCCCCACACCAGACAGCATGCCCAATGGGAGAGAGCAAAATTTCTACATTCAGAGGTGGGGCTGCCGGTATCAGCAGCAGAATAATGAAATAGGACTCCAGAGATTACACGGGCCAATGCACTTCCGAGGAAGTCTTTGCAACAAAACCTGATTTGTCCTCATCTTGGATGCCTTCACGATACTGCGAGCACCAACTACAGAAATTAACTCCTCCGCAACGGCCACCTCCTCCTTTCTCTTCACGCAAAACAATGCTCCATGGTCCCGTTCACATCAACGCTGCCATATCTTTTCGCACACCCCGGGGCCTCTGCACCTTCCACAAAACGGTGGCATACCGTCTTGGACAAAACAATCCTCATGTTGCTCTAGAAAACATCTGCCTCACCCTGCTGCAGTAGACACGAGTTGAACTCGCTGCTGGGGTCCTAGTATCATAAGACTCATTTCCAGAAAATGTCTACCTTACTTTGCTGCAGTAGACATCCCAGCCTCTTTTATACGAGGTGGATTCACCCTGCTGCGCTCCAAGCTTTGCCTAAACACCTGCGTGGCATTTTCTTTTTCATGTTGGCTTCAGTTGCCCCGAGCCTCCAAAATGTTGGGAATGAGCTGATTTTGATTCTCAAGTTGCTTGGGGCCATGTGCTGGTGGTTTAATTTGGCTGTTATATGAGATCAATGCCCCAATAATCCATTTGAACTTTTAATTACATTCTACTCATATTTTAATTCCTTTCCAATATTACATAAACCCTAAATTGACAAGGATACCTTCCAACGCTCGAGAGCCTGCAACTACTGCTTTTCGAAATGGACTGTGGCTTTCGCTATCGGCCCAGCCCCGAATCTAAATGCTCTTACTGCGTAAACCGGTAAGAGCAGTACTCTGCTTCAGATGAACTGGCAGTTTAAGTGAATCAGGTCTTACTAGAGAATAACGTTCCTATCCCACGTAAATATAGCTTGGCTAGCCTACCTCGAGCCATCTCTGGTGTCGATAAAGGCAATGGGTTAACCATTCAGTCCCCGTTCCTATTCTCTGGAAAAACATCCGGACTGCAGTGTTCCCCCGAACATAACGTACATGCATTGTATTCGAGTTTTCGGGGAAGAAGTCATTTTTTCCAAAAGTTGTACTGAATGGAAGGGCACTTCTCTCGAATGGAAAAGAAGTCATTTCTTCCACTTTTCTCCAATGGAAGGGCACTTCGAATAGAACACAGGTGTTGTAGTGAATGTATTTGTACACAGGTGTTGTAGTGAATGTATTTGAATGACAAGCATATACGTTCTATTCAAATTGCAAAAAGAAAAGAAGTGTTGCATTCGAATAAAACATTACCTTTTTTTTTTTTTTGAGGTTAGCGCCTGATATGCTTTTGCCCTGGCTACAAGGACAGTCCCCTGCAACTCTTGGCAAGTTGAACACAACAGCCCCTAATCACAGATGTGTTGCGTTTTGGCCTTGGGCATAGCGGCCACAACCAAGAAAGTGGCAGTGTGAAGCCACGACCACTGCCAAGAAAGTGGCAGTTTGAAGACAGGAGGGGATTCTACGCGCCTCATCCACCACTCGCCAAGGGCCTCCCTCCACTACTCCCACAAAAGATAGAAAATACGGCGTTGTATCTTTCCATGTTCCAGACGAAGATTCATTCTCATTTTGCACATTTGGCAAGGAGTGAAGTGAGGAATTAAGAGGGGCATAGAAAGATACAAGGCCCCATTTTTTCCCTTTTCTCGGTGTGATGGTCAGTGGCATGAAGCCCTATGCCACTGGATAGAACTGAGCCTACTCAGCTTGGACCCGGCCCCTAGGTGTCCGTAAACTTGTTCTGCGAAACTCGAATATAAGGCATATGCGAATTAAACGGGTGCAATGCAACCTATGTGCTATTTTCTTTTACAGCGCATAAGCCGCATATGCCTTATATTCCGGGGAAGACAGTAGTGTCGAGGGAGGAAAAGGTAAGTAGCTACCACATTACCACCGGGCAACTGATTCTCCTTCACCTACACTCCACAGACGCCAGATGGGAGATACTGAGTGATGCCTACATGACTGAGCTTTATTTTCAACACTACCCCCTCTGTTCGCTCCACATCTCCACGCAACACTACCATCTTCCCCCGAACAACACTTCATCAATTTCCTGATAGTGCATGAATACAGATTATTTTCCCATCCTGGTGCAGTCAAATGAGGGCACATTGTGTTCGGGAGAAGCTGGTAGCAATCTCTGTTCGCTCCAGGTCTCCAGGTGTTTACGCTGGTCAGCATCTTAAAATCCCCCGACATTCCACCGAGAGCCACCTCTCTTCCCACTGAGCTAGGAGGCTAGCACAAAGTTTGACAGGCCACTGTAGCTTTGCCTAAGAAAGGTTAAATATACCAGAAAATTGTGCGGGGTTGTTTCTTCCCAGAAATTGGACTTTTGGAGAAACTCCATCAGTCCAAGGTTCCTGTTTTTCTGAACTTTTTCAAATCCACTCCACATGGACCACTACCAAAGGATAACAATTTGTCCACATGGATGTCTGTGACTGGTGTTTCAGTTGCAATGCTATTGGTCCCCCTCCGCATTTTCAGGATCTCCCTTCCTTCAGAGAGGAAAAAAAAAAAAAAACTCTGAGAATTGCAAACAATCCAACATTGCATGCCTGCGTGAAGGGTAGGGATGGGACATCTTTAAATTTATTGTTTTGCCCGAAATGGCTCTGTACTTCACCTGTATTGTGCACATGCTCTTCGTCAGAATGCACCTGGACGTGCAGATGAGCAGCTGTGTGATCAAAATCAGTTATGTAATTAAATGTATTCGTGTAATAAGCCAAATTACAACGGCCCATAGGAAACCTTTACATCTATAGGCAGTGTCAGGCAGACGAGTTTACACGTCAGACAGTAACCAAGCAACATTTCCAAAGCCCTACGACAAAACAGGGGCTGCTGCTGTTGCCCGCTGAAAGGTAACCGGGGCCGCATAGCACACCATACTAAGCGCACCATAAATAAAAGGTTGAAGGTCTTGACCGACCTTCACAAACTCATAGGACCACTACACCCAGAACGCCAAGCACCAAGCCTAACCTCACCCGCACAGCTGCAGCGCTACACCCACCCAAGCACCAAGCACACCCTTCCACGCAAGCTTGCTAACAGGGCCCTTAGCCCACCAGAAATCAAAGGGTTTCTGTGACATGTTCTTGACACAAACTCGTAGGACCACTACATCCGGAACACCAAGCACCAAGCCTACCTCACCCGCACTGCTGCAGCACTACACCCACCCAAGCACCAAGCATACCCTTCCCCGCAAGCCTGCTAGCTGACAGGGTCTTTGACCCATCCCACAATGCATTGAAAAGTATCGCCCACCTGTCAGACCACTATTACTCGCCCCTCACATGCACTTAATTACTGCAGAGACTTGGGAAGGTAGATTTCTTCTTCTTGTCCATATCTCTACTTCTTCACACGCTCAGATTCTCCAAAGATTCTGGGACGTTCAAAACCACCTCCTCCACACACTCAACCAATCCTCCGCAAACACTCCATGAAATAATTCCTCCCTCGTCTTCTTACTCATACTAATTACTCTGAGCTATAGTTGTTAATACTACTACATTAATTATGCGAGGAATGAGCCCTCGCGGGGCCCTTATCATTCATGCACATGTTCTGGGCAGAGGCCCCCAGCAAGCCAAGTGCCCGCCCTAAGTGAAGGTGGGCCTGAATATTCACCAGAGGCCAGAATTTCATACGTGGGTACTCCGGCTGTTTCAGTCCGCCAGTTGGTTGAGTAAACGTGTGAGCCTCCCTAAGCTGCGTCGAACAGTTTGGCCCAGGCCGTGACAATTTCGCCTGGGCACATACACACAATGCAGGGCCGATACATCACGAAGTGGTCACAGGCTTACATGAAAGCAGCACTGTCGACGTACATACCCCGGGTCCTATGCGAAGGCAGCAAACGGCCCAAGTCTGAAGACTCGGGCCGTGGCCAAGTGTAAAGGGCCCAGGCCCTCAACTGTAACATTCGGCCTGGGCGCAGGTACTGGGGCCCGACCGAAAGATACTGGAAGCTTCCCAGGCAGGCCACACGCAGTTAAGCAGGGGCTACCACTTCCATATAGGAAGGAGGGCAGCCAGGGGCGGGGATTCTGGCCCACGCAGGCAATGTGGTCACGCTGCTGCGTTGCTGCGCGAGACGCTGCATGCTGTGTTAGCGGCCAGGGCGCATGTGGGCGCTTGTAAGGTGAAGAGGGGCACTGCTGGGCAGCTGTGTGCTAGCAGCCATAGCCAGGCTGCAGGGCACAAGGGGGTAAGAGGGCGATCGGTGGTCTTCAGGGAGGAGGCAAGTGTGGGTGGACAGGGTCTGATGAGGGGAGACGAGATACGTACCTGGTACATGAGAGAGGTCGGCTATGCTGTTGACGTCATGTACATTGGTCTTCGAGAGTCGAAGTGAGCCTATTGCGAGAATGCTGATGTACGTAGGATAGTCAAGTAGTGTGGGCGTTGGGCGCCCGACAGAGAGGAACGACTTTGGATACTGTGTTGGTGTGGCCTGAGGGCTTGAACATTGCCTCGTTACTTCATTGTGTTGCTCTTATTTGGATGGAATCTCGGTGCATTTGTGCTCTCTGCTTGCACACGACTATTAGGACACTTGTATGATTTCGCAACTTGGTTTTCTGTATATCATTCCCACTCATATTCCTTGCAATTTGGTATCAGAGCTGGTTTGAGATCGCCCTTTACCTGGCGCTGGCGACATTGTTACATGGTGCGCTGACGAAGCTTCTGTGCAGTAAGGATACTTCGGCACTAGCTTGAAATAGCGGGGCCCACGTAGAGGGCCGGCCGCTGGAACGCTGTGGCCACGGCGTGGGAGGTGTGGCAACAGCGGATGTATGTATGATGATGAGAGCATGCTGATGTGGCATTTTGGCTGAGGTGGCACTGCATTGCGTTGTGGGTGGTACCGAGGCTATAACCGGTCATCGAAATGCACCTCGGCTCAATTGGTGAGAAATCTGAGGTTGGGGGCAGCTATCTCAAGGTATGTTGTTTCCTTACCTTATCTACCCTCTCAATCTCTTCTTACCGTGAGGAAGAGAGTCCAACCTTGAGTGTCCTCTATTTGGTGCGAGGCGTTGTGAGCGCTCTACCTTGAGAGACGACGTTCTTCCAGGTGGCACATCTGGCAGGAGAGGGCGGTGCCTCTGAAGGGCCCTGGTCGAAGCACGGGTCACGGTCACCATACGAACCCATGGGAATAGTACACGCAGGCCATGCTGTGTTGTCCTTTGAGGCTCTTTGTTGGGCTGATAGAAGGGGTGTGCAGACTGACCAGTCCTTTGCAGGCGCTATACAGACCGTCTATAAATATTTCTGGCAGGTGTCTGATTTGTCCACTGGTTGTGATCGTCGTCCTGATTGCGACGTTAAATAATTCACAAGGACCTTGGGGGTTGTCCTTAAACTGCCTCTTGATCAGCCAGATCAGTCAGACGGAAGGCTTGTTGCATGCGAGGATAAATAAAGGGCAGCTCTGGTCATAAGCATATGGTTTGGGCAGAAGGAAGGGTTGCTAATGCACAATTTAAACAATGGCGCTTGATGATGCCTACAGGCACGTTGGATACAGGGGAGGAAGAGTCCAATTGAGACTCAACTGTCAGACACAATTATACCCAGTGTGCATACACCTGCTTTCTTAGTTTATTTTTATCTTGATTAGTTGGTTGGCAGACTGCTAACACCTCACAGACAGCCTAGATTAGAACTGTAACTGTAACGTTCTACCATAGTCGGATCTTTTCAAAGCTTCTATAAGTGAACTAATCACGGTGGGTTTAGACTATGTGTACAGCTTGTGTGAATGTTGTTGGTACCATAGTCTAGACGCATGCGGCGGTTTGTTCCAGAGTGGATTAGTGCAGACAGCGTCTGCCTAGCCGATGAGTGGATCGGAAGGTGGTGAAGGTACAGCGTCCACTGACCTAGAATGGAACTCTTGGTTTCAATGCACTACCAGTAGAATCGAACTCCACTTCATCATACCATTCGTCAGTGTTGGAACTATTCTCTGTGTGTGTGTGTGTGTGTGTGTGTGTGTGTGTGTGTGTGTGTGTGTGCGTGTGTGTGTATGTATATATATATGTCACACTGTGAATCGGAGCGCTAAGGCAGGAAAAGACAAAACAGGAAGAGGAAAAGAAGGAAAGCCCCACCTGTTCATCACCTCTTACGTACAAGGCCAGCCACGTGGATGACAGGTTGAGCGCTGGCTGCCCCGATCCCCATGTGTCACAAGGACCCACTTGCACGCAGCCAAAACACAAAGAGGTGAAGAAAAAGAGGAGGAAACCAAACCTGACAGAGAAAAAAAGCCTATCAGTCAAACAAAGCAAATAACACATCCCACAGATAATCCAACTGCCACAAAGCAAATAACACATCCCACAGATAATCCAACTGCCACAAAGCAAATAACACATCCCACAGATCAACATATTTTCCTTTTTTCTTGTTTTCTTTTTTTTTTCTTTTCTTTTTTTTTTCTTTTTCTTTAAACTCCGTATCTGTCGGTAGTGTCCAAGGCTTTACCTGTCCCCACCTCCGCAGATAGGACAACTACGGTGAGGATGATGTGGATGTTCACAAGGATACCCAAGGACAGCTGCGCCAGCACAGCATTCAGCAGACGGCTAGCACGAACCATCCCATCAAAACAGTCCTGACAGAGGACATGTTGTCCACATGTCAAAAAAACAGCAGGACGTTCATCACAGTGCGGCATCATGCAGTTCTGATAGCGTCCTTGGGCACAAAAGGGACAACGTATACCTGGGTGATAGGGATGTGTACAATGAGGAAATGTTGGACACCCTTCAGTACAGACGGCGGCAGTCGCAATAGATTAATAATAGTTATGGCATAGATGATGCATTCCACAGCCAAGGCGCACCGCGTCTCTGTCCCAACAGGTGTCACACGAGAGTCGGTCAATAATCCCGAATAACGTATGATTCGGCAATGCACGCAAAAATTCATTTACGTTGAAAATAGCCTGAATCATCGTCCCACCATCCCACAGTTCCCACTGGGCAGCTGCACGAATGAGTGCCATATAATGCCCGGGTCTGTGTAAAATCCAGGCAAATACGAGGATGGTTATTGAAGTCATCGCCTGGCGTCGCATGATGCATAAGAATGTGGCGACCGTGGAACGCTAACTGTAAGACATTTACAGTAAAGCCTAAACTGGTTTTCAACAGCATCAAGCTGATAAGCAATCGTAACAAATTGAGATGCCGTATAACATTGACACTGATAAGCCTGTAGGCAGACATTTGTGGCTGTCAAACCACAAATATTTGGTAGGTCTGCATGCAAATCCGAATCGGTCACCACTGGAAAGCCAGATCTGATCTGGCGGGGTCGACGCGTACATGACGAACACTGTCGACGTAGCAGAGCAGGCTGCCGGTAAGACAAAAGAACCCCGCAGATTAGCATCAGCACAACATCGAGAGGAAGGGTGACTGGGAGGAGGAGAGAATGAACGAGCCTGCCGATGTCCCAATATGGACAACGAAGATAAGGGAGGGGCCGGTCTCAGCCGGCGTGGGGAAGGGGAAGAAGAAGAAGAAGAAGAAGAAGAAGAAGGAAGAGGAGAAGGAGATGACAAAGAAGAAGATACACAAAGAGGAAGGCAGAAGGAAGGGGAAGGATGGGGAGAAGAAGGGGGAAGTGGAGAGGAGGAGGGAGGAGGAAAGGGAGGGGAAGA
>BFEA01000007.1:4611631-4623992 GCA_003427395.1 Chara braunii | reverse complement strand
CGACAGAAACGGGACCAAGAAGAAAACGATCAGCGCACTAAATTCCGATCCCTTCTCTAGGTGACGCATAAAAGGAAATGTAGCCATAAGGGCAAGCAGGGGGGCGGGGGAACAGAAAAGCTCCAAAAGAACAAAAGAAGCTAGGACAGACATTTATAAAACACTGACCTTACCCTCCTCCTCCGTCTCCCCCCCCCCCCCCTCTCTCTCTGTGACACAGTGATGAAGACATACATGCGTGCATAGATTAAAGACGCTCACAAACGCCTCATCAAATTTCAAAAGCGCACTACACTTATAACATAACTTCGAGTCCTCCTCCTCCTCCGCCACCATCTCTCTCTCTCTCTCTCTCTCTCTCTCTCTTCGAGTCCTCCTCCTCCGCCACCATCTCTCTCTCTGTGTGTGTGTGTGTGTGTGCGTGTGTGTGTGTGTGCGTGTGTGTGTATGTGCGTGTCTGTGTGACACAGCTATGAAGACATACATGCACGGGGAGCTTAAAGCACCTCATCAAATTTCAAAAGCGCACTATACTTTATAATATAATAACTTCTAGTCCACTGTTTCCGAAATCAGTTAGGGATACCTCAACCACAGCTGAATACGTATGCACATATATATCGTCACAAAGATATCAGAGCGCAAAAGCGAAAAAAACTAGAAAAAATCAATTCATTTTTACCTTCTTACTTACAACTCGCCCTGTTCAAAACCTCTTGCGTACAAGGCCGCCCACGTGGATGTAGGTTGAGCGGCGGCTGCCCCCACCCCCGTGTGTCATATATATATTGTCACATGATATCAGAGCGCCAAAGCGAAAAACGAAAGAAAACAAGGAAAACAAGAAAAACTTCGATTCATTTTTAATCTTCTTCCTTACAACTCCCCCTGCTGAGAACCTCTTGCGTACAAGGCCGCCCACGTGGATGTAGGTTGAGCGGCGGCTGCCCCCACCCCCGTGTGTCATAGCGACCCACTTGCACACAGCCAAAAGGCAAAGAGGCAAAGAAAAGAGGAAGAGAACAGCCAAATAACACAGAACAGGGGGCAACAAAACAGATCCCAGATGACAAGTCCCACATGCAAGCACCGCCCCTGCCCACAGGCCAAACGACGGGACAAGACCAACCAGGATGTCATGCATTCTTGTCTGCAAAACAATCAAAAAGAACCCGGAGGACAGGTATAAAAAACAATCCTGGATGACGATTCCCACATGCAATACCCATCAATCGGGAAATGCTAAGTAACTGTTTATTTCTTGTCGACGGTAAGAATCTCCTCACGTTCCTTACCCTCCTTTTTTCCCCCTTTAATTTGGAAGGTGCGCTTCAAACAGTACTACTCCCAAGAGAACAGTCATACACCATGCACTTCATTGCATCAGGGCACTGTTTAGGACGAGAGAGCATCAAGCCTTCGATCACCATCCTGTTTATACCACATTCCGACACACTCAGGGCATACTCGCACTACCGTCTTCACCCGAATAGAACGGGGCCGGTCATTATAAGCTGTATTTGGCCCACTTCCAATCCAAATACAGCGATAATGATCGGGCGTCCTATTCGGGTGAAGACGGTAGGACTTTGTCTACCAAGCTCTGGACGTTACTGCGGTCTGATTCATCCACGTCTGGCCGTAGATGCGGTCAAACACATTTCAGTAAGTACTAGTGTGAGTATATGCCCTCAGGAGCCCGACGGCATGCCTCACGGTACCACTTTTTCGGTTGTTTGATGGTTACATCGTTCAAATACAGCCCGGAAAGTCTCTAATCCGAGGAGATCTGCCCTGTAGGCAGGGAGGCACGGAGAGCCGACTTCATACATCCATTCATCCGTCCGTCCATCCATCCAACGTCTTTTTTTGGGTCATCTTCGGTAACTGGCGGTCCTCGGCTTCGCGTTCCCCGAGTGGTGCGAAGGAATTTCCTAAATTCGCATCTCGGGATCATACGTACCTTTGCCACAAGATGGGCGGGCAGAGATAGTTCCAACGAATGAACACTGCAAACGATACTCTGTTGCATAGGCAGATTAAAAAAAAAAAAAACAAAAAAAAAAGAGCCGCCAATTCGAACGAAATACACTCGGGGGGAAAAAAGAAGAAATACCCTCTCGACCAGAAGCTGCCAACCCCCCGATGATGAGTAGCGATAGACTAATTGTCGTAGGGCACTTGAAACAAAAAGTTAAGAAAACATTAGCAACACCCAGTCCTTCCTTCTTTCCCTCCTTCCTTCATTCATTCATTCATAGGAAGTGAAACGGCTGGTGCTTCGCGTCACACGTACTCGAGACTATACTTCATTATTATTCGCTAAATTTTGATTTTACTACCCCAATAATTATTATTCGTTAAATTTTTTTTACTCCGTCAGTAATTATTATCCGCTATTGCGCCAATAATTCGTCCTAATGCGTGTATGCGGAGGATATGAAGCCCTTGGCGGAGCCTTCCGATACTTCATCCCCAGACAGGGAACAGAGCTCCCCTCCCCGTCAGCCATACCAGCCTCACATACCGAAGACGACGGAAGAGGAGGGTAAGAAGAAGAAAGGCCCAAAAGAGTCAACACCCCCCCCCAAAGAAGAAAGAAAACACAAACACAAAGGGGGATAAAAAGACAGTAAGAATATTGAAGAGCTCGCACCTTTGAAAGAAAATCAGAGAACGTATGAAAAGAACAATTGCCCTACAGCGATCCTTGGCTCGTCGTCGACCCGGCTTCGCAAACGGTGTGGTTTCGCCATTCAACTCTTCTTCGTTTATTCCTCTCACCTTCTCTCACCAATAGAGCGCAGGAGAAGAGATCATGGAGACGCCTTTTTTTTCTTTTGCATTTTTCTGGCAGTGCAGTCGGAGGGTAGAGAAAGCGGTTTTTGCCGCTTGTTTTGAGCAGAATTTGCTTATGGAGAGAGAGAGAGAGAGAGTGAGAGAAGGTAAACAACTCGTCATATTTTCTAACGTGGAGAGAGAGAGAGAGAAGGTTACATACTGGAACGTGTTAATACAAATCTTCACAGTGCAGTCGGAGGGTGGAGAAAGCGGTTTGCCGCTTGTTTTGTGCAGAATTTTCTTGTTT
The DNA here is from genome assembly GCA_003427395.1 of Chara braunii. Taxonomy (NCBI): domain Eukaryota; kingdom Viridiplantae; phylum Streptophyta; class Charophyceae; order Charales; family Characeae; genus Chara; species Chara braunii. The sequence continues at coordinate 4,620,904 of BFEA01000007.1, read as the reverse complement.
TCTGACACCCGAAATTCTATTTTTCTACGCCGCGGAAACTTTCCAACGTTTAGAGAAGGRGGGGGGGGGGGGGGGGRGGGCGCGGAGGGTAACCACCGTGTTTAGCACAAAAGGCGCCTTCCGATACAGTCAGACTTGATGGAAAAAGAAAAAAAAACGCGTCTTCTTCACAGGACGGGGTAAAAGAACTCAATCTCCCTGTGGATTGGAAGACAGCATGATTGGTGCCCCGGAGGGCAGGGAAGGGAGAGCTACTTTCACGAGCAGAACACCTTCATTGCCTGGTATAGAATCTTCCCCACGTGACTCCTCCCTTTCGTCCGTCACTGCCAGCTGGCACTTGGGCGGTTGGTGCATTAGCAGAGCCAATTCATCAAAGGGTGGTCGACTTCGAGCGGGAGAGATTGTATTCCGCGTCTTTTGACTATATATGCATTGATTTTCAAAACGCCGAAGGATATCAATTTGTTGGGGGTGGTAAATATAGTAGCGCGAACACACGTACACCCAAAAAAGAGAAGCGGAAACGTGTATACACCCCAAACAAAAGAAAACCGCGCTGCGCTGCCGTTATCGAACTCCCAGAGCGTTGCGCGCCTTATTTTCTCTCTCTGCGTTCCTGAATTTTGCTGCACATCTGATTTTCGGCTCCCGCCTGAATTGTAGTGCTCGGCTTGTATTATAATACTACGTTTTGGTTTCCCCGCCTCCCTCTCTCTCTCTCTCTCCCCCTCCCCCCCCTCTTCTCCCTCATATACTTCTGCGCAAGGGCACGCGAGGTAGAGACAACGGAGCAGTGCACATACAGATCCCCTTCAGTTTGCAATGATAATCGGATTGACACCCGAATCATTGGCGGACGCACAAGACGACATCATCCCGCTAGGACTTCCAATGATGTATCTGACCGCATTTACATCGACTACGCCCTGAATCTGATCGCATTCACGCACATCTCCGGTCAACGTAATCTCATTGTGTGCATACACCATCTGAGACGTGCAACGAAAAATGGATGGAAACTAATAGGATGCACTGCCTCGGCAAACCGAAACCAGTACGGCCCTGCCAATCTCTCAGCAGCATAAGAACGATCCATCCCCTCCTGCCCCCCCCTTTCCGCCTCCCCCCCCCCCCCACCGGTAAATGGCCACAAGGACTTCCAATGATGTATCTGACCGCATTTACATCGACTACGCCCTGAATCTGATCGCATTCACGCACATCTCCGGTCAACGTAATCTCATTGTGTGCATACACCATCTGAGACGTGCAACGAAAAATGGATGGAAACTAATAGGATGCACTGCCTCGGCAAACCGAAACCAGTACGACTCTGCCAATCTCTCAGCAGCATAAGAACGATCCATCCCCTCCTGCCCCCCCCTTTCCGCCTCCCCCCCCCCCCACCGGTAAATGGCCGCAAGGACATGCATGCCTGAGCTAAACGGCTGTGCACGGGTTTTACCATTTCTGCTCTCGGCATAATTCGAAATATACTTTGTTAATGTACTCGATCAGATCCTCCCCGCTTCCTCCAACCCGGGCGGGGGCAATGACCAGTAACCGCGGGAATAACTTGCATGGATGTGAATCTACCCGGATTTGTATGTGTTATACTCGCGCGCTACTAATAATCGTGCTCTATTTTTCGATTGCCCGCACGATGTACTCTATTCAACAATTCCTTTGCTCCTATTCGAAAGGAACTTTGATGAGGAAACAAGAGAAAGAAGGAAAGGGGAAGACCAGAAAAACACAAATGATTTAAGAAAATCACGCTGTGAACAACCCTGGTGCAACCTAGCGACACCAGCCGCGGGGGGGGGGGGGGGGAGAACAGGCAAAGAATGCAGGCAGGCTTCGCAACCCTCCAGGCGGCAAGCAGGGTTCGGGGATTATTATCGATGAATCTATCTACCCGGCTCTCTCTCCTTCCATTACCCTTCGTGGCCATAGCCCCCAGGTTTGCTGACCATTCGTTAGGCTCCGTCCGGAATTCCGAGTGGCACGGACGACAGTGAACGACCACCCCAACAACAGCATATCACTTTATGATGGGCACATTCACTAATATACGAAAAACAAGAAAGGGACTAAATTGCCAAGGCGCTTGGCGAAATAAAAAGTAATACCCTTGCCACCGCTGCACAGACTGGAGAATTCGGAAGCCGAGTTCCGGTCCTCTGCGCACAGCCACCGTCTTCCACCGAACTCGAGGCACACGCATCATTATGTCTGTATCTGACCGGAAAGATAGCTTGTACACATTCATCATCAGGGCACATTGCGTTCCAGGGAAGACGGATTTTAGTCATCCACCCAAAGTGCTGGCTGCCTCCCTCGAGGCACACGCAGCATTATGACTGTATCCGACCGGAAAGATAGCTTGTATACATCCACGAGTGCGACCAGCTCAGAAAGCCACCACCAAGAACGAAGGGCGACGGAACTGACCAGGTGCCTGTCGGACGTCACGACAGTATTCCGAATTCAGAAAAAAAAAGTAAGAACAGAAGGAAAAAACACCGACTAAAATAATAGGCATCCAGAGGACAGAAAGATGAGAGGCAGGAAGACGAAGGCGGCCATAAGAAATGGGGTGGGGCACGAAGGAAAAGGGGAGGGAAGACAGGGAGGGAACAAGGCCAGGACAAAAACGGGAGGTCGGAGGAGAGGAGGGCGGGCGGTGAGGAGAACGAAACGGCGGGACAGGAAACGAATGAGAGGCCTTTTGGGAGGGTGAAAGGGGAGGGAGGAGAGAGGGGGGGAAGGGAGAGGGGTGAGAGAGATGGACAGCGCAGAAAAGAGCAAACGATTCAGAGGAGAGACGACGTGCAGGAGAGAGGGAGGGGGGAATTCATCAAGGGGGCGAGAAACCGCGATCAGGGCATACTCACACTAACGCCTTCCTACATGTATCTGATTGCAATTACGGCCAAACCTCGATGAATCTGGCCGCAATCATGTCCAGAGCGTAGCAGAAAAAGCATGCCCTCAGAGAGAGCAGAAGCGGCCACCGTCTTACACGATGAAGGTGGGAGACGAGTAGGTAGGTAACTCACTCGAAGAAGCATTCGGAAATTAATTATTAATTAATGAGGAAAGGGATTTCCGCAAGAAAAAAGGAAAAGAAAACAGAAACACGAATGAGATGAAGACCCGGACGGTAGGGAACACACACAACATCGAGGGTGGGAAACGACAACAAGTAAGGCAGCGGCCAGCACGACGGGTGGGGAGAGGTAAGAAAAACGTTTTTTTTTTTGGTGGGGGGGGGGTTAAGAGCGAGAGGGAAAAATACTGGAGCGGGCAATGGCGAGCAGGGGAGAGGTAGCAGAATGGCAGGAAGAGGAGACAGGGGAGAGAATAATATAAGTGCTAGTAAGGAAACCTCACCTGCGGGCGTCGTCGTTGATCGCACATGTAGTGCATCAACCTCCGTGTGCAGATGCCCGCTTCCGGAGGAGGAATCTTCCCGACAGGTGTTGTCATTGATGTTGTCAATCCTCGAGAGAGGCCGCCTAGAGCTAAATGATGTTGCTGCTGCTGCTGCTGCTGCTGCTGCTGCTGCTGTGCTTTCTGCTGGGCAGCATGCAGTTGAAATTGATGCTGCGCCTTTTGCTGCTGCTGCAGTAGCTGAAGCTGCTGCTGCTGCTGCTGCTGCTGCTGTTGCAATTGCTGCTGATGCAGAAGTTGTTGCTGCTGATGATGATGATACGGTTGTTGCTGTTGTTGCTGCTGCTGCTGAAGCTGTTGCTGCTGCTGGGCTTTCTGGTCTTGTTGACTTTTATGCTGCTGCTGCTGCTGATGTTGCTGTTGTTGTTGCTGCTGTTGTTGCTGCTGCTGTTGCACTTGTTGTGCTTGCGCCTGAGCCTGCTGAACCGCCGCCTGCTGATGAGTGCGTTGTTGTTGCTGCTGGTGGTGCTGCTGCTGCTTCTGTTGCTGGTGTTGTTGCTGTTGCTGCAACAGCTGGACGGTGGCCAGCTGTTGATGATGCAAAAGCAAACGCCTATGCTGGGACAACAGGTGTTGGCTTTGAGCGGCAGCAGCGGCAACAGCGGCAGCAGCGACGGAAGATTGCTGCTGCTGTTGCTGCTGCTGCTGTTGCTGCTGCTGCTGCTGTTGCTGCTGCTCCTCTTGCTGCAGTTGATGCTGCAGTTGATGCTGCTGTTGCTGCTGGTGATTCTGTCCCTGTACCACAGCCGTCATCCCTTGCTGCTCCTGCTGCTTCTGCGGCTGATCTTGCTGCTGTTGCTTTTGGGAGGAATTCCCATTAGCCAGTTGGCCGACAAGTTGACCCGCGCTGGTCTGTCCACTCTGCTCGGCCGCCGCTGCTTGCGCTGCAGCTTGCTGCGCCGCCGCCTGCACCTGCGCTTGCTGCTGCTGCTGCTCTAGCGCCGCCTGCTGATGCGCCTGCTGCTCTAAGTGCTGCTGCGCTGCCACGTGTACCGCAGCCTGATGAACTGCTGCTCTCTGCTGCCCTTGCTCCTGCAACCTCAGCAGCAGCAACGTATCCGTCACTGGCTGCCGCGGTAGCCCCCCTCCGCCCGTCGCTGCTGCCGTCCCCCCCCCGCCTCCCACGGCCCCCCCAATCCCGCTCCCCCCCCCTGGTCCATACTGCAGGTGCCCTCCTGTCGCCAAAGACCCTCCGTTCAGCGCTGCCGCCGCCGACTGCAACGCTGCTGCATTCGTCAGCGTCTCTGCCGGGAATGTCACTCCCCGTGTCAACCCTGGCGAGCTCAGCAACTGCTGCGACGGCAACGTGATAGCCCCCGACGAAAAACTCGGCAGGTTCGACAGCAGAGGCAGCGACAAATTCGTCAGCGAATGTCGGAGAGAGAGTGCCGCCAACCCCCCCCCGGCCCCCCCTTGGGGGGTCGTTGTCTGGCAGGGAAGGGGTACTGATGGCGGATAAGTGTGAGACAATGACGTGGACCGGAGGAGAGCGGGCGGAAGGGAGCCTGCCACCGGCACGGGCGCCGTTGGCGTCGGCGTGCCCGCCCGGTGGCTGGCATCCAGAAACTGCTCCAGCTCGAAATCTCTCTTTGAGGGAGGGTGATGTTCTCAGCAGCAGTTCATCAAGGTGCCCTGCACCACTTCCCCCCCTCCTCCCTACCTGCAGCTCCTCCCTCGTCCCGCTCCCTCTCCCACTCGCTTCGCTACCCAATCAAGTCCTCTAGCTCTCCGGAGAGTGCTGCATTTACCGATGAAGGACTTCGGCACAACAGCTGTTCCGTCCTTGCATGCCGCCTTCCTCCTCCCCCGCGTCCTCCTCCACCTGCTCCCCCTCTTTGCATGTCCCGCAGGCAGCAATCAGCCAATCCACTCGATAATCGCTCTCTCGTCTCTACCCTGTCGTTATCGTCCGCAATAGACAACCGGCCAAGCTGCCACGTGGCACGTCCATTTACACCGATGCCCACCCCTTGGCTCGACGAGACCTGCTAACCATCGGACGTGAGCCCGGAGCCGAATAACAGGTCAATAATCCCTCAATCTTCCCTCCTCCCTACGCACCATTCCTCTCTCTCTCTCTCTCTCTCTCTCTCTCTGTGTCTGTCTCTCTCTCTCTGTGTGTGTGTCTCTGTGTGTGAATGCTCGCGCTCTCGTCAGCGGCAACGCAAATCCAACAGGATCTGCACATACATTTTCCTTTGCCGCCTTACAACTCTATCTCAGCGCATGCTCCTGCCGTTTCCCCAAGTCCGGCCCTCCACTCCACTCCTCTCTCCCCTTCTCTCCCCCCCCTTTCACCTTGGGCGTCCTCAGCACGAATGCAGAACAAAAACCGTACTGCTACACAGGGGAACCACCCGCCGCCCTCTGTCCTTGCAGGATGACTTCGTCGACATCCCACCCCTTCACCTCCTCTCAATGGTGCCCAGTCTGATGGCCCACCCACCTCACCCACCTTTCTCCAAACTCGTGCGTCACTCGCCCGTTTGTACGCCACTCGACCGTTAGGCTGGCCCCGTCGTTCAAAAGCCAATGTCAGTGTCACGAGAACCCCACCCGACAGTAACGTTCGAAAACGACCATTCCATTCCAACCCGTACTCGCGGGTGGCAGAGATGTTCGTCCCCTGACCATAAACAAACCGACCGCAATTTATATTTCCCCCTCTATTTCTCCCTCCCTCCCTCCCCTCCCATCTCACCACCGCGAGGATGCCCCCTCCTTACCTTCCTCAATTCCGCATCCACGAAACTCGAACATCCAACCACCGTTCTACAAATTTGAGGATCGCGACGGAGCTTCGCCTGTAAGCCGCGCAGGGGAGGTAAGAAGTTGTCGGTCACGGATGCCGGTCACTCTGTCGACAAGGCAGACTCTGAGGCCGTCGGAGGCTGGTCCACCGCGCGGCAAATACCTCCAGCAAAACCCCACTCCGAAAAAACCCGCCTAGAGACCAGAAGCAAACGGATAGATCGGTGTGGACGTGGTCAGAAGGGCTTCACAGAGTATTCTGAACCTTTCCACAAACACGTTCACGTTCAGATTCAGGCGTCTAATCTCTGGCAACACGACACCCCTGTGGCGATCGGTCTTCTGAAAATTCTATCTACAAGACCACCGCATCATCTTCCTTCCTCGTACAGTGTTTCGCCGGAAACCATTCCTGTTAGGAACACCCAACGATGCTAGTAATAGGGAGATATGCCGTGCAGTGGGAGTGATGAGAGCCCTGCAGTGCATGGAAGAAGATTAGAATGAGCAGCAAAATAGTACATCGTACAGCAAACTATTTTACAGTCGCGAATGAAGAGCATCCGGCGAGGAAGGATGGCAGAAGAGCGCCAGAGGAAAACAGGTGACCGCAGGAGGGAATGACTGGCAGAGACAACTTCACCTACATCGCCGGGGGGGGGGGGGAACCGACGATGCACACGCACGCGGGCGCGCGCACACACGCATGGAGCGAACACTAATTGACAGGTGGAGAGGACACTAATGGACAGAGCAGCGCCTACGCTTCTACTTGCTTGACAGGCACGGACATTGTCGCCTGCTCTTCGTGCCTGGATTCTCTGGCGACGACCTTGATAACACGGGCCACCGACCTGCTTCGTCTCAGACAACCCGAGGGGGAAGTAGCAAAACCTGCCAACGCCACGGCGGACATTGACACGCTGAGAGAGAGAGAGAGAGAGAGAGAGAGAGAACGAGCGAACGAAGAGGGGAAGCGCTGAGGATGAGAGGAGATTCGTTGGGTCGGAGAAAGCGGAAGAGCCGGCTCGGGCGTGTGGAATAGTCCGCCTTTCCTGCGGGAAAACCAGCCGAACGCAGCTCGCTCGTGGGCGTATGTGCGTGCGCGATGGCACTCAACCGGTGGGCCCGCGGAACATTGTTGACGGACCCCGGACTCTATGAGGGCGTTCAGTTCCGCGAGCTCCCGCCCAACAGGTCGTTCGACGGACAATAGACAGTACACCCTCTCTCTGTCTCGTAGACAGTTCACCCTCTCTCTTTCTCCCTCTCTCCTTACTACTACGGTGCAGACGCGACAAAGATATTACAATATTATAGATTGGATTATGATCGCATCACATAACATTAACATCACATCGCATTGCTGAGAAATGCAGTTGACGATGACGAGTAAGTCCGCGAAAAGCGCGCTCCCGAAAGCCCGGGATGCAGGCTCGGCTTCCCGGCCACGAACACCCCCTCCCTCCTTCCCGCTCCTCCCTGTGTACTATTTCTTCCCGTCCCTCCCTACCCAACACCCACGTCCTTTTCCCCCCACCCTCCCCTCGACCCCCTTGCAATGCCGTTTGCCCGCTTGTCGGTCTGTTCTGCCTGCCGCTTTCGCCCTCGCTCCTCCCCTTCCTTCCCTGCCTGCCCACCTGCTTGCCTGCCCAAGCGCCTTCCTCTCCCTTCTGCCTCCCTCCCTGCCTGCCGGTCTCCCCCGACTCCGCGCGACGATCGCCACACACATATGCACGAGTGGACGATCAACACCACACAGGCAGGTCGAGAGCGTGCGCCCTTCCGCACCCGCCTATGCGGAGCGGATGTCGCGCAGCCCGCGGAAGACCGGTCCGAAAACAACACGTCCGTGGCGTTTGTGCCGGGCCAAGGTAGACACATTTTCCCGACGATGAGAGCTTCGGCCGTCGCTGGAGAAGACAACAAGGCAAAAGAAAAAAGGGGAAAAAAAACAAAAAACAAAAGAACGAACATTTACGTTGTGGTGCAGCCCCTCCTCCTCTTCCATTACTGTTGTATTGTACGATACCATCCACCCTGTCTCGAGAAATCCACTGCTCTCAAGGCTGCCGAGAGATCCGGCCCTTCCGCTACTCACAGTTTTTCTCAGCGTGGCGCGCGGTCCCCGGTCACAAGCGCGTGTGCGTGGGCGCGCCCTTTCCGGTAGCCATCGCGCGCGAGACCGATTGCCAGCGGGGGCCTGGTCCCACTAGTAAAGTGGATTGGATTGAATTCCTGAATCCGGACTCGTTTTGCGCAGATGCAGAAAAGCAGATTAATCGCAACTTTCTGAATCTCTCCACAAACACGTCCAGATTTCGGTATTAAATCATTTCTTCTCTGCTGATGGGACCAGTCCCGGGGAAAGGTCGGAAGGGGGCACCAACGGGCCTCGCTGTACACCCCTGAACTGTGGAAATAAAGAGCCGAGTTCAAATCCGCTCTACCACACAAGAGAAATTTGAGGAGACACTAAAGCACATGGCCAAGGGCAAAGCCCCCGGTAGACATGGTATTCCAGTAGAAGTGCGCCAACAACATGGGCGGGTTCTCATCCCTCATTTGGTCGTCATTTACAACGAAATTCTTACAGGCGGACACATCTCTGCAGGTATGGCACATGGCATAATCACAGTGTTGTACAAGAAAGGAGACAAGGTCGATATCAGGAATTGGCGCCTATCTCCCTTCTTAAACCACAGGTCCCCCCGCCACCGAAAACCCTCGGACGACCTCTAGTGCGCGGTCGCTGTTTTTTGGTCAAACGACCGGTTTTTCGCGGCCTACCGAGTCCCATCCCGACATGCCGTTTTCAATGTGGGACCCGATAGGCCCGGTGGTAAGGAAAGACGTCGTTGCAGCACGATGTCCGTGTTCACGGATCCGGACAAACGAAAAGAAACAAAAAAAAAAAAAAAAAAAAAAAAACTTCAGGAATGAAGTTGGTTTTATTATTTTATTTTATTCATTTATTTCCCTTTTTTTTTGCTTTTGTTTTTTGGGTAAGTGTTTTGCATTTCTTTTCAGAGTGTTTTCACTTTCGTTCTGCAATGTTTTTTT
>BFEA01000007.1:4523171-4535247 GCA_003427395.1 Chara braunii | reverse complement strand
AGAGCAAGGCCACATCGTCGCACTACTCGCCGGCCTCGGAAAGCTAAAACGACCCCAAACACATCGCCTCGAACAAGTTCAGGCTGGCGGAAACAAGGCGGCAAGGACGGCGAACGGAAACAACATAGCAAGGAGGCAGGGTCGGGTTAGGGGGCTTGTGGCGATGGCGGATATGAGTGTCACAACCCCGAACGGAGGGAAAGCGTCAACAACGTCCAAACCCTAGACGACTACACAAAGGAGACGCATTTCCACATCGTCGTCTCATATGTACATATCGGTAGTACAGGGACAATGGTAACAATGACAAAAACAACAACAATAAAAAAAAAGGCGCACGACGGCGGAATTTTTGGATCTGTTTTCGTTTTTTTTGTTTTGCATTTTCAGTGCGGCCCTTCATTTCCCGCCACAGCGAGAAAGTCCGGTACAGATTGTCGACGGCCCAAAAACTGGACCACCCGACCGTTTCGCAACCGCTCGATGCAACCCCGCCGTCATCCGCCCTCTACACCGTGGGGCCTTGGGACAGTTGCCAGGGACCTCCGAAAAACCCTCCCCTAACTCACCGGTACCGGGGGTTTTTGGTGGCGGGGGGACCTGTGGTTTAAACCACCAGTACTTGGCCCATACATCGGTCGCGGGGCCTTCCCGTATACGCGCCGCGACCCCAGGGCCTCGGGGCCGATTCGGCCGGTAGTTCGACAACGGACATAGGTTTACGACCGTTTGTGCCTGGCCGGCCAGCCCACATACGAAAATCATTAAGCTGTACGGACGAAAGTTGTCGTGAAACGAAGGCGGGAAAAAAAAAAAAAACAGACAGGCGGTTTCACGCCGCGCAGTAGCCGGTGGGTGCTTGCACGTGCGACCTTGTCCGCACGGTCTGCCATCGACAGGGAGAGAGAGAGAGTCCATCGCGTGCACGAGAGAGAGAGAGAGAGAGAGAGAGAGAGAGAGAGAGATACGTTGCCATCTTCAAGAATGTAGTGTAAGTTGTGACATTGATGGCCACGCGGGGCGATTGACAGTGCGACGGTGTAGGAGCGATGACGGCTAGGCAGGAGGACACGAAGACGGCGGAGGCGGGAACGAACGGACCAAAAACATCGCCACGCAGCCTTGAGGCCTCATGTGGTGACTGTACGGAAACCGAAAACACGAAAAGGAAAAAAAAATAAACCTAACGCTACTCTGTACGAAACTGATGTGCACTTACTTGCGGAAGGACTACAAGATGGTTGTCAAAGAAAACCAACAAAAGAGGCCGTAGTGTCGAAACGCGGTACCAGTACCGCTACCGACTTTTTCTTTCTTTTGACAGAGGCTCGACGAAAATCGGCGCGCAGGCATAATTCAGGCTCGGCTTCAATAGTTGGGCCAAGTGCTGGTGGTTTAAACCACTAGTACCTCCGAGCCTGTTTTTCCCAACCCTGAATTTCACTGCGCACCGAAAGTTGCCAAGCCTGGGTCCCATTGTGTTTTCCTTTATACTTCTCTTCGGAAATGGGAAAAAAAAAAGAAAAAGAAAAAAAACGAAATCAACTACGCTAGGGCCGTGAAAGCAACCGGATGCAGATTCTGGGGTACATGTGAGATTATGCACCTTCAACGGGCGTTATAGCTTTGCTGAAATCACGGCAGCAGGAACAAACAAAAGAAAAAAATCAAAAATTCAGCAACAACTCTTTGGACGTGAAAGCAGCTAGATAGAGAATCTGGAGTACATGTGATAGTATGCCCTCCCAACGGCCATTGCAGCCCTGCTGTAATCACGACAGCAGAAGGAAAAAAAAAAAAAAAAAAAAAAAAAAAAAAAAAAAAACCACTTTGGACGTGAAAGCAGCTGGATACAAAATCTGGAGTACGAGTGAGAATACGCCCCCCGTTGCAAAGTGTCAGCTGCCCGTGGAATGCGCCTTGCCTCTCGTTGGCAGGGCACTAAACGCGGATCACCAAAAAAAGAAAGCAAAACACATACAAAAAACGAAACTGACTATGTTTCTGGGTAGATGCGTTCCTTTGAGTTCTGATGTGAGCACATTTCCTTCACGGSCTTCYCCGACGTCCTTTTTTTTTTTTTTTTTTTTTTTTTTTTTTTTTTTTTTGGTTTTTGGTAATAGGAAATAAAACTGATGTCGAGACTGTGGTACCTCCGAAAAGAAAAAGAATCATTGAAAATGTTAAATATTTCACTAAATCCATAATCCGAAGTCTTTAGGGAAAATTGAAAAACGTTCACTTTTCCGTGATTTCCCAGCACGGGCGGGGGTACTAGTGGTGTAATGCATCCCATAAAATTTTGACAAATGTGTTAGCTAGGAGGTTAGGAAAATTCCTCCCAGAATTGGTAGGTTATGATCAGGCAGCTTTTGTTTAGGGAAGATCAATCTTTGATAACATAGTAACTGCAATAAAAGTCTTAGAACAGGTTCAACGTAATAATTTATATATTGTTGTCGTGCTGCTGGATCTGGAGAAGGCCTATGATAGAGTTAATTGGGCCTACGTTCTCACCACACTCCATGTGATGAACTTTGGACCAATTTTTTGCAGATGGGTTTTCGCACTTTACACCCTCTCTACAACATTTATCTCCATCAACGGTATTTCCTCACCTTTTGCACTATCCTGATCCCTACGGCAAGGGTGCTCGTTGGTACCCCTGTTGTTCGTCCTCCAATTGAAGTGCTTGTGAATAACATCCGAACGCACCCACACATCAGAGGCATACCTACACAACACCGGGAGTGTCGGGTCAAGGCCCTAGTGGACAACCTAATGGCCGTCTCAGAAAACACAGTTGAATCCCTCACTGCATTGAAAGTCTGTCTAGTGGAATACGCCGAGTTGTCCAAAGCTGCTGTAAATTGAAACAAATTAGTGATCTTCCTTCCGGACAGGTATGCACTCACTGTTGAGTGGTGGATGAAACAAGTTACCAGCGGTAATGCAGAATGCCACTTAGGGGTCCAGATCGCACTCAGTAGACGTGCAGATGCTCAGAACGATCTTCTACAACAGAAGGTTATTAGGCGTATAGCAGTGTGGAGCCCAACCCAGATGTAGGGGGGGGAATGACTGCTAACTGGCTACGGGAACTCGTTTAAGTTCCAACCTTTTGTAGCAGGAAGGTTAATAGTATGGTTGCCTGCCGAATTTGACATGGGTAGGCAGGCTGAATTACTCGGTGGGGTCAGAGAGGTTTCGCAGTAAGAGTTCGAAAGGTTCAGTATTGCAGCCTATATATATCTGGTGTTGGTTTTTGCAAGTTTGTTTGTCTTATCAGCGGGTTGGTCCCCTGCAAGGTTCACACCCTGAAAGCAAAACTGGGTAACGATCCCAGGCGGTTACGTTCCGGGTAGACTGTGAGGAACCCGGCCTCGATCATTTCATGCAATGGATGAACGGTTTAAGTTGAGAAAAAAAAAGGAACAGAAGAGTTCCTTTCGTAAAAGAGTCTTTGCTTTGTTGTCGCAAAACAAGATCATTGAATTACTCAGTCACCGACCTCAGATGGTAAGGCGCATAAGTGGAATTCAGAAGATCATGGGTTCAACACCGCTGGCTACCGTCTTCCCCCGAACATAATGCATATGCGTTGCATTCGAGTTTTCCTCAAAAAACGTTTTTTTTTCCGAATACAAGAACACTTCAAATATAACGCATATTCGTTCTATTCGAATAATACGCATATGCGTTATATTTGAATTTCAGGAAGAGAAACATTGTCGTATTCAAATATAACCTTTTTTTTTTCTTGAATGTCAATGCCTACTTTGGTAGCATTCAACTCTCTCTCTCTCTCTCTCTCTCTCTCTCTCTCTCTCTCTCTCTCTGTGCGAAGGTGTTTCTGACAACCAAGAAAGTGACGCTTCTGACAGGCAAGAATGTAGCGCGATCAAGAAAGTGAAAAAATAAGAAAGCCACTCACCAAGGTCGTGATGCACTACCGTGGTCCTTGAGACAAAAAAGAAAAGGGTTATATTTGTCAACGTTCTAGCGGAAGATTCATTCTTATGTTGCATATTTGCTGAGGAGTGGATTAAGGGACCAAGTAGGGGAAAGGAATGAAACTCAACCCAGAACATAGAAAGGTACATCACTACTTCACCTTTACCTTTTTGTCAAGGCTTTGAGGCTCTCAGTCGTGGTCCAGAACTGATCCAGACTGGACCCGACCTCCTTGTGCAGGTAAAGTTGGTCTCGTTGACTTGAATATAACGCATATGCGTTGTAAACAAATACAACGCATTGTATACGTTGTATTCGTTTACAACGCATATGCTTTATATTCGGGGGAAGACGATAGTATACCTTCCTTGAAATACTTCTTGTCTGAAATGGAGAGGTAACCCGTTGACCCCCCCCAATTGACATTCATAATAGATTGTTGGTGTTCATAAGGGAAGGGGACTGGAAGGGAGACGCAATTGTAACAGATGGCATGGTTTGTAATGCTATCTGCTGACACCTCACCAGTGTCGACCACCAACTGTAGCAAGTATCCCAGCCGCCCTGCATGTTCCGTCGTTGGAGGCATGAACATGAATGTGGTTGGAGTTCCTCATAATACTAATAATAGAAAAGGCCTGAAAAGACTTTCTGTTAAGATTTGACTCATAAAAATAGGAAAAGGTCTAAGCTCAGTTGGCAAGGCATGCAAGTAAAGCATTCAGGAGGTCATGAATCCCCATGACCACCTGGGGCACACTTGTTGCCAACCAGCTGAGATAGTCAGCTTCTTCCTTTTCTTTTCCCAATCAGACTGTTGGGTCGGGTCTGCTATCCGGGATGGTGAGTAAGTGTCACCTGTTGGAAACCGGGTCCAACGTTTCACTTTCAATAACTCTTCATGTGACATAACATGCTCGGAAGTGTGTAACATTAGTGCAACACGTCCGATAGGTTCACTACAATTTTATGGTAAGAGAGAAATCGAAGAAAGACCTATAAATAATGGTTCAGTGCCTCCCAACCATCATATCACAAATAGTTAAATGGTGAAAACATTAACTGCTAAATTTATGAACAAGAATAATAGTGAAAAAAAATATCTGCTCGATTTCTGGAAAAAAAATGTGAATCGTGGGATCACAAACATAAGTGGTTAATGACGTACTGAAAATTTAGAATTAAAAATTTTGAAGTTTGTTAGCAGAGGTCTTAAGTAGTTGAAATGACATGAAAACACTTCAAGTCATTTCAAGAGTTTCAGTTTTGGTTTCGAGGTAAATTTATTGGGGGGGGTCACCTGTTTTTTTTTTATACAACGTTGTTGTATGCCACTTCATGTCATTTCAAGAGTTTCAGGTGGGACAACTTGAACCTTTGAATGAAGCTTCTGAAAGCAGTTGCGTATCCTCCCATCCAAATATTTGGATCGACGCATTTGAAACCACTTTCAAATTTTCTGCCACTTCAAGTCATTTCAGGAGTTTCATATGGGAAGACATGGCATCTTTGAAATGACCTGAAGAAGTTGAAGCTTATGAAAGCGGTTTCAAGTCTCCCAATCCAAATGTCTGGGTAGAGGGACTTGAAACCACTTTCAGAAGCTTCATCCACTTTATGTTATTTCATGAGTTTCAGGTAGGGAGACCTGAAACCTCTGTAAAACCCTGAAGTGGCTGAAGATTCTGAACGTGGTTTCAGGTTTCCCCGTCCAAATATGTGGATGAGGGGAATTGAAACCGTTTTCATAATTGTTGGGTCACTTCATGTCATTTAATAAATTATAGATGTGGAAATGAAACCTCTGAAACGACTTGAAGTAGTTGATGCTTGTAAAAGCGGTTTCAGATCTCCCCATCCAAGTACCCAACACCAGTCTGAAGCGACTTAAAATTACATGAAAATATAGGCATTTGTTAAACTTCTATTGGATCCGTAAAAAATATATATTTTAACGTGCGTAGCACGACGAATGTGTTCGCGACCCTTCACTTTCGCGCGAACGTGCTTGTGCGTTCGCGCGAACAGCTCGCGAACATGTTCGGGCGAACATAATTTTTTTTTTCCGTAAAAAAAATAAAAATATAAAAAATAAAAAATAAAATTAATTTATCAGTTTTTGACTAGGTTTCCAGTCGTCCGATGGCTGGACGTCTCGGCCGGATGTCTCCCCCAACTGTCCGGTAGGGGGGTTGTCCGGGATCTTGAACAACCACTTTTTGGCATTCAAAAAAAAAAAAAAAAAAAAAAGGACAGTGTTGCGCATGCCGTAGAGACCCCCCATAAAAAAATTCAGAATTTTCTGAGCATTTGGTGATAGAGTGCTATTTGGGGTGGAGGAGGGGGTACGAGGGGTTTTGGTGGGGATAGGAGGGGTATAGGTGGGGATTTGAAACTTTGAAGATTTTTATATTTTTTTCTACTTGCTCAAATGAGCCAAACTTTTGGTGGCATACACCTTATGCAAGGTAGAAACCACATGATTTTTATGTATATATATATATATATATATATATTTTGTGCTAGGTTGAACAACGCCTGTCCGATCCGACGTCCGACCAGACGTCCGGTCGGACATCCCGGACGGTCCCGGACGTCAGATAAAACAACCTAGGTTTTTTATTTTTAACTCATGATTGGTTACGAATTTGAATATGACTCCATAGCAAACGTTGTTTTTATTGTTATTTTACATAGCATATATTTGTTTCGGATTTTTTTAAGAATTCGTTTTTTTTTGTTTTTTTTTTTTTATGTTTGCTTTCGGAGGGTTTTTAGCGCTTGTTCATGTTCGCCTCCGAACGTGAACACGGTGCTACGTAGATGCTAACCTTCTCTCGGATCTGCAAGAAGTATAGTTGACGCACTCGGGCGAAGGGGCACCCCACTTTTGAAAGTTTGTGACATACCAAGTCACGTAATGCGTGATACAGTCGGAAAAACTCTCGTGCACACAGGTCTTCAGGTGTGCACCCGGGTTGATGCGTCTGACAACAAATTTTAAACCTACTCAACTTACTAGGTTTTTAGTTGTTTGGTATAAAACTACGGATGTTTCGAACTTGGATTTACTCATCAAGGTTATTGCGCTGACAGGCTTGATTTCCGTATTTTTTTTTCCCCATATATTGCGAGTTGCTTCACCAGTAAAGAGGTTTATAATACATACACACGCTGCACGCACAGAAAACAACACATACTCACACTTACACATACTGTGCAGCTAAACCACAAAAATCTAAAGAAGTTTGTCACATATACGCACAACACATACTCTGTATTATTATATCATACACACTGCATATGCTTTAAAGCATAAAAAGGTAATAATACACACATATACATGTATAATGCACATGCTAAAGAACAAACACGCAAAATAGTTTTGTAGACGCGCACACATATATACACACACACACACACATTTTGCATATGTTTAAGACTACAGATGAACATTGACATACATATTCCGTTGTCGAACGCATCTGCCCCCGCCTTTTATCGAGAAGAGGAGGGAGCCCTCCCGGCCATGCCACGCAGGAGTTAAAACAAAAACAAAAGCGGAGACAACGCGGGGACGACGATATAATTAATCCCGCGGACCACCGAGACGGTCGTGGTCGCGTCGTCCCTTCGCCGCTCTAGCCGGGTACGCCAACTGTACATCCCTCTGTCCCCTATGACAGGATAGGTTCCCGTGGGGCATAAGCTTGCTTCCTTAAGGGGTTGTCACCACCCCTAGGGGTGAATCCCTACCGAGCTACTGACCCACGGACGGAAGTTTTTACATGCAGTTGCAAGAGGTGGGTACACACGCTGCGCACACAGAAAACAACACATACTCACACTTACTCATACTGTGCAGCTAAACCACAAAAATCTAAAAAAAATTATCACATATACGCACAACACATACTCTGTATTATTATATCACACACACTGCATATGCTTTAAAACATATAAAGGTAATAATACACACATATACATGTATAATGCACATGCTAAAGAACAAACAAGCAAACTAAATTTGTAGACTCGCACATATATATACACATACACACACACATTCTGCATATGTTCAACACTAGACATGAACATTGATATACATATTCCGTTGTCGAATGCATCTGCCCCCGCCTTTTATCAAGAAGAGGTGGAAACCCTCTCGACCATGTCACGTAGGAGTTAAAACAAAAACAAAAGCGGAGACAACTCAGGGACGACGATCATGGTCGCGTCGTCCCTTCACCGCTCTAGCCGGGTGCGCCAGCTGTACATCCCGCGGTCCTCTACGACATGATAGGTTCCCGTGGGGCATAAGCTTGCTTCCTTAAGGGGTTGTCACCACCCCTAGGGGCGTATCCCTACCGAGCTACTGACCCACGAGTGAAAGTTTTTACATGCAGTTGCAGAGGTGGGTCAGTCGAGGGCATTTGCTCACTCGTTGTAGTATAGGTACATGCGATTAAAACGCCTATTGAACCCGGACGTCGTCCGTTCCTTAGGGCGCTGATCTCCTAAGTACGAAGCGTACGCCGGTCGAGTAGAACGGTCTCAACCAAGTGTGAGACCCCCACTATCCTAGTCCCTTTGGTCACCAGTTAAACAGAAAGACATAACAGCCACATATAGTTACATAAAAAAAAATCGACCGTAGTCGACATAAATATATATCCAATCTGAAATGATAAACGAACGAATATAAATCATTATTAGATACATCCTATAACACAATATAAAAATAAAATCCGACCACCCCGGGTTGAATTCCACAAAATCATACAGCCGCCAACGAGGAGTTGGCTTTCAATAATAACCTCAATGCAGCCGACAAGGTAGTCGGTCTGTGTTAGTTTTGAATTGATGAGATGCGCTGCCAAATTTATTCATTCCATCATACCGCCGACGTAAGATTGAACACGCACACGCCCGTCTTCATACGTTTCTTCAATCTTCTTGGATGACGGGTTGTTCTGCGGATGATTCTTGATCAGGGGTGTTGCTTGAGGTGTTGCATGTCTCTCCCTCTAGGAAGTGGTCTAGGGTGTTCCTCCTCCTCGCCCGAGCACAATACTCGGATCTCAGAAGTCAGGCCGTCTCCACCGAATCGGCAAAGTAGCCCCCCGTAGAACGGTCCACTCTGGGTCGATAACAGGGTCGGCTCCTAAAGCAACGAACCCTCGTCCTAGATGCTTCTTGAAGAAAGAGAATGTGTTCACCACAAGTAAATTATCAGTTGTTCTCATCTTCTCTTGCCTAAGGTAATTCAGACGAAAAAGAGTCAGAGGTGATGGAGAATGAGAATCATTTGGACAGGTAAAGGTAGATAAAGTTATCCAGGATAGAAAGGGTCAATCCTTGGGAAAGGCTAAGTCCATTTGACCTTATCTGCCATATCTCAATCAAATTAGTTTTACGGTGCGCAAAAAATTAACATTTCTCAAAACAACCAACCCTTCTTGGCATGCAGGGAGGTGAGAAGTCAAGAGAAGACACTCCTTTTCCATTTTCTCAAATAGGCATAATCAATCTTCTTTGCAAGCATCCTTCTACCTACCTGCACAACACACAGACAACAGAATCAAAAGAAGACAAGCAAAGTCCCACTATTCACGTCAGACCCACCTTTTCACTCATGCATGACGCCCACAATCTCACTCAACCTTTTCTTCTGAACATTCAAAGCAAAAGGGTCAAGCAATGTGTGGGTGCACACAGGTGTGAAGGGAGTCTGAGTCGTCCACTGAGTGACCTTGAGTGAAGTGGTGTCGAACGCGCCATGACTCACTCAAGAAAGCCAAGAAAGAATATACTTGTCGCCAAAGAAAACTGCAGTCCCAAAGCAAGTCTCAAGCCAACTGTTTGTCCCAATTTGTTCCCGACTCGCAAGTCTCACACGCGGTAGTCCCAGATTCGACGACGGCAAGTCGCACGAGTCCCCCCCCCAAAAAACTGTTGTTTCCAAGACAGTCCCAACTCGTTCCACGTCTATCCCAACCGGTCCCAATTGGTCTCTGATGGTTCTACACCACCAACATTCACTCCTCATGCAAATTTCATAGTGCGCCGCGTGCCAACTGCCACCACGTCAAGTTGTCGCCGCCGCACACTCCAACTCTGGCAGCACAACCTCATCAAATGTAACAGACGCAGCGCCGTAGAAAAGAAAAAAACGTGTCGCTGCGCCGCAAATCCGTCAGCGCTTTCCCGCTAAAAGAAAAGAAACATCAAGTGCCGCCTCGCCGCAAATCCGACAGCATTTTCTCGCCAAAAGAAAAATCAAGGGCAAAGCCCCCGGTAGAGATGGTATTCCAGTAGAAGTGCACCAACAACATGGTCGGGTTCTCATCCCTCATTTGGTCGTCATTTACAACGAAATTCTTACGGGCGGACACATCTCTGCAGGTATGGCACATGTCATAATCACAGTGTTGTACAAGAAAGGAGACAAGGTCGATATCAGGAATTGACGTCTATCTCCCTTCGTAAACCACCAGTACTTGGCCCGTACATCGGCCTCGGGGCCTTCCCGTGTACGCGCCGCGACCCCAAGGCCTCGGGGCCGATTCGGCAGTTTTATTTGTGAAAGCCTCGCGGGCCCAGACGGGACAAGGCGGGTAGTTCGGCAACGGACATAGGTTTACGACCGTTTGTGCCTGGCCGGCCAACCAACGTACGGAAATCATTGAGCTATACGGACGAAAGTTGTCGTGAACCGAAAGGCGGAAAAAAAAAAAAAAAAAAAAAAAACAACAGACAGGCGGTTTCACGCCGAGCGGTGGCCGGTGGGTGCTTGCACGTGCGACCTTGTCCGCCCGGTCTGCCATCGGCACGCTTCCACGTCCAGCCCGTCGCGTGCACGAGTCTCTCTCTCTCTCTCTAAGAGAGACGGGACAGTCGAACGCGCTGCCTTTCGTTAGGGGAAAGACGCAGAGAGAGAGAGAGAGAGAGAGAGAGAGAGAGAGAGAGAGAGAGAGAGAGAGAGAGAGAGAGAGAGAGAGAGAGAGAGAGAGAGAGAGANGAGAGAGAGAGAGAGAGAGAGAGAGAGAGAGAGAGAGAGAGAGAGAGAGAGAGAGAGAGAGAGAGAGAGAGAGAGAGATACGTTGCCATCTTCATGAATGTAGTGTAAGTTGTGGCATTGATGGCCACGCGGGGCGATTGACAGTGCAACGGTGTAGGAGCGATGGCGGTCAGGCAGGAGAACACGAAGACGGCGGAGGCGGGAACGAACGGAGCAAAAACATCGCCACGCAGCCTTGAGGCCTCACGCGGTGACTGTACGGAAACCGAAAAGACGAAAAGGAAAAAAAAATAAACCTAACGCTACTCTGTACAGAACTGATGTGCACGTACTGGCGAAAGGACTACAAGATGGCCGTCAAAGAAAACCAACAAAAGAGGCCGCAATGTCGAAACGCGGTACCAGTACCGGTACCGACTTTTTCTTTCTTTTGACAGAGGCTCGGCGAAAATCGGCACGCAGGCATAATTCAGGCTCGGCTTCAATAGTTGGGCCAAGTACTGGTGGTTTAAACCACTAGTACCTCCGAGCCTGTTTTTCCCAACCCTGAGCCTGGGTTCCATTGTGTTTTCCTTTATGCTTCTCTTCGGAAATGGAAAAAAAAAAGAAAAAAAAAAAAGAAATCAACTACGCTAGGGACGTGCAAGCAGTCGGATGCAGATTCTGGGGTACATGTGAGATTATGCACCTTCAACGGGCGTTACAACTTTGCTGAAATCACGGCAACAGGAAAAAACAAAAGAAAAAAATCAAAAATTCAGCAACAACTCTTTGACGTGAAAGCAACTAGATTCAGAATCTGGAGTACCTGTGATAGTATGCCCTCCCAACGGCCATTGCAACCCTGTTGTAATCACGACAGCAGAAGAAAAAAAAAAAAAAGCAAAAAAAAACAAAAAATCAACAACACTTTGGACGTGAAAGCAACTGGATACAGAATCTGGAGTACGAGTGAGAATACGCCCCCCATTGCAAAGTGTCAGTTGCCCGTGGAATGCGCCTTGCATCTCGTTGGCAGGGCACTAAACGCGGATCACCAAAAAAAGAAAGCAAAACACATACAAAAAACGAAACTGACTATGTTTCTGGGTAGATGCGTTC
>BFEA01000007.1:4452185-4522601 GCA_003427395.1 Chara braunii | reverse complement strand
GTTCTCACCACACTCCATGTGATGAACTTTGGACCAATTTTTTGCAGATGGGTTTTCGCACTTTACACCCTCTCTACAACATTTATCTCCATCAATGGTATCTCCTCACCTTTTGCACTATCCTGATCCCTACGGCAAGGGTGCCCGTTGGCACCCCTGTTGTTCGTCCTCCAATTGAAGTGCTTGTGAATAACATCAGAACGCACCCACACATCAGAGGCATACCTACACAACACCTGGAGTGTCGGGTCAAGGCCCTAGTGGACAACCTAATGGCCGTCTCAGAAAACACAGTTGAATCCCTCACTGCGTTGAAAGTCTGTCTAGTGGAATACGCCGAGTTATCCAAAGCTGCTGTAAATTGAAACAAATTAGTGATCTTCCTTCTGGACAGGTATGCACTCACTGTTGAGTGGGGGATGAAACAAGTTGCCAGCGGTAATGCAGAACGCCACTTAGGGGTCCAGATCGCACTCAGTAGACGTGTAGATGCTCAGAACGATCTTCTACAACAGAAGGTTATCAGGCGTATAGCAGTGTGGAGCCCAGCCCAACACTTGTCACTGTTTGGGAGAGCGTTAGTTACAAATGTGGCTCGATTTTCATTGCTATGGTTTGTAGGCACCGTAAGAGTGCTAAGCAGACAGTTACTCAAAATTGTCCGAAGGGTAGCCATAAAGTTCATCTGGAAACCCTTCGGGAAAAAGGAGGCAGGCTTTATTTCGAAAGTTGCATGGGAGTTAATCTGTTGCGACTGATCGAGAGGTGGCCTAGGTATGCTGGACTTAGGCAGGCAAAACGATGCATTGTTAGTAAAATGGGTTACCAGAGCCATATACAATGATTATGGAAATCACTAGGTTATGCTGGGAAAACAGTTGTTTGCCGAAGATTGAAAATTGCCAAGAGTAGAGGATGTATGGACCTGTTGTATAATGGAGTCCTTCCTGAGATGGCGGATCAAGTTAAAATTTTGGAAAGGAGTCCTACAGGCCTAGAGGAGAGTGGGCCCCCGCACCTGGACAGCCCCGACAACGAAGTAAGAAGTGTTTTCCCAACCTTTATTTGACAACCCTGCCATACTGACTTTCATTGGGAGACCCTTCTCAGCACGCTGTGCAAAAGAGGCTTTCGGTAGCGATTGGGCCGAAAGAGGGGTTCTTAGAGTGGCGGACATCTGAAATGACTATATCGGTCAATGACTCTTTCTACGAGAACTGAAGGAGAAGCTCGGAAGGTTGGGACAAATCGACACAAGGTTCGCTAATTTGCTGAACGTCATCCCAAGAACCTGGCATGACATCCTGAGCCCACATGGGACCCCCACCCGACACTTGGTTTATGCAGGAATCGGACGAGAAACCACATATCTTCTGGAAGTTGTTGGACACAAACATAGATGGAACCAGATTCTTCTCGGTCTGGGAAAGGCAAGCCCACTCTCAACAACTGATGATAAGGGATGAGGACTCCCTGAGCGGACCCTTAAGACCACTTGGTAATTTGGTGCAGATCATAATTCGGGAAAGTTGTGATGAGGATAAAACTTTGACGTGCTTCCTATGGACCAATGACACTCCGATCCGTAAACTAAAGTTGGATCCATGGATGTGGTTGTGGAGAGGTTCCCAACTCATCTTCGAGGGATCCTAGGTAATGGATTACACTTCGACAGTGGGCTACAACCTCACCACACTGCGCCGCACCCCTCAGATGGCAGTTGTCAGTCGTTGGTCCCAAGTCATCGCCTTTGAGGAACCTGAGATCTTGCGATGTCTTACAGGAGATGCTGGCAGCAGCTGAAATTGGCCCCATTTCCGAGAGCTGCCTCACTGCTATGAGTCCTCTTTCTGATGGCCACCCTGTCCGCGGTATAGCTGGCGGAACGAGGCATGCAGATCTCTCTTCAATGTAGCAGATGCAAGGGGCCGTACGAATCAACCACGCACCTCTGGCTCGCATGCCCCTTCTCTGCTTGTATATGGGACTGGTGGAAAGCACAGTGGGAATGCATCAGTGGTCCAACTTTCCCTTGGGATGAACAATGGATCCTTCTTGGGGGAGTCCAAGAGGAATTTTCGTTGCATAAAGGTTGGGGCTACATTGCCCAGGCATTGAGAGTCTGCCTATCATTGGTAGTATGGGAAGTCAGAAACAAATGTGTTTTTGAAGGGAGGTTCCTTGCAGACTCAGTCATTAAAGCATCAGTGAAGATACATATCAGATTGGTAATACTGAGTGACCGGAGAAGGAAAGTTTATAGTTCCAGACAAAGAACAGGAGGTCTTAGTTGGTTTGAAGAGACCTGGGCCATGAATGAAAGACTAGCCAAGGTAGTGGGAAAAAAAGTGGTGTTGGATAACTGGCTTGTCGACGCCAGTTGATGTACCTGAGCGCTCGATTCTGTTCTGCAGTAGGAAGGTAGCAGATTGAGGCAAGTGGGGCGGGAATGAGTGCTCACTGGCTACGGGAACTCGTTTAAGTTCCAACCTTCCGTAGCAGGAAGGTTAACAGTATGGTTGCCTGCCGAATTGGACATAGGTAGGCAGGTTGAATTACTAGGTGGGGTCAGAGAGGTTTCGCAGTAAGAGTTCGAAAGATCCAGTATTGCAGCCTATATGTATCTGGTGTTGGTTTTTGCAAGTTTGTTTGTCTTATCAGGGGGTTGGTCCCCTGCAGGGTTCACACCCTGTAAGCGAAACTGGGTAACGCACCCAGACGATAACATTCCGGGTAGAAACTGAGGATGCCGACCTCGATCATTTCATGCAATGGATGAACGGTTTAAGTTAAGAAAAAAAAAAGGAACAGAACAATTCGTTTCGTAAAAGAGTCTTTACTTTGTTGTCGCGAAACAAGATCATTGAATTACTCAGTCACCAACCTCAAATGGTAAGGCGCACAAGTGGAATTCAGAAGATCATGGGTTCAACACTGCTGGCTACCGTCTTCCCCTGAACATAACGCATATACGTTGTATTCGAGTTTTCCCCAAAAAACGTTTTTTAAAAAGTTATACATTTTTTTTCCGAATACAAGAGCACTGCAAATATAACGCATATTCGTTCTATTCGAATAATACCCATATGCGTTATATTTGAATTTCAGGAAGAGAAACATTGTTGTATTCAAATATATCTTTTTTTTTCCTGAATGTCAACGCCTACTTTGGTAGCATTCATCTCTCTCTCTCTCTCTCTCTCTCTCTCTCTCTCTCTCTCTCTCTCTCTCTCTCTCTCTCTCTGCGAAGGTGTTTCTGACAACCAAAAACATGACGCTTCTGACAGGCAAGAATGTGGTGAGGCCCAGAAAGTGGAAAAATAAGAAAGCCACTCACTAAGGTCGTGATGTACTACCGTGGTCACTGAGACAAAAAAAAAAAGGGTTGTTTTTGTCCACGTTCTAGCAGAAGATCCATTCTCATGTTGCATATTTGCTGAGGAGTGGAGCAAGGGACCAAGTAGGGGAAAGGAATGAAACTCAACCCAGAACATAGAAAGCTACGTTACTGCTTCACTTTTACCTTTTTGTCAAGGCTTTGAGGCTCCCAGTCGTGGTCCAGAACTGATCCAGACTGGACCCGACCCCCTTGTGCAGGTAAAGTTGGTCTCGTTGACTTGAATATAACGCATATGCGTTGTAAACAAATACAACGCATTGTATGTGTTGTATTCGTTTACAACGCATATGCTTTATATTCGGGGGAAGACGGTAGTATACCTTCCTGGACATACTTCTTCGATGAAATGGAGAGGTAACCCGTTGACCCCCCCCAATTGACATTCATAATATATTGTTGATGTTCATAAAGGAAGGGGATTGGAAGGGAGACGCAATTGTAACAGATGGCATGGTTTGTAATGCTATCTGCTGACACCTGATCAGTGTCGACCACCAACTGTAGCAAGTATCCCAGCCGCTCTGCATGTTCTGTCGTTGGAGGCATGAACATGGATGTGGTTGGAGTTCCTCAAAATACTAATAATAGAAAAAACCTGAAAAAACTTTCTGTTAAGATTTGACTCATAAAAATAGGAAAAGGTCTTAGCTCAGCTGGCAAGGCATGCAAGTAAAGCATTCAGGAGGTCATGAATCCCCATGACCACCTGGGGCATACTTGTTGCCAACCAGCTGAGATAATAAGCTTCTTCCTTTTCTTTTCCCAATCAGACTGCTGGGTCGGGGCTGCTATCCGGGATGGTGAGTAAGCGTCACCTGTCGAAAACCGGGTCCAATGTTTCTCTTTCAATAATTCTTCATGTGACATCACATGCCCAGAAGTGTGTAACATTAGTGCAACACGTCGGACATGTTCACTACAATTTTATGGTAAGAGAAAAATCGAAGAAAGACCCATAAATAATGGTTCAATGCCTCCCAACCATCATATCACAAATAGTCCAATGGTGAAAACAATAACTGCTAAATTTATGAACAAGAATAATAGTGAAAAAGATACCTGCTCGATTTCTGGAAAAAAAGTGTGAATCCAATCATCAGTGATCATGACGCCCTCCACACATCCGCCATCGAAATAATTCTTCTGCCATCGAGATTCTGGCTCAAACTTCAACAAGAGAAAAATATTGAAAATGTTATAGCCCATAGGCTTATGTCAAACCCGCTCCTCATTGGGATTGGGCATACGTGAGGAGGTGGGGAATTGGCAAGAAACTCTCTTTGTACGAGAGAGAAGAGGAATTAAGAGTTTGTTCTTTTCTCAATAAATATGCATAAAACAGTGATCGTGGGATCACAAGCATAAGTGGTTAATGACGTACTGAAAATTTAGAATTAAAAATTTTGAAGTTTGTTAGCAGAGGGCTTAAGTAGTTGAAATGACATAAAAACACTTCAAGTCGTTTCAAGAGTTTCAGGTTTGGTTTCGAGGTAAATTTATTTGGGGGGGTCACCTGCTTTTTTTTTAATACAACGTTGTTGTATGCCACTTCATGTCATTTCAAGAGTTTCAGGTGGGGCAACTTGAACCTTGGAAATAACCTGAAGTGGTTGAAGCTTCTGAAAGCAGTTGCGTATCCTCCCATCCAAATATTTGGATCGACGCATTTGAAACCACTTTCAAATTTTCTGCCACTTCAAGTCATTTCAGGAGTTTCATATGGGAAGACATGGCATCTTTGAAATGACCTGAAGAAGTTGAAGCTTATGAAAGCGGTTTCAAGTCTCTCAATCCAAATGTCTGGATAGAGGGACTTGAAACCACTTTCAGAAGCTTCATCCACTTTATGTTATTTCATGAGTTTCAGGTAGGGAGACCTGAAACCTCTGTAAAGCCCTGAAGTGGCTGAAGATTCTGAACGTGGTTTCACGTTTCCCCGTCCAAATATGTGGATGAGGGGACTTGAAACCGTTTTCATAATTGTTGGGTCACTTCATGTCATTTAATAAATTATAGATGGGGAAATGAAACCTCTGAAATGACCTGAAGTAGTTGAAGCTTCTAAAAGCGGTTTCAAATCTCCCCATCCAAGTACCCGACACCAGTCAGAAGCGACTGAAAATTACATGAAAATATAGATATTTGTTAAACTTCTATTGGATCCGTAAAAAATATATATGTTAACGTGCGTAGCACGACGAATGTGTTCGCGACCCTTCACTTTTGCACGAACTTGTTTGCGCGTTGACGCGAACAGCTCGCGAACATGTTCGGACGAACATAATTTTTTTTCCGTAAAAAAAAAAATAAAAAATAAAAAATATATATATTTGGTTTTTGATTTTTAACTCATGATTGGTTATGAATTTGAACATGACTCCAAGGCAAAAGTTGCTTTTATTATTATTTTACATAACATATATTTGTTGCAGATTTTTTTTAAAATTGTTTTTTTTTTTTTTTTTTATGTTTGCGTTCGGAGGGTTTTGGACGCTTGTTCACGTTCGCCCCCAAACGTGAACACGGTGATACGTAGATGTTAACCTTCTCTCGGATCTGCAAGAAGTATAGTTGACACACTCGGGCGAAGGGGCACCCCGCTTTTGAAAGTTTGTGACATACCAAGTTATGTAATGCGTGATACAGTCGGAAAAACTCTCGTGCACATAGGTCTTCAGATGTGCACCCGGGTTGATACGTCTGACAACAAATTTTAAACCTACTCGACTTACTAGGTTTTTAGTTGTTTGGTATAAAACTATGGATGTTTCGAAATTGGATTTACTCATCAAGGTTATTGCGCTGACAGGCTTGATTTCCGTATTTGTTTTTTTCATATATTGCGAGTTGCTTCACAAGTAAAGAGGTTTATAATACATACACACGCTGCACACACAGAAAACAACACATACTCACACTTACACATACTGTGCAGCTAAACCACAAAAATCTAAAGAAGTTTGTCACATATACGCACAACGAATACTCTGTATTACTATATCACACACACTGCATATGCTTTAAAACATATAAAGGTAATAATACACACATATACATGTATAATGCACATGCTAAGGAACAAACACGCAAAATAGTTTTGTGGACACGCACACATATATACACACACACACACACACATTCTGCATATGTTCAACACTACACACGAACATTGACATACATATTCCGTTGTCGAACGCATCTGCCCCCGCCTTTTATCGAGAAGAGGTGGGAGCCAGCCCGGCCATGCCATGCAGGAGTTAAAACAAAAACAAAAGCGGAGACAACTCGGGGACGACGACATAATTAATCCCGCAGACCGCCGAGACGGTCGTGGTCGCATTGTCTCTTCGCCGCTCTAACTGAGTGCTCCGGCTGTACATCCCGCGGTCCCCTATGACAGGATAGGTTCTTGTGGGGCATAAGTTTGCTTCCTTAAGGGGCTGTCACCACCCCTAGGGGCGTATCCCTACCGAGCTACTGACCCACGGGCGAACGTTTTTACATGCAGTTGCAGAGGTGGGTCAGTCGAGGGCATTTGCTCGCTCGCCGTAGTATAGGTACACGCGGTTAAAACACCTATTGAACCCTGAGGTCGTCCGTTCCTTAGGGCACTGATCTCCTAAGTACGAAGCGTACGCCAGTCGACTAGAACGGTCTCAACCAAGTGTGAGAACCCACTTTCCTAGTCCCTTTGGTCACCAGTTAAACAAAAAGACATAACAACCACACATAGTTACATAATAAAGAATCGACCGTAGTCGACATAAACATATATCCAATCTGAAATGATAACCGAACGAATATAAATCATTATTTGATACATCCTACAATACAATATAAAAATAAAATCCGACCACCCCGGGTCGAATTCCACAAAATCATACAACCGCCAACGAGGAGTTGACTTTCAACAATAACCTTAATGCAGCCGACAAGGTAGTCGGTCTGTCTTGGTTTTGACTTGATGACATGCGCTGCCTAAGCTATTCATTCCATCATACCGCCGACCTAAGATTGAACACGCACACGCCCGTCTCCATACGTTTCTTCAATCTTCTTGGATGACAGGCTGTTCTCCGAATGATTCTTGATCAGGGGCATTGCTTGAGGTGTTGCATGTCTCTCCCTCTAGGAAGTTGTCTGGGGTGTTCCTCCTCCTCGCCTGAGCACAAGACTCGGATCTCAGAAGTCAAGACTCGGATCTCAGAAGTCAGGCCGTCTCCACCGAATCGGCAAAGTAGCCCCCCGTAGAACGGTCCATTTTGGGTCGATAACAGGGTCGGCTCCTAAAGCAACGAACCCTCGCCCCATATGCTTCCTGAAGAAAGAGAATGTGTTCACCACAAGGAAATTTTCAGTTGTTTTCATCCTCTCGTGCCTAAGGTAATTTAGACGAAAAAAGTTCAGAGGTGATGGAGAATGAGAATCATTTGGACATGTAAAGGTGGATAAAGTCATCCAGGATAGAAAGGGTCAATCCTTGGGAAAGGCTAAGTCCATCTGACCTTATCTGCTATATTTCAATCGAACTCGTTTTACGGTGCGCACAAAATTAATTCAAAACAACCAACCCTTTTTGGCATACAGGCAGGTGAGAAGTCAAGAGAAGACACTCCTTTTCCATTTTCTCAAATAGGCATAATCAATCTCCTTTGCAAGCATCCTTCTACCTACCTGCACAACACAAGCAAAGTCCCACTATTCACATCAGACCCACCTTTTCACTCATGCATGACGCCCACAATCCCACTCAACCTTTTCTTCTGAACATTCAAAGCGAAAGGGTCAAGCAATGTGTGGGTGCACACAGGTGTGAAGGGAGTCTGAGTCGTCTACTGAGTGACCTTGAGTGAAGTGGTGTCGAACATGCCCTGGCTCACTCAAGAAAGTCAAGAAAGAATATATTTGTCGCCAAAGAAAACTGCAGTCCCAAGGTAAGTCTCAAATCAACTGCTTGTCCCAATTTGTTCCTGACTCGCACGTCCCACACGCGGTAGTCCCAGATTCGACGGCGGCAAGTCGCACGAGTCCCCCTAAAAAAAAAATGTTGTTTCCAAGACAGTCCCAACTCGTTCCACGTCTATCCCAACCGGTCCCAAGTGGTCCCTGATGGTTCTATGCCACCAACATTCACTCCTCACGCAGATTTCATAATGCGCCGCGTGCCAACTGCCACCACGTCAAGTTGTTGCCACCTCACACTCCAATTCTGGTAGCACAACCTCATCAAACATAACAGATGCCGCGCCGTAGAAAAAGAAAAACCGTGTCGCTGCGCCATAAATCCGGCAGCGCTTTCCCGCTAAAAGAAAAGAAACATCAAGTGCCGTCGCGCCCCAAATCCAGCAGCACTTCCTCGCCAAAAGAAAAATCAAGTGTCGCCTCGCCGCAAATCCGGCAACACTTCCCTGCCAAAAGAAAATCAAGTGCCGCCGCACCACAAATTTAGCAGCACTTCCCCAGTATTGTCGTTATGGCTGCCGATAACGCTGTGCCACAACACCTTTCCAGTGCAGCAGCGTCGTCGTCACCCCCTGTCGCATCCCACTACCGCTCCTCGCGGCGCTGTCGTAAATCCCCCTAGATGAGCCAGCCATTGGATAAAGTGGAATGCTCCAGCGAGGCTATGGTTGTCTCCTTTTCCTCGCCGCACTCCACTGTCGTCCTCCAGCTCCGTCTGCAGCACTCCTGTCTCCTTTCCAGCACTCAGGCAATGAGGCAAGTGTGTCGTCACACACTGGCTGTTGGAGGCAATTGTGAGGCAGTTGGAGGAGAGCTGCCTCTTTTGTAGTGGCTGAGGAGGGCATTAGCAGCCTCAGCTGCCCCCAGGCAAAATTTGTCACTTGCCTGGGGCCCTTAATCTCAACATGATTAAGGGTCTGAGATCGTCGCACCTCATCCACACACTTAGGGAGGAAGTTATACTCAACTGCCCAGCTCTTTTCCCCTACTTTTCCTTATACTCAGCCTCACGCTGAGCACAGGTGCACTGGGAAAATGACAATTTCCAGCCAGGTTCCCTTCACCACCTCTTCAGCTCCCCAAGCTCTGGCATGAGTCACATTCAGGCCAATTTGGCCTGTATCTGACCGTAGCCGCGGCCACATTCGTGGTCGTGGCCTTTTTCTTTTTCCCTTCCTTTTCTTCTGCTGCCCTCCCTTGAAAACGGGCAGGACAGTTGTCAGGTTGGGAGAGGTAGGTCCTCCCTCTGCCAACTCTCACGTGCTTCCTCTCTCTCTCCAACCCCCCAAGCTTCTTTTTCCTTTCCCACGCGCACGTCGTGAGCCGCGAGATTGTAGATCTCGCGACCACAAATATTTGTGCCTCTTCTGAGTGGGAAGCTGGGTTTGCTCCCACACAACCTTAAAAGGATGTTCTTTTCCAGCCACGAGGTAGTTTGCCTCGTGTTTTTTTTTTTTTTTTTTTTTCCAGTTTCTAGTTTGCTCACACTTGTCCTCCCCATTTTTCCACACTGTCTGCGCCCCCAACGGCCACGAGACAGAGGAGGGGGAAGAACAAGGACAAAAAAGAAAAAAATAAAGAAAATAAATAAATAAATAAATATATCGCAACCACTTACCTGTACGCCCGTTCCTATCGATGGAAGTGGTGTGGCCAGCCGCGTGGTTGTTCTCTCTATCTCCCTCTCTCTTTCTCTCTCTCTCTCTCACACACACACACACAGACACACACATACACGCACACACAGGCGCGTTAGTATAGTTCCACGCTATAGGGTAGATTCATTCGGTTTTGCTCTACCTATCAATGGAAGTACCATAGGCCAGTTGCTAGGTAGAGGCTCAGCCCCTTCGTTTTCAACGAACGGGCACTTTCAGAAGCTCGTGGAAATGAGAAACTAAAAAAAGAAAAAAATATATATATAAAAGAAATATAAAAGAACGA
Source organism: Chara braunii (assembly GCA_003427395.1). NCBI lineage: Eukaryota > Viridiplantae > Streptophyta > Charophyceae > Charales > Characeae > Chara > Chara braunii. Next base: position 4,512,295 of record BFEA01000007.1, on the reverse strand, counting down.
ATCTAAAAAAACTAAAAACTAAAAACTAAAAAAAAAACAAAAAAAACACAACTTACCTCAGACATCAAAACAGCTGCCCGTTGAAAACGGGCGCCTACTGTCCGCTATGGGGACTGTAAATCCCCACTCTCTTCGCTGAGCGCCATCTGGCGCTTTAGTTTAAATTGCCCTTTTTTTTTTTTTTTTTTTTTTTTATAGGAATGTCGTTGGCATAAGTCAACGGCCACTGTAGACTGCGCCAGCCTGGCTGGCATTCCAGCCTACCCCACGGATTTACAGACCCAGGTTCGATTCCCTTAGGAGAATCATTTTTTTTTTTTTGTCATTTCTTGATTTATGCACGTCATCCTTGCGCAGGGGTCATGCTGATCTGCGCGGCCGATCGTGGTCGCGCGATCTTCACGATCGACGACCAGAATCGACCGCGCCGGTAGCAAGTAGAGTGGACAACTCCAAAAGGAGCTATGCCCAGCAGGGCGCCACGTTTCATATTCGATCCCGGTGTCTGTCGGGTAGTAGTCTGGTGCTGTAACCTACTGGGCTAGCTCCTATCACGAGCAACTCTTCTATATAAAGAGCTCAACCCGGACCCTATCCCCTTGTCGTGGCCTCACAGGCCTTGCTTGCCTTCGGCTCTGCAGGCCTCGCGTGCTTGAGGCTTTGCAAGCCTGGCTAGTCGGCCCAGTCCCATCGGTTGACCACGAGTATCAACCACGGCAGTTTCCTGCCCATAACAGAGCAGGCTGCAAGGTCTCTCGACCACCGTTGTGATTTTAACCCCCGTACAGTAGTCCCTAGTAGCCTTGTAGGCCCTGAATCGCGCGGCTTAGCAACCACGCGATATTATTTTAAGTAGAATAGGTCTAACTTTAGCGTGCCCACGTCCGCGTGCCTCTGCGGCCTTATCGGGAACCGCGAACGACAAGTTTTACCGCTGATTCCCCCTGTTTCGATCGAACGCCAATGACGTCATACGTCAATGAATTCAGGTTTTAGGTCTTTCAGTTATATGGTTGATCTGGATAAACCTTTGACAAACATCAGTCTTATCAAGTCCTTTAATTTAGCAAAAAAGTTGGACAGCGTCCGACATTGAAAAACCTTGGCCCGACACTGTACATGCTCAACAACAAGGGGGGAAAAAAATGAATTACAATATTTTTCTTGTATGTCTCACCACTCTTTTTTCCCACATAACACTGTTGTCAATGGTTACTAAAAATCACTCAATATGAATCAAATAATCGAAACAGATTTATGACTCACAATGAGTCGTTTTTTCTTTTTTACTTTTATGACCTTGAAGAGGTCTGACTCCATTTTTTTTTTTTTTTGCCTTGTTTAAAGACCGTCCCCCCCCCCCCCCCCCCCAACTGTAACCTAGTACATTTGTGCATTGAACCCAACAACTCACCTTGATGAACTCCCGTTTGTGACATCCGTAAAGACAACCTAGACGTTCAAAATTTTTCCAAACATTCGGACAGGCTGCCTAGCTATATTTACTAGTTTAAAATTTTCAAAAAATTCAAGGGGTTATTGTATGCGTTTATGTAGAGTATTGACAAGTCTTTTACTGTTTCGAATATATTTACTAACTCAATTTTTTTTGAATAGTTAGGGGTTATTATATATATGGTGTGTATAATATTAATGTTTTTTTTTAATTTTTAACTTATTTACTAAATTATAAGTATCAGAATGTTTGAGGGACCATTATATAAATCTTGTGTAGAATATTGATAAGTCCTTCTGCGTTTTCAACCTATTCGCTAACTCAATTTCAATAGTTAATGAGTTATTATATGCATGTCGTGTACATTCTTAATAATTTTTTCAACGTTTTGGACATATTAACAAACTCAAAATTTTTATAAATGGTAGAGGGGTTATTGTATGCATATTGTGAAGACTATTGATGAGTCTTTAAATTTTTTCAATATATTCCTTACGTTAAAATTTTTAAAATATTTCAAGAATTATATGTATGGTTTTTAAATATTGATGAGTGTTTTTTCATTTTCGCATATTTACAAACTCATAATTTTTGAAATTTTTTACGCTTATTGGATTCATGTTGTATAAAGTATTGATAAATTTGTCATCGTTTACAACATATTTATCGACTCAAAATTTTTATAATATTTAATGCATCTTTTAATATTTGTTATATGGAGTATTGATTAGTTTTCTACGTTTTTGATATATCATGAACTCTTTTTAGAATACTTAACGAATCATTGTATAAATGTCGTTTATAGTATCGAAAAACTTAATGAATGATTGTTTAAATATTGTTTATAACATTGATAAGTTTTTCAATTGTTACGATATATGGACCAGTTTAAAATTTTAAAAATATTTGAGGGGTGATTATATATATATTGTGTGGAGTATTGTGAATCTTTCAATATTTTTTTCATATTCACCATGTCTAAAAATTTCAAAACAGTTGAGAGTTCCTTATATGTATATTGCGTAAAATATTGATGCTACTTACAATATTGTTTGCATATTCGCTATACCAGAATCATTAGAATAACTGAGGGGTCCCGACATGCATGTTGTATAAAATATTCACCAGTCTTTCGATGTTTTTTTCTATATTCAAAAACTCATATTCTCCAAAACAATTAATGGGTTATTGGATGCACGTTATGTACATTACTGATAAAATTTTCAATGTTCTCGATATTTCACTAACTGGGTTTTCAAAATAGTTGAGGGATTATTATATTCATGTTGCGTAGAGTATTTATGAATCTTTTTAGTATTTTATGGATACTAATGAACTCAAAATATTCAGAACCATTGAGGGTTCTTACATATGATATGCCTAGCGTATTCATGAGTTATTTAGCGTTTTCGATATATGCACCGACTCATAAATTTTAGAATAGATGACGGGTTACTGCATATATGTTGTATAGAATATCAATGAGTGTTTCAATGTTTTCAATATATTCACCTGCTCATAATTTTTAAAATACTTAAAACGTTGTTGTATGTATGTTTTGCGTAGTATTGATTGATATTTTTGTGTGAAGCATGATTGATCTTTCTACATTTTCAACACCTTTACCAACAATAACTTATAATAATTGAGTTTTTTTTTCTAAGAAAATGTTAACATTTGTATGTTTTATCATATCATATACGTATTTCACCTCCGTAATCCCAAAAATTTTAACACGTAAACTTAAAATATTAGTAACTTCCTTAAAGAGTTGCAGGTTTCTCATAACAATTTTTTTTCCTTAACTAAATTCAAATGCATTTTGAATAAATTGTTCTCTTTGTTAGGAAGGTTCACCACGTCGGACCTATTTATGATTTTGAAGATATGCATTAAGTATAAAAATGATATTTCATACATTTCATGGTCCACCACTTCAAGTTCGTGTATGATTTATTTAATACATAAAGAGACGGATGATCAACTTGATTTCATACCATTCATGATCTTCACCACCTCAAGTCCGATCATAATTTTCACGTTGCATTGACAGGTAGTCGGGGGGAGGTTTTTTTTCGAACCATGTATTGTCTCATTACTTCAAGTTTAGCCATGACTTTTAGGTTGTATTGACAGCTGTCAAGAGGATGTACTTAAGACGATTTATAGTCTTCACCTCTTAATGTCGATTCATGTATAAAAAAGTGGATCATGAGATTGTTTGAGAGCATAGATAGTTTTTCCTACCTCAAATTCATTCATTATTTTATGTTGCTTTGGCGAGTGGGCGAGAAAAATGTTTATATATCATTCACGATCTTCACTACTTCAACTTCGTTCATGATTTTTAGGTTGCATTGACAAATGTTCTGGAATGTGTTTTCAGACCATTCATTGTTTTAGTAATTCAAGTTCATTCATAAGGTTTAGGTTGCAGCAACAGTTGATCCGGGTGATGCTTTCAAACTGTTTATGGTCTTCATCACTTCAGGTTCATTTATGATTTTCCAATTGAATTGGTAGGTGGTCGGCGATGATGTTTTGCGACCGTTCATGGTTTTCACCTCTTCAAGTTTATTTATGACTTCAGATAGCGGTTGCTAATATAGGAAGAGGTTGCTTTCATACCATCACCTGTCTATGAAACCTGAAAATCGTGAACCGACTTAAAATGTTACAAAAAATGAATTGTCTGAAAACAATCCTCTCAATCATTTTTTATGCATCGTGAAAATGATAAAATGACAAGAAGAAGTTAATGGTTTGAAAGCGCTTCCCTTAACTACCTGCCAATGAAAGTTGAAAGTCAGAAACGAAATTGCAATGGTAAATGCCGTAAATGATAAGAATCCCCCCCCCTCGTTTATGATTTTTATGATACATAGGGAGATAGTAGATGAAGTTATTTTAAGACATTAATGGTCTTAGTCACTTCTACTTTATTCATGATTTTTAGGTTGGATTGAGAGATGGTCGGGGAGGGGTTTCATACCATTCATAGTCTTCACCATTTCAGGTTCGTGTATAATTTTCAGGTTGAATTAGTAGGTGACCGATGAGAGTGTTTTCATACTCTTTGTGATCTTCATCGTCATGATTTTCATGTTACATTAGGGTGTAATCGGTAGGGGTGATTTCATGTCATTCATATTCTTTACTACTTTAGGAAGTGGTTAATAAGGTTGTTTATAAATCATTCAGAGTTTTCACCACTTCATGTCATTTCATGATTTTCAACTTGCATTGAGAGGTGGTCAGGGGTATGAAGTTTCAAAATTTGCGTTTCTAATACTGTTCTCGTTATAAATAAGATGGTTAATCAATTTTTTCAGTATGAACAAACATAATCTCTCTGGTTCGGGGGAAGACAGTAGTATACCTTCCTGGATACACTTGTTGTCTGCAATAGAAATGTAACCCGTTGGTACCCCCCAATTGACATTCATAATAGACTGTTGATGTTCGTAAGGGAAGGGGACTGGAAGGGAGACACATTTGTATAATAGATGGCATGGTTTTGTGATGCTATTTGCTGACATCTGACGAGTGTCGACCACCAGCTGAAGCAAGTATCTCAGCAACTCTGCATGTGCCTTTCGTTGGAGGCATGAACATGGATGTGGTTGGAGTTCCCCGTAATACTAATAATAGAAAAAACTTGAAAAAAAATTCTGTCAAGATTTGACTTATAAAAATAGGAAAACCCAGTTGGTAAGGCATGCAAGTAAAGCATTCAAGAGGTCATGGATCCCCATGACCACCTAGGGCACACTTATTGCTCACCAGCTGAGATAGTCAACTTCTTCCTTTTCTTTTCCCAATCAGACTGCTGGGTCGGGGCTGCTATCCGAGATGGTGGGTAAGCGTCACCTGTCGGAAACCGGGTCCAGGGTTCCACTTTCAACGACTCTTCATGTGACATCACATGCCCAAAAGTGTATAACATTTTTGCAACACGTCCGACAGGTTTACTACAATTTTATAGTAAGAGAGAAATCGGAGAAAGACCCATAAATAATGGTCAAGTGCCTCCCAACCATCATATGACAAATGATCCAATTGTGAAAAAAATAAGTGTGAAATTTCTGAACAAGAATTATAGTGAAAAAAATAACTGTTTAATTTATGAAAAAAAAATGTGAATTCAATCATCAGTGATCATGACGCCCTCCACACATCCGCAATCGAAACAATTTTTATGCCATTGAGATTCTTGCTCAAACTTCAACAAAAGAAAAATACTGAAAATGTTATCGGCTTATGCCGAACCCGCCCCTCATTGGGATTGGGCATACGCAAGGGGGGAAGAAATTGATAAGAAACTCCCTTTGCACAAGAGAGAAGAGGAATTAAAATTTTTTTCTTTCCTCAATAAATATGCATAAAACATTGATCGTGGGATCACAAACATAAGTGGTTCATGACCAACTGAAAATTCACAATTGAAGATTCTGAAGTTTGTTAGCAAAGGTCTCAAGTCGTTGAAATGGCATGAAAACACTTCAAGTCATTTCAAGAGTTCCAGGTTTGGTTTCGATGTTAAATTTTATTGGGGGGGGTCACTTGTTTTCTTTTTGTCCAATGTTGTTGTATGCCACATCATGTCATTTCAAGAGTTTCGGGTGGGGCAACTTGAACCTCTGAAATGACCTGAAGTGCTTGTCAACTTCATGACTTAGGAGTGTTCCGGTTCTCACCTGGCTGTTCAACTTCTCATGTATATGTGTTTTCTCTCATCTTGTCAAGTTCATGACTTAGTAGTAATCCGGTTCTCTTTTGGTTGTTCAACTTCTCATGTGTATGTGCTTACTCTCACTTTGTCAAGTTCAAACTCTTGGTAGTGTTCCGGTCCTCACTTGGCTGTTCAACTTCTCATATGTATGTGCTTTCTCTCATTTTGTCAACTTCATGACTTAGTAGTATTCCGGTTCTCACTTGGCTATTCAACTTCTCATATGTATGTGTTTTCCCTCATCTTGTCAAGTTCATGACTTAGTAGTGTTCCGGTTCTCCCTTGGCTGTTCAACTTCTCATGTGTATGTGCTTTCACCCTCACCTTGTCAAATCCATACTCTTAGTAGTGTTCCGGTTCTCATTTGGCTGTTCAACTTCTTATGTGTATGTGCTTTCTCTCATCTTGTCAAGTTCATGACTTGGTAGTATTCCGGTTCTCATTTGGTTGTTCAACTTCTCATGTGTATGTGCTTATTCTCACCTTGTCAAGTTCGTACTCGTGGTAGTGCTCCGGTTCTCATTTGGCTGTTCAACTTCTCATGTATTGAGCTTTTACTACTGTCACTCTCACTTGCCAAGTTCATGTGTGTGGTAGTATTCCGTTCCGCACTTAGTTGTTCTTCCACCCATAAGCATGTGCTTTCACTAGTTCGACCTTCACTTTGTCACGTTCATGTGAGTGGTAGTGTTCCGTTTCACACTTATTTATTCTTCAACTGTGGGATGGGTGACCGACATTTGGCTGCTACAACTGTGGGATGGCTGACCGGCATTTGGCTGCTACAACTGAGGGATGGGTGACCGACATTTGGCTGCTACAACTGTGGGATGGGTGACCGACATTTGGCTGCGACTACGGACGAATGATTTGATTAGGACTAGTTGCCTTTCTCCCTCTCCTTCGTTCTTTTTTTTTTCTCTCTCCCTCTTCCTATCTCTTCCTCGCTCTCATCCTCTCTCCTCCCTCTCACCTACTATCTCTCTCTCTGTCTGTCTCTCTCTCTCTCTCTCTCTCTCTCTCTCTCTCTCTCTCTCTCTCTCTCTCTCTCTCTCTTTTCCTCATCTCGCTATCTCTCTCTCTCCTACACCCTTTGGCGTAAACATAACCCTACACCACTCACCTTGTTACAGTGACAGGGAACGAACGGTGAAAGAAAACAGTCGTCACTTGGTGGAGAAAGAGGGCAAGGGAAGGGTTGTCGGTCCCTTGTGCCGTAGAGAAGGAAAGAGGAAGGACATTTGAAAGACTGAGAGGAGGCAAAGTCCGGGAAAAAGTATAACTTGAAGCAAGGTCAGTTGACTCAACCAGAACCCGGACTGCATGACTATGAAAAGAAGAGAGCTTGGTTGTGTTTGACAAAAGGAATGGGGCAAGATAAAGCATCGAAGGAAAAGTAGGCATGCGGGAAGGGCTATATGTTGACCCCAATAGAGGATTGTACCGGTCTTTGCCTTCGCTCTTTGGGATGACTTGAGCGGGACTGGGTCACGGACACGCAGGCGAAAGGGGGGAGAGGTGAAGGAGTGGAGGGGCCTTAGGCCCCAGTGTAAACTCTACCGCGACAGGTCTTGGTGTAAGATGCTTTGGGCAAAGGATCGAAGGAGGGGCGTGGCCTTGCATGATGAAAGAGTGGAGTGATTTTTTGCATGCAACGTGAAAGCCCGGAAAGAGTAACAACAGAAAAATTCCCACAAGAAATGAAAGTTGAAAAAACATTCCATAAAAAAAATCCTTCATATTAATAAATTATCATTCCAATGCTTGTCCAACTCTAAAATTTTCAGTTTTATCTGATACATTCCCGTCTAAATATGAGCTTTCCATTCCAACTACATCTATTTGTTCAAGATGGAATGAAAGCCTGGACGAGTTTATGAAATATTTTAATTAAATTTTCATTCCACTACAACAAATATCTTCTAATTTGGATTGGATTAACCTATTAATGATTGTAAATCCTTACTTAGAATGACAGCCCAATTAAAATATTTCATGAACTCATCCAGACTTTCATTCCATCTCTAAAATGCAGTCCAAATAAGAAGGGATACCCTATTTTTGGAATGAAAGTTTGCAAGTCAGATGAAAAATTTTAAAATTTGAATGATATTTTTTAAGATGAAATGAAATTTTAAAATTCAGATGGTAATTTTACGATAGAATGATTATTTAATTTTAGGAAATTTTTCCGTTGAAGGGCAGGCAACGGAACTATGGACGGGATGCATGTGTCAAACAAAAAAAATAAATAGGCGGGGGGCTAGGGGAAAGACGGCGGTACCGCACCCGGATGATGTCGTAGGACTGTTGTGTTTAGGAAAATGGTGCATGGCCTAAGGATGACGCTTAGCCTACGCACATAAAGAAGAGAAATTTTGAATAAACCTTCTTGGACTGCCTGAGTATTAGAAGGAGCAATTGCCTGCAAACATAATCAAGAATAAAAAATTTGCTTTTGCGAAAATCACCAGCGAGACTACCACCCGGCGTGAGGGTTGAACTACATCCCCAATGTCAAAGCCCTCTCGCGCGATGACCCGCCCCCATCCATCTCAAAACACTAGGTGGAGGTGACCCTGCGGCGAACGGCCCGCTCCCTGAGCATGAGCGTGGGTGGACCGAGCCAACTGGGACCCGCAGTGGGGTTGACCAAGGCTCGAAAGTCTACCGGGGTTTGGCCCTACAAAAAGGGTGGAGATGTCGGGTATAGGGTTAAACTGACCCATGCGATTCCGAAGGGGGCGTCCTACGCTTGGCCGTGTACACAACTAAGGATGAGGAAATTGGACTTGTGCTTGCTCTACCCCTTGAAAGAATCAGACTTGAGAGTGGCTGGGCGCATGGCATGGCCAGACCTGGAGGTATATCATGCATGTTGAGCACTTGATTAACCATCTCCTTGTGGAATGGCTCTAGCCCTCCTTCGTTCGGTGCTGGTGTTCGCCAGTCCGGGAAGCCTTGGGCGAGTCGCAGGTTACCTGGCAGGCAGTTGGTCCTTCGGCTTCGGCCGGGGTCCAATAAAAATCCCGCGGTGGAGTGATCCGACCGAGTGGGTACCCTCCTCTCTTCTTCTTTGAGCCCAGCGGACTCATGCACTATACACTTGAAATGCTTGAAGGAACCTACATGAACACAAGGGTCATCAAGAAGGAACAATCTTACCCTATAAAAAGACACACGAAAGAAGAAAAAGGGAATGAAGGGAGTTGCTAGACTCCAAAGAAAACTAGCTCACCCTTGAAGATGCTCACGAAAAGGAACCAGCCAATATGTATCGAAATTAGGGGAGAGCGGCACGCACAGTCCTGAGAGAAAACTGTGAGACATGGGTAGAAAGCGTTGGGAGCACTAAGGGAAAGACACTTGTTCTATGTGTGTCCCGCTTGGGACTTGTGATCTGCCTGTGGGGAACTGAGTGTCCTGCCTTTCGGAAGGAAAGGATGGGTCTGCACCAGCTGGTGTGGGAGTGAGAAACGTCGCTCTCTTTGAAGTTCGTCGGGTTTCGTGTGTGGAGGTCAGGCCACCGAGCTGTCGGACGGGAGTCTGTCACGCCGGTTGATTAGTAGCATTCTCACCCGGGCGGTCCGAGCATAGATCGATGCCCTTACCCAGGCGGGGTGCGAAACGTTTCCTCACACGGGGCTTAGCCTGTTGACTGGCGGGGGAGGACCATTGCATGCGAGGCAAGGAGGAAGCCTCGAAGACGATTAGTAGCTTCTCGCGGAAAGGCATGGGAAAGGCTGATTCTTATCGGACCGATGAAAGTGAATGCCCAGACGACTGACTTTTGCTCCTAACGGGGTGCGCGGGGTGATTCCCGGTACCAACGAGGTGTGCAAGAGCGGCAAGACGGGATGGGGTATTTTGGGTGAATGGAGAGGGGTAACACCCTGTGCCGGAGCCTTGGTACCTCGCTCGCGACGGTTGAGCTGCGCTTGAGGTATGGGATAAAACTCTGCCGAAAGTACCAGCGGAGAGACCATATTGGAGAAGGCCGGTGAGGAGATGACCGACCCGTATGTGAGATTGCCTGAATTTTTTTCCTTCGTATTCCCCCTCTGTAAAGGTTAATTGAGGCCGAACTGTTGTGCAGGCTGTAATTCTAGTCTATTCCCACCTCCCCACGTCAGTCCACACGAGTGAGAGATGATGGAAAGGGGGCAGGATAGAGGTCAGTCGGAACAGAACCAAAAGAAAGGAATGTTGGATAGTGCTGGCCGACTGAGTGTACTATGGAGGGGTGGTACTTAAAAATGGGGAAGTAGAGTAGGAAGACCCGGATGAGGGGTCTGAAATAATTCTCGTCTAGGACGAGGGTTGACCTAACGGGAGGGGCCGTTCGGTGCCTCTTTTATGGAAGCAGGGGTCGGGTGCTGCAAACAAGATGTGGTTGTCAACTTGTCATCCCCGATCTATACCAGCAGTCCGAAAATGCCGGTAGATGTAAAGGATGGGGTATCGGTCGTTCTCTCGAAAGAAGGAACGTGGACAGATCTAGAGCCAGCCTATCAAACCGTAATGCTGGACGAGGAGGATGCATTCCTTTGGATAGAAACGATATGGAATAAGGTCAGTCTGACAAGGTTGTCGCCAAGCCTAATGGATTTGGAGTTCCGAGGGACGGTGGAAGCCCGAGGGTGGGTCTACTAATTGACTCTACTTGTCGCAAAAAGGGGAGAACGCTATAGTCATAGACTTGGTACTAGGAACTATGCCGGACGAATGGCTTAGGAAGGAGGAAAGAGAGGTTGTATGAGCCGCATGTCAACAGGCAGAAATGGAAATGGAAAGGGTAGACGTGTGAGTGGAACTCGGGGATAGGGGGAGCGTGAGGCGTCCCGTCAAAACGATGAGATGTGTGTTGCCCCCCTTTTTGGTGGATGCTGTCTTCGGGACCCGGAGTAGGCTGGTGCGGATATGCCAGTCCATGAGGAACCTCGGGCTGTACCAAGGTGCCCGACATGACTTCTTCCGTCTATCGGTCGAGATGGGACCCTTCGAAGAGAACTGGGCGAGGGAGCTAGCCGAGACACTAAACTGTCTCTGCACGGACGACGTGTTTGTCCTAAGCACCGTCCACTGGAAAATAGTCTACAAGAATGTGGCAATCGGGGAAACATTTCTAGAGGGGCTAAAGGACCTGTGGTATGAGGAAGAAGACTATCTCACCGAGGAAGAAGAGGATGAGGCGATTAAGGATTGGGACTTCCGAGGGATGGGCTCATGGGCGGCGTGAATGGTTGGCGTTGTACAGGGGACAGGCATGGCTAGAGGACAGAGCGTAAGGGAGCGAATGTTTAGAGGATGGGCGCCAAGACGACTTGAAGGGGGGGTAGAAATGACCTTGCCGACAAGAAACAAATGGCAAGGGACGGTTTGCGACTGGGTAGAGGAGGAGATTGCGCCTGCATTGTCATTCTATGGGTAGAGAGGGTATGGAATCCGGTCAGGGAGGAGGAAGGATGGGATGACATAGACGAAGGGAATGTGGAAGCCCTCGGAACGGTGTACCTGTCGGAGAAGGGTTGGCATCTGTTCTGTGTAGCATTAGCATCCGGGCAAAACCCGATGTGGATCTTAAGGGAGGCCGAGCGCCGGACTCAGGGCATGGGCTATGACTTTGCCAACAAAGGTTGGGATGCTGTGAACAGTAGGGTCGTGATAGGTGGATGGAAGGAGCTTAGGCTGCCGTACCAGTTAGTCCAAGCTTGGTTGCTGCGCTTCGTGGCAGATTGGTTCGGCGGGTTTGAACATATCCGCGCGGTGGCAAAGTCTCTGGATGAGGTGGACTTAGGATTCGCATGATTGGCTGATGCTTACTACCGGATTTCGCTAGAGGAAGGACCCTTCCCTGGAGATAGGGCAAAGGAAGTAGTCGAGATCCTGAAAATTTTCAAGGAAGACCGGCTCGAAGTGGATGACAAGACCGGGGATGCAATACTCCGTCGAGAGGTGGCAGCGACCCCTTCCTATATAGGTGACGTGTTCCTATTGTTCGAGGTACTATGGGTATGAGCCTAACGCCCAGCGAGCTGACAAGAGGAGGTGTCAACGACCAGCAAGAGGGAAAGGATCTGTATGTGTACAGGGCGGGAATAGCGGCAAGAACTAGTGTACGATAGGTAAGAAACGCAGAAGGACTAAACTAGGAAAATACGAAATCTTGGTAGATGCAGCAGTCGAACAAAGGAGAGCAAGGAAGAGCGACATCAGAGGATGGCTCGGCGAATGACGTTTTGGGAGGACAGACCTCGCGGGATTCTGCCGCCAAGAACATTGGACGGCAGGTTTGAGATGAGTCTGCCAGCAAAAAGTGGGGTAAGCAACCCGATAATGGATTGGGTAGGGGTAGAGTTGGTGGAAGACACAGTATACTTAGTAGTGGAAATGGAATGGTGTGCGAAAGGGGCATTCGGGGGCGTGAATTTGGATCTCCCAGAACGTGTGCATGCCGCGGGATCGCTATACTTGTCAGAGGAAGGATGGTAGACCTTTGGGATCACCTTGGCCTCCGGAGGTGACCCCTTGTGAATGTTCAAAGGAGCATGGCAAATAACCTGGCGAGAAGGGTTTGAGTTCACGGATCTGGAACGGGACAATGTAACGGCGGAAGTAGGAATTGTCATGGCAGGAACCTTTGACCTGCCAACCGAGATCGTTCGGATGACCCTGCCACCTTCCTACTAAGACGAATGGGAGGCGCGAAACGAGTTGAGAAGGCGGTAGCCGCATTGACTAGGCTAAGCTTTGAAGAAATATCAGTATATCGAGAGTACTATCGGACCTTCCTAAAAATGGGACCCTTTGAGGATGAACCGGGATATGAAGTCCTGTGTATATTACGGGCGGCCGTGACTACTAGACAAGGGATTTTGCGAATAAGTGATGAGACCATGTGGGAAATCATTAGGCACGAAGTAAATCGCGGAATGACCTACCTAGACGATGTCTATCATTTGTTCGAGTCACCGGAGGAAGAGGTAGGCTGATAAGAGAAAGGAAAAGAAAACCAAGGGTGACAAAAAGGATGGGGTAAGAAAGCAGGAGGATAGCTAGCAATGACCGAGGGAGCGGATGGAATAAGGGGAACTCGCTTTCTGTCTGAACTATGCAGGAACCCACCTACTGGCGATGGCGATGAGACGCACCCGAACGTCGCGACGACCCACGCATCCTCGACCACCCACGGAAGGCAGTAACGAATGCGAGGTACCGCTCCCGACAAGCTATGAAGTCTGAGGACTTGAAACGGAATGGAGAGTTGTGACCTTAGGGCGGGACCACCTTCATGATGGTAGAATATATGTGGAGCGGTATGAGATTCAACAGGGGACCAGGAGACGATTTATGCACCGACCTGAGGGTGACGGGGACCGTGTATCTACCGGAAATTGGATGGCACATGCTAGGTACCGAGGTGGCACTAGGGCATGGGCTGCTGCGAATCTTTCGGAGGGCGGCTAGGGCACTAAATCGGATAGGTTAGGAAGTCCGGGGGAGAAGAAATGTGGGACTAAGAACTCGGGGGGAAGTAGGAGGATGGCGAGAATTCAGAGTCCCGATGGCAGGGTTGCGGTGTCAAGTACCCCGCTTCATGATCGATCTGGTATTCGGCAGCCTCTCGAGGGCGAGGGACTTGGTGTACTCAACCCTAACCTGGATCCACCATTTCCAACCACAAACAACGGGAATGTTTTATGACGTGTCGGTAAGACACGGGCCGTTTTGGGAAAACCAGACCCGTGAATTACTAGAACTCATCGAGATCCTGATATTCGGGGCGCCACGCCTGGCTTTTGAAGAATACGAGTCAATAATTATCAGAGAAATAGGAATGGGGGAAAATTACCTTGCGGGGGTGGCTAACCTGTTCGTAGAACCTAACGAACAGGACCGGCCTGAGGAACCGGTGTGAGAAAAATATCGGGGAGGGTGGCAGAGGTAAAGTCTAGCAAGAAAATGATAAAAACGAAAGCGAGAATAGCGACCTGCGGAGAATAGTGGCTGGACCCCACTCTATCTAAGGGTGTGCCAGGAAGGGACTAGGATGGCAATTACCACCAAGGGCGCTAGGGGTATCCAAAGGTTGGGAAGGCAAAAAGTCATTTTCGAAAGGAGGGTCCACCCACCATGGACACACCACCTTAGAACCGAGGCGCTGTAGTGACAAAACACCAAACCTCGGCAGCAGGTTTTCCGACAGGAAAAGACAAGCGGTACCCCGCAAAGTGAGAAGAGACGGATAAGCCTGCCACGACCAATATAAAACAAAAAAAATATCGAAATGGCAAAGATAGGGAGAACCTTAGGGTCTGGAAATCTGGAGAGCTGTGAAAAGTAATCCAAAAATGAATTTGACCTAAGGTTTCTGGATATTGAAGTCAAGAGATTTGCCTATCCAATAGTAGAATCCTGCAAATAGAGCGAATACGGCTCCCATAGAAAGCAACTGGCCATTTTCGAAAAGAAAAATTCTATGTGCAGGATTAGAAAAGGATGGCGACAGAGGAAGAGGCTGGGAACCTGCGGCGCAAAGGAAGTCAGGACATGGAAAAAGACGTAGAACAGAACGAGGGATCCGTAAGGGACCGAGAGTCGGCAAATCCAGAAGGGACTACAGAGGGAAGAAAGGACGTGACAACCGGGGAAAGTTCCAAAAAAGTCGGACGGAGTAAACGAGGAACTCAGGAAACTAGAGGAGATAAGAATAAAGGGAATCCGGCGCGGCGGGCATCTGAGGGCGCACTGTCAAAGAAGGTGAGACTAACGGACACCCAGAAGAAACTAGCTGAGATAGAAAGGAGAACGACGAAATATAAAGCAAAACTCTTGGAGGAAATGATGAACGAAGGAGAGGGGGACTTCGCCGGAGAAAGGCCGAATGAAGAAACAAACCAGGGGCGGGGAAGCCGAGATGATGTCATAAAAAGGAAGAAGGATACGGCTGGGGAGCATAGGGAGGCGCCAACCAAGAAAAGAAAGGAGAAAACAAAATCTCCAAGACTACCTACCCGCCGGCCATAGATAGCGGGGCAAGCCGGCCAGCGGTGTCATCGATAATCGCAAGGGGGTGCGAGGGGCTCTGGAGCTTAAGATAGAGGGTGCTAGGATGGTTCGACCAAGAAGGAACAACAAAGCCCGGAGAAGGGGCGGGGGCTGGTAAGGAAGAACAAGGCTCCGACAACGCTGGTGGAATAAGAGGGACCGATGGGGGACTTAAGAAAATGGTGTTCTTCCTCACGTGTGCACTAAATAAAAATCAGGGGTACTTGGCGGATGCCAAGAAGAAGCTGACATTCGATGGGGCCAATCGCACAAAATTCTTGATAGACTATGAGAACTTGGCAGCACTTCTAAAGTGGAGTGAGGAAGAGAAGATGGAACACTTAGGGCAACATGTGTCATTGAACCTAGGGAGGGATATAATGTTTATTGTCGCAACCAGCGGATCCTGGAAGGAGGCCAGGGACATAATGATGCGGAAATATCTGGCGGCCTAGAAAATGGCTACGGAGACAGAGCTGGCCGCGGTGCAAAGAAAGAACTTTGCAACATATAACGATTTCCTGAGGGAATTGACTCTCATGGCGTTGCGCATCCCGGGGGTAACCGACCAGATAATGAGCAAGTACTTCCTCAGGCAATTCACCGAATTTGATAAGGATAAGATCATGTCCGCCTACCAACAGACCACGAAGTTTTTGAACACGAGGGACGTTGGCTTCAGTACCATAACAGATATCGCGGAGAAGATGGTTGTAACCGACTCGCTGGCCATGCTGAAGGAGGGAGAGGTCATAGACCTAACCGGCAAGATGGTTGACAAGGTAAAAAAAGGGATTGAAAGCCTGCATGAGCGTGTCCATGAGGTAGATGGGAAAATCGAGAGGGTAGAAAATGCACTAATGGTGATGCAAGCCCAGGTGATGCAAAACCAGGCGGTGCGACCCCCCTTACCACCACAAGAAGTTGTGGCTCCGACAGGAATAGTTAGCCGAGGGATCAATAGAAGAGATTCAGCCAATAAGCAGTGCAAATATTGCACGCTGGTTGGACACTATGTGCGCGCATGTCCAAAGCTCAACCACGATATCATGCACAAAAGGTGCTCTAGGACGCTGCGAGGGAAAATCATAGGTCCCCAAGGAGAGAAGGTAAATTGGAACTCCCCGGAAGGAATGCGCCGGGTCGTAATAGCACTCAACAATCTTGACGTCACCACGGTAGAAGCCGAGACCGTGGCGGATCTTGTCTAGGAACAGGCACGAGGACGCGGACCGCAGGTCAACTTTATCTTAGAAAGCGACGACCGAGACCGGGTAAACGTAAGGACGCAGTCATGGAAGATGTAGGGGATGGTCCGGGAGCACCGCAGGAAACTGAGGCGCAGAAATAGGAAAGGGTTTACGGTAAGCCTAGAGATGAAGCCCCGATAGACAAAGCAACCTCGACGAAAAAGAAGTTTCGGTACCAGATCCCTATTCTGGCTATGCTCGAGATCGACGACACCCTTAACAAACTGCTAGAAACCATGGTGTCGGTCTCGTTTCAAACCATGTTGCAGGCAAGCCCTAGGCTCCTAAAAGGCCTCAGGCAGTTGCTGACAAGACAAAGAATAGAAGTAGAGGAAGGACCGCAACCGCAGGGGGAGGAAAAGGAGGAAGAGGCACCGCAAGAGGCCGCCAACCTTCAAAGGATTCCCAGAGACCTAGAAGACCTGGAAAAGGTTTTCGCAGACATCCAACTAAGCCTGCCCGACCAGGAAGGCGGCGAAGTTATGAGAGCGCCACCCGGAACGAAGCTTAGTTTTCATGCACTACCTGTAGGCAAGTTGAAAGTCCAGGTCGGACGTCACCATACTGACACATTGGTAGACGGCGGGGCTGAGATTACGCTCATCAGGAAAGATTTTGCAAAGGCTACGAGATGCCCAATAAATAAGGAAACAACTGGAAGCATCCGAGGGGCAGGCGGGGAAATTCCCTTCTCTGGGTATGTTACTAAGTAGGCAGTCAAAGCTGGGGTCTGGGAGTCAATTTGGTCCTTCCAGCGGATGACCGTGATGGACGAGATGGATCACGACGTAATCCTTGAGAGACCTTGGTGTGCAAATGTGAAGATGATAGGAATGCACCTGCATGATGGGACATACATGGTAGACATAGAAGACCCGGTGACAGGACGTGGGGAGCTGCTCCGTCTCATTGGAACAGGCGGGGACACGCCAAAGGGAAAATTAGCAACATGGTCACCATCATTTGAAGAGAGCGCAAGAAAGGGGGCCTTCGCGCGGATGAAAGGGATGAGATAAAAGGGTAGAAATTATGATCGAAGAAGCATTCAACAAAAAGGAGTGGATCAAAATGGGGCTACCACAGAAAAAGCGCAGACATGAGGACGATGCCCTAGGAGTAATGGTAGTAGAGAAAGAGACAGAGGTCGAATTGGGAGCCAAGTTGCGTAGACCGAAGGAGGCCCGAGATGAGGAGGCCCGGATAACACTGGAAGTTCCGGACCTACTGCACCTCATCAAAGTCATCAGGTACCACAAAATGGGTGTGAACCCGACCACACTCGCCAAGTTTGAGGGAGAAGTCCAAAGGGGTTACTGCCTAAATGGAAAATTGATCAGTATCCAGCCTCGAATGGTCGAGACACCACGGGCAATTCCAGCCGTTCATTTTTTAGGAGAAAGATCCTGGAAGGAAGCATTCGCAAGTACAAGCCAGTAGGAAAGAAAGCCAAGCCTGTCTCGGTCCTGCTAAAAACAACAAAGGAAGAAGCCATGGAAAAGGAGGAGGAAGTGCTCCGGGTGATTAGGGAAAAAATGGCAACAGAAGGGCATCGAATACCAGACGAGGTAGCAAAGACCATGAAGATAGGGGTTGAAGGATTTTTGACAGAACGGGAGGCATGCCTGATCAAGGAAGCATGCCATGAATTCCATCTAGCTTTTGTTTTTAACGACCATCAAAAGGGACGACTAGATGCGAAGCTGATACCCCCGGTCAAGATCCACACAGTCGAGCACGAATGCTGGAACGACAAAGGGCCTGCCTACGACTTTGGGGTGGCAGGGGAAGTAATAAAACTCCTTGGAGCAAAGATGGACTCCTTAGTTGCAGAGTCCACCGCCTCACCATATGCAAATAAGTGGTTTGTATTCCGGAAACCTAACAAGTCGCTTAGGTGGATCCAGGATCTGCAGAAATTGAATGTTGTCATCATCCGAGATGCGGGATCACTGCCTCAAGCAGACCTGCTGGCAGAATCTCACGCCAGACGAAGCATTTATTCATTGATAGACCTCTATTCTGGGTATGATCAGCTCCCGCTGGGCGCCCGGGATAGACCTTACACGACTATGCATACCTCGGTAGGGCAATTGCAAATGCAAGTGACTCATATGGGCTTCACCAATGTCGTGGCAAAAGCACAAAGAAGGATGCTCGCAGTTGCGGGAGATATGTTCCCCGCAAAGTGCGAGCCATACATTGATGACAATCCGATCAAGGGTTCGCGAGACAAGGATGAGACGAAAATTCAACCAGGGGTATGTAAATTTGTGTGAGACCACCAGCAGGATATTAAAGAACTTTTCGGAAGGTTTCTGGAATATAACATCACTGCTAGTGGCCCCAAGATCATCCTGGCAGTTCCAAAAGTAACTATCATAGATTCATAGGATGCCGTTACGGGTCGTATGGAAGAAAGCCCGACCCAACGAAGATTGATAAAATTTCTCAATGGTCGACGCCCTTGCGGACTACAACGGAGGTAAGGGTCTTCCTAGGGGTCGTGAGGTTCTGGAGGATCTTCATCAAAGGATTCACTAAGATAGCAGAGCCCATCCGGACCATGATTCGCGAAGAGGGTTCGCTCGATTGGACGGAGGAATGAGAAGTCGCCGTTCAGACCTTGAAAGACATCCTGACGTCAAAACAAGTCACCCTGGCCGCTCCGTGTTTCAACAACGAGGTAGGTCGCCCGTTTGTACTTGAGACCGATGGGGGACCACTGACTGTGGGAGGAGTCCTGATCCAAAGAGGGGAAGATGGAAGGGAGCGGTCAATCAGATTCGAGAGTAGAACGCTGACTCAGCTGAGCGTCGTTACTCCCAGTTCAAGAAGGAAGTGTTGGATGTCCTTCACTGCCTCACGACCTTCCAAGCCTACCCCTTTGGAAGGAGGTTCATCCAAAGGATAGATCGAACAAACATCGCTGGGGCTTGCAAGAATTACAAACCTATAGACCCTACCGTGGGGAGATGGGTGAGGCTCATTTGGCAGTTTGATTACAAGATCGAGCGCATAGCAGAACTTAGGAACATGACCGATGGCTTGAGCAGAGTATGCATTATGCCAGAAGGAGTAGAGGATGCGAAACCTATCGATGCATTTCTCGACTATGAGGGAGGGAACCTGGTGGTTGATAACGAAATGATAGAGCCTGCCTGCACCTCCGACGAGTTTTTGATCAGGGCGTTGGAGAAAGGATCTCCGACAGTGGTGGCAAAACTTAGGGAAGGAACACTTATAAGGTCCGATCGAAAGGAAGGAAGGATTCGTGGGGTGGCACTGTGGGGCCTCAGGAAGAACTAATGACACTAGCAATAGAAGGAGGACGGGGTCGGTTATGAGCTTAGTTGAATCTTGAGAACAAAAGCGGCAGCAATACCTAGTAAATCAAGCACAAGATGGACAAGAAAATTGTCAGGATCAAAAGGCGTTCTTTCTTATTCATTCATACGATGGGATCTTCAGAGCAATTGGACTGTTGCTAGTAGGAAACAAGGATTCCCAGGAGGTTAGCCTCAAGACCAGAGAGGAAGCCGATAAGTATGTACTAAAAAACGGACACCTGTTTAGGAGAGAGAAAGGCCTAATGCCTAGAAGGGTGGTATGTGGACGATCGAGGCAAGTAAACATAATTCTGGCGATGCATGACGGGTTGGCAGGAGGACAGGGCTCCTCAAAAGGGACCCTCGCAAAAATAGTGTCACTTTACTTCTGGCCTGGAATGGGGAGTATGGTCGCCACGTATTGCCAAACCTGCTTGATCTGTCAAGAGCGACGTACGACTCAAGTCTTCGAGCCTTTGAGACCAACGCGAGTGCTAGGACCTGGACATCTCGTCCACCTCGATCTCGTGATTATACTAGTATATACAAAAGGATACAGGTACATACTTGACGCCAGGGATAATCTTAGTGGATTTGTGGAGGCAATAGCTCTTAAGAAGAAAACGGGACTGGCAGTAGCTGAATGGATTGAGGACTTCTACCTAAGGCACCCGTTTATCAGAGGATTTATAGCCGATAATGTAATAAAATTCGTGAACCAGGACGTGTTGAGTACATGCAAAAGACTTGGGGTGCCCATCAAGTTAATTGAGTCGTACCACCCGGAAGCTAACGTGCCCGTGGAGAGAGGGCATCGGACGCTTAAGAACACGATCGCAAAGTTAGCAGCTGACGACCTTGGGAACTGGCCTAAGTACCTTAAGCAAGCAGTGTTCGAAGACAACATGACTCCAAAATGGACCACATGATGTATTCCGGCTGAATTATGGTATGAGAGGGAAATCGATTTCCCAATAGAAGCTCTAGTACCGACTTGGAATAAACTGAATGATGACCCGCGCTTGACGACGGAACAGTTAATTAAGGTCAGGTGCTAACAGATTATCCAAAATGAGGAGGCCACAGACGAAGTGGTGAGCTGCGTTCTGGATAGCAGAATGAAGGACAAAGCAAGATGGGACCAGTTGCGGAACATAAGAAAAGAACCACTGCAAGTGGGGGAAATGGTCCTAGTCAGAAATTCTGCATTAGAAAGTACCTGGTCAGGACAACTGGGGAGAAGATTCAAGGGGCTCTACCGGGTCGCCAAGAGGCTGGGGATGAACAGTTTCGAGTTTGAGGATTTGGATGGTACTAGGGTAAAAGGGTAATTTTCAGGACAACTGTTGATCAGATTCCTAAGCCGAAACCCAGTGGAGCAATGGTTGCAAGAGACTCAGGACAAGGAAAACAGGGAACAGGTCGACTGAGGCGCCGAAGAAATCTTACCTACAATGTGTTTTGTTTTGTGTGGAGGGGTTTTGACTGTGCTTATGGGGACGGACTGCATGAGTTTAGGTAATGCGATTGGGGCATTGTACCATAGTTTTTTGGGGGAGGGTGATACGGGGATGAAAACCTGGGTTATTGTACCATAGTTTCGTAAGGGATGAAGGGTATCGGGGTGGCTGCCTGGAACGACATATCATGACCTTTCAAAAGGCGCATGGGATTCGAATGGGGCATAGAGGGACTCGTCATATGGAGATGCACGACCAGAGACTGGGCAAGGGGGCGCACCCTTGAAAATTTGGCCAATTCCGGTATCATAAGGGAATGGGACTTGGGGTTTTGCGATTGCTTGGGCGAGGGTTCTGCTTGGGGATATGGACTGGGGCTTCAGTTTCCCTTTTCATGACAGGCACAGGGAAAACACAAAATAAGATGGAATTCAATAACGAGAATGATGTCAGCCACGCTAACATCGCCTTGGAAGATGAGCGGCAGAGAGTCGAGAGGCCACGAGACAGGCAAAAACCGGTATTATTCATTGGGTCGCAGCGGAGACGAACAATGGGAAGAAGAAAGAGAAAGTTGTTGGCTAGCAAACCCTCGCCTCTTAAGGAAGGTGAGAAGTTGCAGCCCTTGTCCGAGGAGGAGACGGGGGAGCAAGAGCCACAGGCAAGAAGGGAAGAAAGTATGTGTGACGTTGGTATGGGAGGGGGTGAAGAAAGGCAGATCGAACCGGTCAGTCGTGAAAGAAGGGACGCGGGAAGAGAAAGCGTGCATCGTGATTGGGAAAGAAGCAAGCATGCCAGTTGTGAAAGAGGGGATACGGGTTTTGGGGACGAACCCGAAAGAAGGATGGATATCCCGTATAACTTTAATCCGGAAAACTCTGCGGGTGAGTTCAGTCCAGTACCAAGGGATGAGGATGGGAGCGAGGATGAGGCACAAGAGGTCATTGTAATCAGCAGTGGGGATGAGGCGGACGAGATCTCAAAGCCTACGAATGAAGGACAATCATCGACAGGCAGTCCAAAGAACGGACCCTCCAGATGGGAGGATGAGTTCGGGCTGACACCCAACCACTGGTTCGAGCAGTGGGCCAGCGTGACCAAACATGAATGGATCATCAAGGCTAGAAAGTTGATGGCAGCAGGGAAAGCATTCACACCACTAGACTTTTTCAGCGAGGAAGAGCTATGGCTGATCATGAGGAAATTGAACGAAATCCGGACTTATGGCCTAGGCGTCGAAGCATCCCCCAGAAGCAATGATGAAAAGGGGGTTAAACGACAAAGGACCAGCCCTTGTAGCAGGGATTAGTGCAAGGGGGCCGCGACAAAAGGGCTAGTATCCTAACCCCAAGTGAATGATATCCTTGCAGGGGACAGGGGATCGAGACCTAGCACAAGTAGGAGGGAGAGGCAGTATGTTGAGCAACTGTTTGTATGAGCCGCTTGTAATTTGAATTTTACCAAGAGACTTGGACTTGAGACTAGTTGGGATGGGCAGGCTGAGCAACTTTTTGTACGGGCCACTTTGGACTTGAATTTTGCTAAGGACAGATGGACATGAGACTAGTTGGGATGGGTGCGCCGAGCGCTTTTTTTTTCTGAGCCACTTTCAAATTGAGTTTTGGCAGGAGACATGAGATTAGTTAAGATGGGTGGACAGGGAGTTTTGTGACGAGACAAGTTGTACTGGTAACAAAAGACTATAAGTCTTTTTTTTTTTATCGTATGGCTACGCGTACGAGCATCGAGAGTCAGTCCAATATCAGAGAGGTTAGGGAACCTATGGGCACGAGGATGTCCTCCCCTAGGAGTTCAACCTAAGTCAAGGTCATATCGCAAAAATCAAAAGTTGTGAGAGAAAGTAAAGAGTGAAGCGGACAGAAGGACCCCCGCCTGGATCTATGGTTGAACGACCGAGCGAGCTAGTACTGTCGGGGGATGGAAGCCTCCGCTTGAGTGCTAGATGCTAAGTTGGGTGTATGCATGAAATCGTGAGAACTAGCAAAGATGTGTTAAGAAAAATGATGAAACAACACGAAAAAACTTAAGAGATAGCCGCCTCCTAACCCCCCTAGTAAAAGATCGGATCCGTGTCCTCAAAAGCTCACCCCCTAGGCGCCTGCATTTAAGAATGGAAAGGAATGACCCTAACCAAGTTGTTCGACTTGATAATGGAAAGGAATGGCCCTAATCCGGCTATTGAGAAGTAAGAGATGGACATGAGTCGATGGGTCGGTCATGAAAGGTGGCTATTGAGAAGCGGCCGCCAGAGCGGCCACAAGAAGTGGTCTTCTTGAAAAAAGGTTGTCGGTTCAGCCATGAGAATCAGCCTTGAGAAAAAGTTGGAAAGAGCATTGGATTGAGCATTTGCCTGAGAATTGGATATTGCATTTGCATAACTGGGGGACCCTAGGCAACTTGGAAAAGATATGGAAACGGCATTGGAATTGGTTTTGCTTTTATTATAGTCTCAGGCCTCAGCATGAGGGGGATAGTGATGCATGCACCACGACCCCAGGGCCTCTACCCTGTAGGGAAATGTCCAAGCGCGACCTGTCCCTCGTAAGTAAGGCACAAAGTTAAAGGACCAAGGTATCAATACAATACTCGACGTCCAAAACCAGCTCCAACAATGAGCTCTAGCCGAAAGGTTCAAATTGCGCCTCGCGTTGAGTTCCAAAAAAATCTAAGGCGCTGATATGGACCGAAAGTTGCTCTTCTAGTCCTTACGACCCTCTCTAACCACACGCCACGTCGTTGAGGGGCAACCTGCCCGTTTGGGATGGACCTTAGGCTGCTCGCACTAAGTCAAGCAGCACTGTCCGCAGGGGAGGTCAGGGCGAGGTACCGGGTGGAGTCCGCCACCACCATAGGGCATTGACACCGCCCTGCCGGAGCATTACAACCGTTCCGATGACTAACCGCGAGGTCCTCGTAACTGCACTCGCAAACTAATAGAGAGTCCCAACTCTCTTGAGAAGGAAGAGGCCGAATCCACAAAACTTACAACTCGGGACGAACGATTCGTGAGGGAGCCACGTTTGGTATGATGAGGTTCTGGGAGACATGGACTGGACCTACCTTACAGATGCGAGAAGGCACCTCAATGATGATGCCCATCTCCAAAGAAGTGGTCGCCGGACTAGAGTAGAGGATGGGGTGAGTTATCAGCAGGGGGAGGACTGTTCACCCTTCCTTTTTGGGGTTGATGAGCCGACATCCGTCTACTTAGTTGGCAGGCAAGGTCTGCATACCTCCAAGCGAGAACCGGTTGCGCGATGGGGACATCGTGATTGAGTGGGGGGAAGGTGTGTCATCTACCTAAGACAAAGCGTGCGGAAGAAATAACAGACAAATGTTTTTATTCGGAAATGACTAAGCTAGGCATGAGAAAAGCTTGGCAAGATGCTCGTGAGAAATGAATATGGAGACGACTAAGCTAGGCCTAAAAAAAAAGTCTGGCAAGATGCCCATGAGAAATGTATTTGGAAATGATTAAGTTAGGTCTGAGAAAAGTCTGGCAAGATGTCCGTGAGAAATGTATTTTTAAATGACTAAGCTAGATCTGAGAAAAGTCTGGCAAGATATCCGTGAGAAATGTTTGTGGAAATGACTAAGCTAAGCCTGAGAAAAGTCTGGCAAGATGCTCGTGAGAGATGGTTGTGGAAATGACTAAGCTAGGCCTGAGAAAAGTCTGGCAAGATGCCCGTGAGAAATGTTTGTGAAAATGACTAAGCTAGGCCTGAAAAAAATCTGGCAAGATGCCCGGGAGAAATGTATGTAGAAACGACTGAGCTAGGCCTGAGAAAAGTATGGCAAAATGTCCGTGAAAAATGTATGAGGAAATGACCGAGCTAAGTCTGGGAAAAAGTCTGGCAAGGTGTCCGTAAGGAGTGTACATGGAAATAGACTAAGCCGGGTTGAGAAAAACCTGGTAAAATAATTGTGAGACATATATGCGAAAAAGACCAGGTTGGAGCTTGGGGGTATGCAAAAGTAATTAAGCCTGAGGTTGAGAAAAACTTGATATAAGAACAGAAAAAGAGGTATGGGAGAATCGACCAAGCCCGAATTTAAGAAAGGCCTAGCAAAATGACTATGAAATGTGCAAGAGGAAGATAGCATGAGAATGAATAAGAAAGCTTATGAAAAGGCGGAGGACATTGAATGAAAGAAAAACGAACTTGACCAGAGGCCTCAAGCGGGCGCAGGGTCAGACAAGGGGGAAATATGGCATTCGAGAGGGGGGAAAAGATGGCTTGGTACACGAGCTGCAAGGGCGAAAAAGTCGATGTAGAGAAGGAATGTACCAAGAAGTCGGGGGACGGACGACTAGGCTGGGGTAAGAGGGATGGACCGCAGGAACGAGACGAAAGGGGCTTCATGCTCTGAGGGTGATGAATGAGACGAAAAGAGGTTTGATACTTTGAGGGTGATGAATGAGACGAAAAGAGGCTTGATGCTCTGAGGGTGATGAATGAGACAAAAAAAAACTTGATGCTCTGAGGATGATGAATGAGACGAAAAAATGCTTGATGTTATGAGAATGATGAATGAGATGGGAGAAACCCGAAAGACAAAGAGAATTCGACCCTCCACACACCCCTCCCCGCCCCAAGGAGCGAAGACAAGAAGAGACCTTGGGAAAGAAACAAGGAAAAGACAAAAAGGACCCTGACAAACTAACTACCCATCACGTCTCTCCTCCTCGCTCCCTACTGACAAAGGACTAGTGCGCGATGAGAACATCGCAAATGAGTGAGGGGAATGTGTCGGGACCTGTGGGTCCTGAATAACATCTCGTCACTCGAGAATCTGTATATAGCCACTTTCTGCACTACAGAGAAATATGGCGTAAGGAGACGAGAGAGAAAAAAAAAACAATGGACTAGGCTGCCGGAAGGAACGGTGCCCTGGGTTGAGAACTGCAGGGGGAAAGAACCAGCGACGACAAGCAAGTAAGCGCGAGGACATTGGCGCATAGGGGTATAACATGAGGCCAGGAGGGCCGTTGAAATTCGGCATGACTAAGGCTGAGGGGCCGTCAACTTTCAAAATGCGGCGCGGCGGACGACGAGAGAATAAGGCAGCCGGGAGGTGGACGGCCCCGGTGACCATGGGACGCTAGAAAATAAGGGGCCAACATGGGGACCGCTCATGACAATTAGCAGGAGCCTCGGATTGAAGACCCCGCGGTCGGAGAAAACCGACGCCCGCGAAGCCCGAGAAAAGACAAGGGGTCGCCATGGAGCGACAGACGCCCAAGGAACGTGGGACACCTTGGGGGGAAAGGCATCAGGGGTTACGTGAGACTAAGTAAAAAATAATAGTATCTGGGACAAAATATGTCAGGGACCACCGGTGGGACTAAGTGTCGGGGACCACTGGCGGGACTAAGTGTCGGGGACCGCCGGCGGGACTAAGTGTCGAGAACCGCCGACGGGACAAAGTGTTTGGAACCACCGGCGGGACTAAGTGTCGAGAACCGCCGACGGGACAAAGTGTCGGGGACCGCCGACGGGAAAAAGTATTGGGGACCGCCGATAGGACAAGGTGTCGGGGACCATCGGCGGGACAAAGTGTCGAGACCACTGGCGGAACAGGAATGCCAAAATGAAAAGAAAAAGTAAAGAAACTTGAAGTGGGAGGCATGAGAGCAATCCGAAAAATCTTGGATCATCCTCCCTCGAGAAAATTGAGTCAAAAGAGTCCCCATGTAAAAAATAGGCATCCGGGAGAAAATCGGAGTAGGAGGCGCCACTGTGGGAGAAAAATAAAGGTACAAGGAAGCTCCCATGGGCATGAGGAGGCCATTATTGCAGTCCGAGATATAACGGACTGCATCTTGGGCATAGGAAGGGTCAAAACTAAGAGGGAGCGCCTAGAAAAGAGCCTTAACGACCACTTGACACTTGGCATGCTAAGAAAAAAAAAAGAAAAAAAAAAACCAAATGGGAGAATAAGACAAAAAAAGTAAGAGAGAGTGAGTGAGTTGGCCGTCAGTGGGGACTGCCACAAGTAGGGACCGGCAGGTCCCTACTGTCCAAGAAAGGAAGAAAAAGAAAAAGAAAATAAAAGAAAATAAAGAAAAGAGAAAAAGACCTTCACGGTCAAAACAGTCACTTGAAGAGATACATCCATGACCAAATTCATCCTGGAATATGGTGGTTGCAAAGGACCTTGATTTTCTTTTGATTTTGCAAAGAAAATCAAGAAAAATTAAGGCCCCATGCAACCGAAATACAACGGATTACATGGGGAAGGAGAAACACATGTTTTAGGTGCATCCGGAGCCAAAATTGAGTCTGGATGCACTTGGACGTTGTCTGTTGAGGGCTAGTTGTGGGGCATTGGGGCTAGGGAATTGACCCCTATTGCAGTCCGAGTTGCAACGGACTGCATGGGGAAGGGAAAACACATGTTTTAAGTGCATCCGAAATCAACATTGAGCCCGGATGCACTTGGGAATTAAACGTTTCATTTTCTTTTAGTGTGGGGCAAGTTGTGGGGTTGTGGGACCAGGGAAATGACCACGATTGCAGTCCGAGAAATAACGGACTGCATAAGGATGCCTAGGGTAAAAGAAAATAGGCCACGACAAGCCCAAAAGGCTAGAGATAAGTGATTTTGACACGGGGCAAGAAAAGACGGTAAACGACAACCATGAGATGAGATCTCGCGACAAAGAAAAATCGGCACACATGTGGCACCTAAGAAAGGGATATTGGAGTCACCAAGGGCAATGAGGTCCCAAAATAAAAATGGGACACCATCCGGGATGTTGTCGGGGAGTAAGTGGTCCAAATAATAATAGTGAAAAAATGGGGTATGCGCCGGCGGGACTACTGGTCGGACTACCAGCGGGAGAAGAAAACGGGATTAGTACGGGGAAAGTGGCGGGGACTTGAGATGTCCAAAGGGAACCATGAGCCAACAAAAGAAATAATTGCACAAAGCAAATGGCGCCTTCAAGATCGAGGATCTATACCGTAGAAAATATTAGCACCACTAGTGGGGACAAGTGAGAGAGTCATGAGAGAAAAGGAAGTGGAATAATGGTGCAAGGAGGGCTGCCCAGCAGTCCGAGATATCCCGGACTAGTTAGGCATGAGATAATAGGCTGTCCAAAGAAAATCGGAGCATTGGGGGCTGAAAATTAGGAATAACGGAGACAAAATGAAGCCCCCTAGGAGCCACAAGCGGTTAACAGGGACCCCCACTTTTCAGCCCTGGTTAACCCCCTCAACCCTGAAAAGTGTATTGGAGATCATTTTTTTTTTTTTTTTTCAGCCCTGATTAACCCCCTCAACCTTGAAAAGTGCATTGAAGATCATTTTTTTTAATTTTTTCTGTTTTTTTTTTTTGTCCTGTTTTATTTTTGGTCAAGGTCTATGTGTGCCAAGTTTGGTGTTTGTTAGGGTCCTAGAATTGACTATTTTGGCTAGTCCTGAAAAATCCTGAAAACCCTGAAAACCGAAATGAGTGAATTTTGCATGAAAACACATTTTTCCCTTGCTATTTTATAACTTTTTAAAGTTTTTTTTTCAATTTTGTTTTTGTAAGTAGTTAGTATGATCTCCACTCTCTGAATCGATGACAAGTTTGGTTAAAATGACCCTTGGATTTTGTTATAAATGACCTGACAAGTTGTCCGAAAATTGAGGTCTCCGTTAACCGTCTCTTCTAGGAGCATGGGGGTGTCACTATTGTAATTCGAGATATAACGGTTAACTGCTGAATCTGAATCTGGCCATGGATGAAGATCCATCACCTAGAAGAAGACTCAACGGCTAATTGACACTTGTCACATCAAAAATAAAAATAAAAAATAAAAAAATGAAAGAAAATTGAGGAAGAATGAGACAAAGGGGAGAAAAGAGTAAAGGAGAATGTGTCGGCCTATTGGGAACCGCACAGTAGGGACTGACAGGTCCCAACTGTGACCTCATCCCTCCTAGAATGGGGGAGGGCAATCCGGATTACAGAGATATGACCCTAAAAGAAAATGCAAATGGAATGGTCATAGATCTGAGATCCGATCTCATGGTGGAGAGGAACTAACCGTTTTTGTGGGCCAGCTCAAAATGGTCAGCTTCGGAATGAGGTGGCAGCCCAAAATGCAAAGAAATAAAAGAGGGAAAGAGATAAAATTGTGCATTTGGCCCAAAAAGAGAGCCAAATGTACCAAAAGTTGAAAAATTGAACTTAGGGGCCCAAATCTGAAGCAAGGGTTACTTGGGGGTAACTCGGAATATTGTTGGCATTGGATCTCAACCAGATCCAAGGCAATGCTGAAATTGCACCGAGGAATGAAAAAATACCTCGGCCTACTAAAAATGGGGTAGAAACTTAAAAAATTGAGAAAACGGTTCACTAGGTTTTTTTTTCTCATATAGGGTTGCCCCTTGGGCATTAGGACCCAAGGGGGGCAACATTTTGAAATAGAAAAGATGCTGAAGGAGACCAAGAGGCAATCCGAGTTGCTACCAATCACTCGGACTCCATGTACTTGGCCAAAATAAGGCCCAGGTACCTCCGGAAGGGCCTAGTGGTGAAATTTTGCCTTGGGGGTACCTCAGTTCACCTCAAGGCACATGGGGAGGCCCATGGGCTGGCCGGAGTGCTGGTTTCAACCTATATAAGTTGAGGATACAGTCCGTCACACTCGCATTTGCATGAGGAGTGCCCATGTTGCCCAAGTGAGCTCATAAGAACACTTTTTCACTTGGAGAGAGGAGAGTGGAACCCCTACCAGTTGGAGAGCTTAGAGGAGACTGTGAGCTAGGAGAGAGAGCTCTAAAGGTTAGTGGAGGTGAGGCTTGCATAGGGAGGTGATCCGCCATAGCCCCCCAGGGTGTGAGGAAGAGAGAGAGGCTAGAGAGAGTCTCACTAGCCCTTCTAGAGGGGAGGACTCCATAGCCATAATAGGAGAAATTTGTCATAGCTTGGGTAGAGTTGAGAGAGGAAGGAGCGAAGGGCTTGATGAAGAAGAGAGTCATAGCCAAGGTGGTACTTGGGCAAGAGAGAAGAAGCTTCATCAAGGTTGGGGCTCCATCTCCAAGACCTCAAGGAGGTAAGTGGAAAGGAGGAGATCTTTCTCCTTCTCCTTCTTCTTCTTCTTCTTTTTCTTTTTCCTCCTTCTTCTTCTTTTTCTTCTTCTTCTTCTTCTTGTTCTTCTTCTGCTTCTCCTTCTTCCTCTTCTTCTTCTTCCTCTTCTTCTTCTTCGTTTTCTTCTTCTTTTTCTTCTTCTTGACTCTCTTCTTCTTCTTCTTCTTATTATTATTATTATTATTATTATTATTATTTTTCTTCTCCTTCTTCTTTATCTTCTTCTTCTTATTCTTCCTCTTCTCCTTCCTAGAGACCCTAGCCGAGCTCATGCTTTTTCACTCACATAGTCGTAGGTGATGTTCCGATTCTTCCTTGGATGATCTCATGCTTCAATCTTGTGTTTTGATCTAGTCTAACTCATGCTTTTCACTAACATGATAGTAGGTGATGTTCCACTTTTTCCTTGGATAATCTCATGCTTCAATCTTGCGTTTTTCTCTAGTCTAGCTCATGCTTTTCCTTCACAGAGTAGTAGGTGATGTCCCGATTCTTCCTTGGTTGATCTCACGCTTCAATCTTGTGTTTTGATCTAGTCTAAGTTATGCTTTTCACTCACATGATAGTAGATGATGTTCCGCTTCTTCCTTGGATGATCTCATCCTTCAATTTTGTATTTTTCTCTAGTCTAGCTCATGTTTTTCACTCACATAGTAGTAGGTGATGTCCCGATTCTTCCCTGGTTGATCTCACGCTTCAATCTTGTGTTTTGATCTATTCTTACTCATGTTTTTCACTCACACGATAGTAGGTGATGTTCTGCTTCTTCCTTGGATGATCTCATGTTTTAATCTTGTGTTTTTCTCTAGTATAGTTCATGTTTTTCCTTCACATATGATGTCTCGATTCTTCCTTGGTTTATCTCATACTTCAATCTTGTGTTTTGATCTAGTCTAACTCATGCTTTTCACTCACATGATAGTAGATGTTCCGCTTCTTCCTTGGATGATCTCATGCCTCAATCTTGTGTTTTTCTCTAGTCTAGCTCACGCTTTCCACTCACATGGTAGTAGGTGATGTCCCGATTCTTCCTTGGTTGATCTCATGCTTCAAACTTGTGTTTTGATCTGGTCTAGCTCATGCTTTTCACTCACATAATAGTTGGTGATGTTCCGATTCTTCCTTGGTTGATCTCATGCTTCAAACTTGTGTTTTAATCGAGTCTAGCACATGCTTTCCACTCATATAGTAATTGGTGATGTTCTGATTCTTCCTTGGTTGATCTCATGCCTCAAACTTGTGTTTTGATCTGGTCTAGCTCATGCTTTTCACTCACATGATAGTTGGTGATGTTCAAATTTTTCCTTGGTTGATCTCATGCTTCAAACTTATGTTTTGATCTAGTGTAGCTCATGCTTTTCACTCATATAGTAATTGGTGATGTTCACATTCTTCCTTGGTTGATCTCATGCTTCAAACTTGTGTTTTGATCTAGTCTAGCTCATGCTTTTCTTTAATATAATAGTAGGTGATGTCCCGATTCTTCCTTTGGTTAATCTCAAGCTTCAAACTTGTGTTTTGATTTAGTCTAACTTATGTTTTTCATTCATATTGTACATGGTGATATCTCGATTTTTCCGTGGTTGGTCTCATGCTTCAAACTTGTGTTTTGATCTAGTCTAGCTCATGTTTTTCACTCACATGGTAGTAGGTGATGCCCTGATTCTTCCTTGGTTGATCTCATGCTTCAATCTTGTGTTTTGATCTAGTCTAACTCATGTTTTTCACTCACATGATAGTAGGTGATGTTCCGCTTCTTCCTTGGATTATCTCATGCTTCAATCTTGTGTTTTTCTCTAGTCTAGCTCATGCTTTTCCTCCACATAGTAGTAGGTGATGTCCCGATTCTTCCTTGGTTGATCTAATGCTTCAATCTTGTGATTTGATCTGAGTCTAACTCATGTTTTTCACTCACATGACAGTAGGTGATGTTCCGCTTCTTCCTTGGATGATCTCGTGCTTCAAACTTGTGTTTTGATCTAGTCTAACTCGTGTTTTTCACTCATATAGTAATTAGTGATGTCTCGATTCTTCCTTAGGTCATCTCATGCTTCAATCTTGTGCTTTGATCTAGTCTAGTTCATACTATTCATTCACATACTAGTACGTGATGTCCCAATTGATTCTTGATTGCTTGTCATGCTCCAATCTTGGGTTTTGATCTAGTCTAGCCCATGCTTTCAATCACATAGTAGTTAAGTCGTGTTCCGTTTCACACTTGGTGACTCTTCCACTCATGTGCATGTGCTTTCACTAGTTCAACCTTCATTTTGTCAAGCTCATGTGTGTTGTAGTGTTTCCTTTCACACTTGGTTGCTCTTCCACTCATGTGCATGTGCCTTCACTAGTTCAACCTTCACCTTGTCAAGTTCATGTGTGCTGGAGTGTTCCGTTTCACACTTGGTTGCCCTTCCACTCATGTGCATGTACTTTCACTAGTTTAATCTTCACTTTGTCAAGTTCATGTGTGTTGTAGTGTTCCGTTTCACACTCGGTTGCTTTTCCGCTCATGTTCGTGTGCTTTCAATAGTTCAACCTTTATATTGTCAAGTTCAAGCATGTGGTAGTATTCCGTTTCACACTTGGTTGCTTTTTCGTTCATGTGCGTGTGCTTTCACTAGTTCAACCTTCGTTTTGTCAAGTTCAAGCATGTGGTAGTGTTCTGATTCACACTTTGTTGCTTTTTCATTCATGTGCATGTGCTTTCACTAGTTGAACCTTCGCCTTATCAAGATGATGTGTGTTGTAGTGTTCCGTTTCACGCTTGATGACTCTTCCCCTCACGTGCATGTGCTTTCACTAGTTTAACCTTCACTTTGTCAAGTTCATGTATGTGGTAGTGTTCCGTTTCACACTTGGTTGTTCTTTCACCCATGTACATGTGCTTTCACTAGTTCAATCTTCACTTTGTCAAGATCAAACTCATGGTAGTATTCCGGTTCTCATTTGGCTGTTCAACTTCTCATGTGTATGTGCTTACTCTCACCTTGTCAGGTTCGTACTCTTGGTAGTGTTCCGGTTCTCAATTAGTTGTTCAACTTCTCATATGTATGTGCTTTCTCCCATCTTGTCAACTTCATAACTTCGTAGTATTCCGGTTCTCACTCGGCTGTTCAACTTCTCATGTGTATGTGCTTTCTCTCATCTTGTCAAATTCATGACTTAGTAGTATTTCGGTTCTTATTTGGTTGTTCAACGTCTCATGTGTATGTGCTTACTCTCACTTTGTCAAGTTCAAACTCTTGGTAGTGTTCCGATTCTCACTTCGCTGTTTAACTTCTCATATGTATGTGTTTTCTCTCATCTTGTCAACTTCATGACTTAGTAGTGTTCCGGTTTTCACTTGGCTGTTCAACTTCTCACATGTATGTGTTTTCCCTCATCTTGTCAAGTTCATGACTGAGAAGTGTTCCGGTTCTTACTTGGCTGTTAAACTTCTCATGTGTACGTGTTTTCACCCTGACCTTGTCAAGCTCATACTCTTAGTAGTGTTCTGGTTTTCATTTGGCTGTTCAACTTCTCATGTGTATGTACGTTCTCTTATCTTGTCAATCTCATAACATGGTAGTATTCCGGTTCTCATTTGGTTGTTCAACTTCTCATGTGTATGTGCTTATTCTCACCTTGTCAGGTTCGTACTCTTGGTAGTGTTCCGGTTCTCAATTACTTGTTCAACTTCTCATATATATGTGTTTTCTCTGATCTTGTCAACTTCATGACTTAGTAGTGTTTTGGTTCTCACTTGGTTACTCAACTTCTCATGTGTATATGTTTTCTCTCATCTTGGGAAGTTCATGACTTAGTAGTATTTCGGTTCTCATTTGGCTGTTCAACTTCTCATGTGTATGTGCTTACTCTCACTTTGCCAAGTTCAAACTCTTGGTAGTGTTCTGGTTCTCACCTGGTTGTTCAACTTCTCATATGTATGTGCTTTCTCTCATCTTGTCAACTTCATGACTTAGTAGTGTTTCGGTTCTCACTTGGTTGTTCAACTTCTCATATGTATGTGTTTTCCCTCATCTTGTCAAGTCCATGACTTAGTAGTGTTCCGGTTCTCACTTGGCTGTTCAACTTCTCATATGTATGTGCTTTCACCCTCACCTTGTCAAGTTCATACTCTTAGTAGTGTTCCGGTTCTCATTTGGCTGTTCACCTTCTCATGTGTATGTGTTTTATCTCATCTTGTCAAGTTCATGACTTTGTAATATTCCGGTTCTCATTTGGTTGTTCAACTTCTCATGTGTATGTGCTTACTCTCACCTTTTCAAGTCTGTAGTCTCGGTAGTGTTCCGGTTCTCATTTAGTTGTTCAACTTCTTATATGTTGATCTTTCACTACTCTCACTCTCACTTGCCAAATGCATGTCACTCGCGGTTAACGACCACGTAGAATTTCAGAATGAAAGATTCTGAAGTGGTCCGAAACCGCTGAAATAGCCTAAAGACACTTAGGTCATTTCAAAAGTTTCGGGTGGTTTGCATGACAAGGTTTTTTTTTTTTTTTCCTGTCTGTTTTTTCAGCCACTTCATATCATTTAATGAATTTCAGGTGGGGGCCTGAAACTGCTGAAGTGGTTGAAGCTTCTGAATGGGAATTCAGATACCCGCATCCAAATGCTTGGATGGGGATATCTGAAACCCCTTTCAAAAGTTTCAGCCACTTCATGTCATTTCCGGAATTTCAATCTGAAACCGCTGAAGTGGCTTAAGCTTCTAAATGGGGTTTCAGGTACCCCCATCCAAATGGTTGGAATTGGTACCTGAAACCCCTTTCAGAAGCTTCAACCACTTCAGGTCATTTCAGGAATTTCAGGTGGGGACCTGAAACCGCTGAAGTGGCTGAAACTTCTGAAAGGGGTTTCAAGTACCATCATCCAAATGGTTGGATGGGGGTACCTGAAACCCCTTTCAGAAGCTTTAGCCACGTCAGGTCATTTCAAGAATTTCAGGTGGGGACCTGAAACTGCTGAAGTGGGTGAAGCTTTTAAAAAGGGGTTTCAGGCACCCCCATCCAAATGGTTGGATGGGGGTACCTGAAACCCCTTTCAAAAGCTTCAGCCACTTCAGGTCATTTCAGGAATTTCAGGTGGGGACCTGAAACCGCTGAAGTGGCTGAAGCTTCTGAAAGGGGTTTCAGGTACCCCCATCCCACCATTTGCAATGGATCTGTAGGGAATCTGAAAGTGGTGTATCAACCTGAAGTGGTTGAACTGCCTGAAGGGGGTTTCAGGCAACCCCATATATAGATTCACACACAATCTGAAAGTGGTGTAGTAACCTACAGTGGCTGAACTGCCTGGAAAGGAGACCTGAAAATATATGCACCGGTTAACCATCTCTCGTTCATGTGTGTGATAGTATTCCGTTCCGCACTTATTTGTTCTTCCACCCATGAGCATGTGCTTTCACTAGTTCGACCTTCAATTTGTCAAGTCCATGTGGGTGATAGTGTTTCGTTTCACACTTGTTTGCTCTTCCAGTCATGAGCATGTGCTTTCATCTATTCAACCTTCACCTTGTCAAGATCATGTGTGTGGTAGTGTTCCGTTTCACACTTAATTGTTCTTCAACTGTGGGATGGGTGACCGACATTTGGTTGCTACAACTGTGGGATGGGTGACCGACATTTGACTGCTACTGTTGTGGGATGAGTGACCGAAATTTGGCTGCTCTTACGGACGAATGATTTGATTAGGACTAGTTGCTCTTTTCCCTCTCCTTCCTTCTCTTTCTCTCCCTCAAGTCCATGTGAGTGGTAGTGTTCCGTTTCACACTTGTTTGCTTTTCCACTCATGAGCATGTGCTTTCATCTATTCAACCTTCACCTTGTCAAAATCATGTGTGTTGTAGTGTTCCGTTTCACACTTAATTGTTCTTCAACTGTGGGATGGGTGACCAACATTCGGCTGCTACAACTGTGGGATGGGTGACCGACATTTGGCTGTTAAAACTGCAGGATGGGTGACCGGCATTTGGCTGCTACAACTGTGGGATGAGTGGCCGACATTTGGCTGCTATTACGGACGAATGATTTGATTAGGACTAGTTGCCATTTTCCCTCTCCTTCCTTATCTTTCTCTCCCTCTCTCTCTTCCTATCTCTCCCTCGCTCTCATCCTCTCTGCTCCCTCTCACCTATTCTTTTTCTCTCTCACCTATTCTTTCTTTCTCTCTCTCTCTCTCTCTCTCTCTCTCTCTCTCTCTCTCTCTCTCTCTCTCTCTCTCTCTCTCTCTCTCTCATCTCGCTCTTTGTCTCTCCTCCACCAATTGGCGTATAACTAACCCTACACCACTCTCCTTGTTTCATTGTCAGGGAACGAACGATGAAAGAAAACAGTCCTCACTTGGTGGAGAAAGAGGGCAAGGGAAGGGTTGTCGGTCCCTTGTGCCGCCAAGGAGGAAGAGGAAGGACATTTGAAAGACTGAGAGGAGACAAAGTTCTGGAAAAAATATAACTTGAAGCAAGGTCAGTTGACTCAAATAGAACCCGCACCGCATGACTATGAAAAGAAGAGAGCTTGGTTGTGTTTGACAAAAGGAATGGGGCAAGACAAAGCATCGAAAGAAAAGTAGGCATGCGGGAAGGGCTATGTGTTGACCCCAATTGGGGATTGTACCGGTCTTTGCCTTTGTGTGGGACGGTGAAGGTGAGTAGCTCGGGATGACTTGAGCGGGACTGAGTCAGGGACACGCACGCGAAAGGGGGGAGAGATGAACGAGTGGAGGGGCCGTAGGCCCCAGTGTGAACTCTACCGCGGCAGGTTTTGGTTTATGATGCTTTGGGCAAAGGATCGAGGGAGGGGTGTGGCCTTGCATGATGAAAGAGTGGAGTGATTCTTTGCATGCAACATGAAAGCCCCGAAAGACTAAGGGCAGGCAATGAAACTATGGATGGGATGCATGTGTCAAACCAAGAAAAAAAAAAGGCGGGGGGCTAGTAGAAAGACGGCGGTACCGCACCCCGATGATGTCGCAGGACTGCTGTGTTTAGGAAAATGGTGCGTGGCCTAAGGATGGCGCTTAGCCTACGTACATAAAGAAGAGGAATTCTCAATAAACCCCCTTGGACTGCCTGAGTATTGGAAGGAGCAATTGCCTGCGAACATAATCAAGAATAAAAAACTTGCGCTTGCGAAAATCACCAGCGAGACTACCACCCGGCGTGAGGGCTGAGCTACATCCCCAATGTCAAAGCCCTCTCGCACGATGGCCCACCCCAATCCATCTCAAAGCACTAGGTGGGGGTGACCCTGCGACGAACGGCCCGCGCCCTGAGCATGAGCGTGGGCGGGCCGAGCCATTTGGGACCCGTAGTGGGGTCGACCAAGGCTCGAAAGTCTACCGGGGTTTGGCCTACACCGGTCCTTCCCCTTATCCCTTTGTGTGTGGAAGGGACGGAGATGGGATGAACTTTTGAATTTCGAATTTTATGGGGGCAGCAGATACCGCGCACTGCCACTCGGGCATAGGAACACCCTTGAGAAAAAGGGTCTCCCAAGATCCAAGGTCCAGAGGCGTTTTATTGAGAGCAGAAAGGGATGAGGTCCCGAGCGAAACATTGGCATTGGGGTCTGTTCAGTCAGCCTGCTGGAAAGGAACATGTGCAGGTCCCTCGACGGATGGCTCAGTGAGCACCCTCCGAATCTGCCAAACAGTCGATGGCTAGCGGTTCGGAGTCTCGTTTGCACTCTTATAGGGGMCTGCGTGCTTAGCAGCCCCCTTGCAGTCGATGAAGGCGACGTTCCGGGGGTGGTTTTTTGGACCTTGTACTTGAGTTACGAGGGACCCTCTGCACACGCTTTGGGTGGTTTCCAGTTTGCGAGGGATGGGCGAGTCGTGCTTTGGTGGTCGAGAGAACATTTTTGCGGCACCGTGCAGGTCCATGGTCGTTTTTCTCGAAGGGCTTATTTCACGACAGCTCGCTCGTCGCTGAAGGCGGTCCCAGTTGTCGGAGCTTTCCTATGTCATGGTGCCGGGTTGTGGATCGTTGCGTTCACCCTCGCTCATCCTCTTGCGATGATTGACTCTTGATCGCCGACGGCGGTCCGGTTGGCGGTTGTTTGTAGTTGGTGGAGGCGGAGGTGCCCGTGACCGACTCTCAACTTCGGCACCCTCATCCCGTAGGTTTTGGGGAGAGCAGCTGCGACTTTGTTGTGGTGTCGTCTTCGTGTCCGCACTCACAACGGCTCGTTCAGTTTATGTTGAGGTGTCACGACTTGGTGAGGAGGCTCTGCGCCCTTTGCCATCCGAGTGGCGCAGGTGGTATCGGCCCTGCACCCGCAGCTTACCATATGCGAGGGCGGAGACTTGTGGGATGCGCGATCCATCCGCCGACAGCAGCGCGAGGTTGGGCCCGTCATCCGCCCGACTTGTTGGAATGTGCGCTTGTGCCCGTCGTGTGCCCCATGCTGTGGTCTCGGTATGCTGCACACCGTGAAGGATCACGTTGCGTTGCGGTTCCGTTGCGTTTAGGTTGTGGGCTATGAACGCTACTATCCTCTGTCTCCTGGGTTTCGCCTGCGTCGAGTTCTGTTGGTGGTGCCTGCGGCAACAGGCGCATGTAGATCTAGGGGGGAAGGGGTGTGTTCCTTTTGCGCCCCCGTGCACAGGTGGAGGCTTTCCGTTCGTCCGTCTCCAATGGCAAGGCATCGCACAATCCAACACAACCCGCCACACCCGCTCACAAGATTGGCTGCGAACAACACCCACCCACACCACACCCTGAGATTGCAAGATAACCACTCTCCGAACAACGGCGCGCGCGAAGGAACCACTGACCGCTTCGGCCCGTAACCGGATGCCACCGCTCGCCCAAAACGTATCGACAGCGAAGTGCACGGCCTCATCTCTGCATCGAGAAACGCGAGTGAAGAGAGAAACGAATGCACCACGCATCCAACACGCTCGGTTCACCTGCAATTCAAACAGCCGAACTTCACGGCGTCTCGGCAGCTCATTGCACGTTCCACGATTGTTCGATGTTCTTTTGGTAAGTTGGCCGGCGTGACGTGCCTACGTGCGCCTCGGCCATCGCTCCTTGCAGCTGCTCGTTACACCGGCTACCTAGTTGGTCCTGCCAGTAGTCATATGCTTGTCTTAAAGACTACGCCATGCACGTCTAAGTGTGAACACTTAGCACTGTGAAACTGCGCTCTCATAGCGCACAACCATTCACACACCGGCTGCTGCGGGTTGGAGTCGGTGTTGGGGGGATCGAGTCTCGGGTGCAGTCTGCTCCTTGGGGTTGTGGTTTGCACTGTCAATGTGGTGGGAGTCGGGATGGCACATGTATTGTGCGCATGTAGTGGTTTCCGTGTGGGCATAAAAATAGTCGGGCACGACGAGGGTTGAGGGCCCTGACAGAAAATACAGGGTCGCGAAAGCGGAGCCGCGTTGATTTGTGGGAGCTATTACCGCTTGGGGGTTTTTACCGAAAAAAAATAAGAAAAAAACCTTGAAAAAATCAGGTCCATCGTGGTTGGGTAGAGGCGCATGGCTGGGTAGGAGTGTTGGGATATAGATAGGAGTAGACATAGGCTACCTTATGGAAGGGCAAGCTCAGACAGGTCTCTTTCATAGCAGGGATGGGCGCCGCGGTGATATGGGTGCGACTGGGTGGGATATGCCTCCCGACACAAATACCTCTGGGGCAATCATGGTCTGAGTTCGTGGGTACTCTGATGCGTTGCATGCGGCCACGGAGCGTCGGACGTGGTCGATACCTTTCCATCTTCCAAACGTGAGGATGTGTGTTGTCTTTGGAGTGTCTCATCTGGTCCAATGAGTGTGTGTGTGTTAGGGGGTGTGGGGAGCGGGTAGAGCATACGATACCATTGTGGGCAGGGCCGTCAGAGTGGGTCTCGCTTGGCGACTGTAGTACCCGCTCCGAGAGCGTAGGAAGGCTCGACGCGCCAGCCAGTCTGGCGAGACTGCCCTCAATGGCCGTGCGACAAGGACCCCCCTAAGGTTGTCTCCAACCTGTACAACCTTTAAACAACTGAACTGTGAATGGCTCATTAAATCAGTTATCATTTATTTAATGGTCTCCTTACCACTCGGATAACCGTGGTAATTCTAGAGCTAATACGTGCAGCATATCCCGACTTCTGGAACGGATGTATTTATTGGATAAAAGGCCGATCCGGGCTTGCCCGTTGTTGCGGCGAATCATTGTGACTTGTCGAATCGCATGGCYTTTGAGCCGGCGATGTTCCATTCAAATTTCTGCCCTATCAACTTTCAATGGTAGGATAGAGGCCTACCATGGTGGTAACGGGTGACGGAGAATTAGGGTTCGATTCCGGAGAGGGAGCCTGAGAGATGGCTACCACATCCAAGGATGGCAGCAGGCGTGTAAATTACACAATCCTGACATAGGGAGGTAGTGACAATAAATAACAATACTGGGCTCTTTCGGGTCCGATAATTGGAATGAGAACAATCGTAAACTCCTTGAATGAGGATCCATTGGAGGACAAGTCTGGTGTCACCAGCCGCGGTAATTCCAACTCCAATAGCGTATATTTAAGTTGTTGCAGTTAAAAAGTTCGTAGTTGGATTTTGGGTGGGAGGGGTTGATCCGCTCTTGCGGGCGTGTACCGACCCTTTCGTCTTTCTTGCCGGTTATGCGTTCCTTGCCTTTATTGGTTGGGATCCAGAGTCGGCACTGTTACTTTGAAAAAATTAGAGTGTTCAAAGCAGGCTTGTGCTCTGAACATATTAGCATGGAATAACSCGATAGGACTCTGGTCCTATTTCGTTGGTCTTCGGGATTGGAGTAATGATTAATAGAAACCGTTGGGGGCATTCATATTCCATTGTTAAAGGTGAAATTCTTGGATTTATGGATTACGAACTTCTGTGAAAGCATTTGCCAAGGACGTTCTCATTAATCAAAAACGAAAGTTGGGGAATTGAAGACGATGAGATACCGTCCTAGTCTCAACCATAAACGATGCCGACTAGGGATTGGCGGATGTCTATTGGATGACTCTGCCAGCACCTTGTGAGAAATMAAAGTTTACGGGTTCCAAGGGGAGTATGGTCGCAAGGCTGAAACTTAAAGGAATTGACGGAAGGGCACCACCAGGTGTGGAGCCTGCGGCTTAATTTGACTCAACACGGGGAAACTCACCATGTCCAGACATAACAAGGATTGATAGATTGAGATTTATTTCCTGATTCTATAGGTGGTGGTGCATGACCGTTCTTAGTTGGTGGAGTGATTTGTCTAGTTAATTTCGTTAACGAACGAGACCTCTGCCTGCTAAATAGCTACGCGGGGACCTTTCCTCGTGGCCAGCTTCTTAGAGGGACTGTTGGACGACTAGCCAACGGAAGTTTGAGGCAATAACAGGTCTGTGATGCCCTTAGATGTTCTAGGATAGACTGTTGTAATTATCGATCTTGAACGAGGAACACCTAGTAAGCGCAAGTCATCAGCCCACGCTGATTACGTCCCTGCCCTTTGTACACACCGCCCGTCACTCCTACCGATTGAATGGTCCGGTGAAGTGTCTGGATTGCGGTGATCTCGACAGTTTGTCGCTGGGGGTGCTGTGAGAAGTTCGTTGAACCTTATCATTTAGAGGAAGGAGAAGTCGTAACAAGGTTTCCGTAGGTGAACCTGCGAAAGGATCATTGATACGTGAACGGCCGATCTTCGGGGTGTGGGACGCTGGTTTGCTCTCTCGCTTTTGTCGCCCTTTGCCCCCATCCTCCCTACATCCGCTTTTCTCTTCCGTTTCAGCACCATCCTGGCCTTAGTGCCCAGCTGGCGGCTGGCCCAGTGCAGAGGGGGCCGTGGTGTAGGTCGAGGGTGGGGGGAGTAGGCAGGGTCTGGGGCCTTGTGGCATTGCTCCCCCTTCATCCCGTCTCGCCTCCGCAGGTTGTTACCTCGGCCAGGCCCCATTCTCGACTTCTGGTCTGGATGGCGGTTGGTCCAGGGACGTACAACCCTGCAGGAGGGTCAGGGGCGGGATGTCGGGTGGTGGCGACTGTCCTCGGCTTGCGTATCCCCGCTCCTTCCCGTCTCAACTTTGTCCAAACCTCCTTTCCATCCCGCCCTCAACCTCGGCTTCGTGTGGAGCTTGTGGCTTGTTTGGGGATCGAGGGTCGTGGTAAAGGCTAGGGGCGGGGTGTGTTGTGGGGTCCTCAACCCCTCCCCGTTTCGTCCTCGCTTCCTTTCCAACGGGGTTCTCATTTCCGGACTAATTGGCGTCCTCGACACAGTCGAGGTGGTATGAATCTCGGGGTGGAGGGCCGTTGGGGGAGGGTTTTGGTCATGAACGGATTCATAGTGCCCATACCTTACACGAAAGGCAGTTTTATATTGGTCTTCTGACTCTACCTCAATTTGATGGTAGCCAGACTTCATAACAATTTTTGTGAAGTATCTGATTTTTTGAACTCTATCCAGCAAATCATCAATTTTGGGTAATGGTTCAACGTTTTTGACAGTTATATCATTTGACCTTCTATAATCAATACACATGCGGACCTCGCCATCTTTCTTCGACACAAATAGCACTGGTGCACCATAAGGCGAGGAGCTAGGCCTTATCCATCCCTTTTTCAGCATTTCGTCGAGTTGGGTTCGGAGTTCATCCAATTCTTCTGGTGACATTCCATAAATCGGACCCTTTGGAATCTGGCTTCCAGGGATAATTTCAATACGATGTTTGATTGGTCGTTCCACCACAGCGCTTGAGGTCTCTGCTACATCTGCGAATTCTTTCAAAATTTCCTCAACTTCTGGGGATTTTGCCTCTTCCTTAGCTTCACCTTCCTTAACTGGACGCACATATGCCACAAACACTTGATCATATAAATTGTACTTCCTTACATGGCGGACGAACGCGGGGGCACTCATGCAACAATGAGCTAAGTTGCTTTCCTTACCTGATTCATGAAACAGGCGGATTTTCATTTTTCCACCTTGCGGACTAGGGAGCCAATACTCGTGGTCCCTCAACTTCACATCCGCATCTGCAACTTCCCCCCAATATGTGCCTAAAAGAATGTCAAAAATGAGACTATCTTCCACCAAGAGAGTCAGAGAGTGAAAAACGCGTTTCACCTTCCCCTCTGCCTCAAGCGGAAAGTACGTCTGAATCTCTTCACCATATTTATCCATCACAATCTCACTACTGTTCACTAAGTTACTTACTACGGGCTCATCCAACTGTTTTACCTTTAGCTCGAGACACAACTTTTGCAAACCTTTCTTACTAATATAGTTGCGTGCTGACCCAATGTCAATCATACCTCCTACTCTTACTTTATTGACTTCTAGATCTTTAATCATTAGCTGTCCTTTCCGTTTTTTCATTTTGACCCAGGCTTTGCGGCGAGCCAACTCATCACTCATGCCTTCGAGTGATCCACCTAGAGAGGTACATATACTAACTACCTGTGGACAACTAACTAGGTGAAGATCATTAAACTTTTCAGTTTCTGCCACAGAAAACTTCGAATGGGAGGATGTAAGTCTGCTTGCATCCGAGGTTCTTGTAGAGGCAACTGAAACCCCTACTGGTTGTTCCCTTTTGGTTGTTTATAATTTGGGTAGAAGGGAACGATGTGGTTGGGGTCACCACATTTGAGGCATTGATCGGCGACTTTCCTTTCTTGCCAAACTTTTTATGTGATTCCCAATTTTTCCCAAGGTTTGCCTTCGGGCAAACCACGATGGGGTGGATATGGTTTGTCCCAATTCTCAAACCACGTGCCTCTTCCTCTGCTCGATGTATAGTTGGAACCTCGACCACCTTGCGAGGGATCATTGCCTCTTCCTCCCGCGTAGTAACATCCTTCGCCACCACTTCTCTAGGTGTCGGGTCCTCTTCCTCCACAACCACGGCCTCCTCCTCCTCTGCCACGGCCTCTACCTTGTTGCCCTCCTCCACGGGCTGCAACGGTCGCGTAGACCCCCTCCTAAACTACCGTGCCGTTCGGTTCTCCGTCCAGACCATAATCTATTTGGTCGTAGGAGAGAGTCTCGACACCTCATTCTTCAAAGGTCAGAATAAGGTTATCTTTCCCAGGAATACTTCCTGAGATGGTGCGGTTCTGCCACTTCATTCCCGCTGGCAGATCTTTTTAATAATGACAGTAATTGGCTTCGGCCAAGAAACCAGCATGGTCTAATGCGATCTTGCTGAACTTCTCATAAGTCATCCCCTCTTCTTTGGTGCGGGGATATAATTGAGTGCGGAGAGGATTGGGTAGTGCTCTTGCAAAGTTATTAAGAATCTGTGTCGCGGTAAGTCCATGTTCAACGCATTGCAAAAATTCATCCATGGTAGATTTAAGTGCGAATACACTTTTTTATGTTTTATCAGCGATATTCAGGATTAACATCTCAGTTCTTCGAGCTAAATTTTTATCTTCGAATCGTTCCCGGACCGCTTTAAAGAAATCTTCATTATGGTTTTGCTGTGAATACTTTACCATAGACTGGCAATTAACTTTTTTTTGCAGGGAAATTGCAAAGCTCATTGCATCTCCGACCATACACGAACT
Source organism: Chara braunii (assembly GCA_003427395.1). Taxonomy (NCBI): domain Eukaryota; kingdom Viridiplantae; phylum Streptophyta; class Charophyceae; order Charales; family Characeae; genus Chara; species Chara braunii. The sequence continues at coordinate 4,467,394 of BFEA01000007.1, read as the reverse complement.
AGCTATGAGAACCCTGTCCTAATACGAAATACGTTGCCCGTACACATAGAGGACTCAACCACTCCAATCCAGTGCAAAACACTTTCTTTTTTTTTTGTCGGTGTATATCCATGACACCTTTACTTTTATTTTCCTAATCGCCCCTGCGTCTTCTTGCAACACTCCCTTTTTCTTCTTATCTCCGTCCCCATCTTCTCCATCTCCTCCACCGCTACTTACCAATTTCTCAATCACGGCGGGTGTTAAGAGTTTTGCTGATCTGCTCGTCTAATTTTACAATGAATGCTTGTACATGTTGATCGACTTCTGCAACAAATTTTTGCAGGAAGATATTCCAGACTCCCTCAAACTCATACTGGTGAGCTTCAACTTTCTGCAAGGTCTTGTTCATTGCCGCCACCTCTTGTTTGGTATAGAGAACAGTTGCTGCCAAGAGGGCAAGTTGTTATTCAGTTGCTGTTTGTTTTTCCTTCTGGGCCTGTAATTCTCTTTGCAACCTTTCACCCTATGCATGCAGTCTTTTCCTCTCTTCGAACTCTTGTCACTTTGCTGCTAGCATTTTACTGTGCAGCTCTACTCGTTTTTCTTCTAGCAAGAGTTCCTTTTCCCTTTTATCCTCAATTGATGTCAATTTTGTGACAAACGTGCCCCTTTCTTCCTCCGTCTCTTCAATCCTGTCACTGGAATAACTGTATTGGTCATACCAATTTAAGGGACTGACCTGTATATTCAATCCACCAGACTGACTGCTTCGCCCCTTTCAGGCCGACGTCTGATGAGTCTGTCTGCATCATCTGTGGGTTCATCTTCTTCCTCTATAGTCTTTAGTTCTTCCTGCAATTCTTTTTCCAGTTTTTCTTTCAACTCTTTTTTAATTATTTTTTCTTCCATTTGAGTTTTCTCCCTCAACTCTTCCTCTTTCTGCTTACTTTTCTGTTCTATTTCTTTCTTCTTCTCGGCTAAGCGACTGTCTACTTCTGCCTGCTCTGCCGCTGAGAGTCCGGGCTTTTTGCTGTTCCGGACCTCATCATCATGCGGGAAGTGCACACTCTCCCGAAGCCGAGAGGAAAGAAGAAACAGAATAATGGCCCCAACAGAACAGACTGAGCCAACATCCCGTACATGGGATAGTCATCCATGGTGGCGAACAGGACAGGGGAGACCTCCGCCGGACCACCAAGTAGCTACCCCGGATCCTTGTCTACTTGAGTGGATGGGATCTATGACTTTTTTTTTTTTTTGCAAAATCTGGATGCCGCTGCTTCAGAACAACGAAATTTGATAATGTAGAAGATATAGACGTCTTCCTAATCAATATACAAAGTAGAAACTCTTTTTTTTCTTTTTTTGTTTGCTGCCTGTTGAGTTACTTAGCTGATTTATGCCTTTCATGGTGTGACTGGTCACTTTCGATAGAGTCGGTAGCTAGGAGAAACTTGAACTTACTTCAAAAACAAATCCAATTTATCACAGTTTTCCCTGTTCTCAGCCACTTACACTCTGACGTGGCAGTACACAATTCCCTGACTCAACCTTCCCTACCTACCTATCGACAGACCAGATGGCTAACACGTAGACCAGATGTTGACTCTCTAGTCCTATCTGTCAGATCAGACCAGGGCACAGGTTTCGTCTAGACAGCAGCAGCGACCACCAGAAAGGAGGGGGAAGAGATACACGACACACAAATTTGCAATCAATCGAGGTAAATGGGGCAGGAGGTTCTTCTCTTTTTTGTAGCCGTTGATGAAGACTCCACATTCGCTCCAATTGCTCCAATCGCAGGTAAGTCTTCTCCTCCTTAGCCCCTTCTTCTTCGACAAACTTCCCCCTCTATCCTAATCCAACACCTCTTCACCTCACATCTTACTTCATCTCTCGCCAGCTATACGCAAGCCAGCTTATCCTTCTCGTCGGCCTTGATCATGCCAGCTCGTACAGTGAGAGTAACAAGTTCTGGTCCGATACCAAATTTGCAAGGAACCCGACCGTTCTTCACTTGCTGGAGTGCATCAGATCACATGCACATACACTGATTTCACAGATTGTGAAGTCTCACACAAAACCCAATAGAAGATGAATGAGAACCAGGAAGCTAAACTCAATTATCAAACCCAGATTTAGAGAGAGAACATCGTGAGTTCAAAGTGTATAGCGCTGAACAGAGTTACAGGTCTTCTTCGATCAACATGAGTTCTAAGCCTGGCACTCATCAGCGCCAGCTGCCAAATGTCAACAACAGCGCTCAACAAGTAAGTGTCACCATAGCTCACACTTCCCCCTCTCTCGTCTGCCTTCTTCTCTCTCTCCCTCTATGTCTATAGTCCTGGTCTACCCTCACTCATCGTGCATGCACACTCCCTATCGCACGAGGATTTACTCGGAATACTACTCACTGGTATCTCCTACTGACTATCCCTACTAACATACTAACTAGCGCTGGCACAGCTATGGCTGCCTTCCCTCCAGCCAGCACTCTCTTCCTTCCCACATGCTCTTCAGCCTAGCGCAGCTCGCACACATCAAGCGCACGAGTGCCACAACACTTCCACGCTCTCATGCGAAGTGAGCATCTGTCCAAATGGGAGGCTGGCCAGTCCTTTATAGTGTTGGACTGGCCTGGCGTGGCCTGCATTCAGCCTCAAGTGTCTGGGACTCCTGGCCAGTACCCGTTGTTGCAAAGTGTGTCCCAGTATCTTTTCCCATGGTCTGCTGCTGCTTTGGGCCATCGGGCCTGTCTTTTGGACTCCTGGTCTGAATCAGGACTGACTCGTGGGATTATGACTGGACTGGGACTGTAGCCTCTGACTCATTGCCGAACAGACATGTCTTTTCATCGAGGAGACATGACCCTAACTCAGTCTAGAAAATTGTGTCCAATACCTGTTCATTCAGGACCTGTTTCTGACCTTTCAAAATGACTTTTCACTTTATTATGGATGCGACATTGACCTCAGGAACTTTGTCTTTTGAGTTGCTGCTCGTGAATTTAAGTTCTGGCCGACAGGGCCCCTCACTGTTGGGCATTCATCTGGGGTCTAATTCGTAAAGGCCCTTTTAACTGTTACATGCCCAGTTGGGCAATGTATGTAAAGCCAAGGATCCGCAATGTGATGAAAAGGAGGCTGAAACGACACAGGGCCTGTAGGCCCTTGTTTTCAGGCTTTCAGGCTGAAAACAACACGGGGCCTGCAGGCCCTTGTTTTCAGGCTTTCGGGCTGAAAACTACACGGGGCCTGCAGGCCCTTGTTTTCAGGCTTTCAGGCTTTCAGGCTTTCAGGCTGAAAACAACACGGGCCTGAAAATGGCCCGTGCAGCCTGTTGCAGGCGGAGCATGTAACAAGACTGAGGCCCATAGCAGAGGTGACTGGGTTGTAGAAGGGCCAGCCAATGTAGAAGAAGCCTGAGTGCAACTGATTCGCCAGCCCTTCAATGCCGATACTTTCATAAGAAAATTGGACTGATTCTTCCTGACCAGCAGGACAGGGTTAGACCACCAGTACATCCGAAAAAAGCAGATTGAGCCTCCCCTAAAAATCCGGAGGCCAACTATGGCACAAGGAACCTGAGGGGAATATATGAGAAGGGCAAACTGACAGTCAATCCTACTGTAACAGGAAGCAATCAATGCTGGTCAGGGATCCTTCAGCCGAATGGAAAGATGGGTGAGTGTGCATATGATGTATCTGAACTTCATCGACTTGGCGGGGGAATAGGGACTGGATTGACGCTCCCCAGAATGGATTTGGATCCGACCATAAGGCCCTGTTTACTCAAAAATAAAATGAAAATCTGGAGGCCATGGACCGTCGATAAAATGAATCGGCGGTTCCGGGTGTACTGGTGGTTTAAGTGGGAGTTTTTAGGAGAGGCTCTGATCTCCTTCTCCGGATGTACTGGTGGTTTAAGTGGGAGTTTTGTTAGTCCTGGGGACAGAGAGGTGATGTCTAGCTGTTGGGCTACCGAACCACCGGACAGGGGTCCGGACCGTCTGTGGTCCGGGGTCTGGGTCCGGATCTTGGTCCGGATGTGTGGGCCCCAGCCCAACGCCCTGGGCCGCCCTAAAAAAATAGTGCCTGATTTTTTACCGCCCTCACCGACGATCCGGAAGGCCTGGAAAGTGTACGAGGGGGTTTGGTTTTGTTTGTTTGTTTGTTTGTACTGTTGGGGGGGGGATTTTGAGGCCGGAATTTTCCAAAGGCAGCCGCGAAATTCAATGCCTACGAGCTGGCACGCCCCCCGAGTTGTAGGTCTCTCCCTCTCTCTCTCCCTCTCTCTCTCTCTCTCTCTCTCTCTCTCTCTCTCTCTCTCACACACACACACACACACACACACACACAGTTCCTCGCCGTCCTCCTCCTCCTCCTACACACAAACACACACTTCCTTCTCTCCCTGTCCTCCTCGTCGTTGTCTACTCCGCCATCCTTTCTCGTTGTCGTCATTCTCCTCCTCCTCCTCCTTGATCGTGTCAACTCCACCCTGTTTTCCCGTCGTTGTCGTCATCGTCGCTGTCCCCCTCCTCCTCCTCCTCCTCCTCCTCCTCCTCCTCGTCAACTCCGGTCTCCTCTGTCATCCTCCTTCTCTCCTTGTCTTCTTCCTCGTCAACTCCGGCCTCCTCCGTCGTCGTCCTCCTCCTCTCCTTGTCTTCCTCCTCGTCTTCTCCCTCCTCCTCCTCCTCCTCCTCCTCCTCCTCCTCCTCCTCCTCTTTGGTTTATTTATTTTTTCTTTGGTCCATTTCTCGATTAATCCATGTCATCTTGGCGCAGGGGCCATGCTAATCTTTCCCTTCCCTCTGGCCGTCATTATTGGAATGTTGCCGAGGGACATTCGTTAAAATTGGAAGGAGAACATTAGCATGGGCCCTGTACACGGATGACAAGCAAAAATCGAGAAACGGTCCCAAAAAAGGAAGAGGAGGATGAGGAGGATGAGAAAGAAAATGAGGCCTGAGTTGAGAAGGACGAAGAGGAGGAGGAGGGGGAGTTGGATGAGAACAAGAGGAGGACGAGATAGGAGTCGGAGCTTATAACGAGGAGTAGGAGTAGAGGCGTTTTCTTTTTTTCTTTTTTTCAGCACAATATACGGGATCCGGACCGGTCCGGATATTCCGGAATACCCCGGTTTTCCGGAAGTCCGGATGGGCCTGGGAGGTCCAGGGTCCGGTCCAGCATAGCTATGAAGTCAGGTGATGTATACGAATTCAGATACTCAAGAAGGAGAGAGGGAGAGGGGATGCGATCAGCAGCTGGCCTCCTAGATCCGAGTGGTTTTCTTACCCATTGGAGGGGTTTGGGAGGGCTTAGCCCCATAGACCAGCAGGAAGGAGTTTTGTTGAAAAGTTGGAGAAAGCAGGTGTAGAGCGGTAGAACATCCTTTCCTGATAAAGGAAGTAATTGATGCTACTGTCTCAGGGTCCGTTGTTGACCATAATGGAGGGAAGCGTGGAGTGGGTATTCTATGTAAAGGACGCTGGAACCGGTTTCCAGCCTGCATGTTCAATAAAAAAAGTGAGGATGGAGAAAAAAGAAAAAAGGCCTAGAAAACAAGCTCCTCGTGACAATAATTTGCATACTTTTACTACCCGTTAGACCCAGAACACGTTTTTCTTTTTTTTCCATATATATATATTTGTGCAAGGAATATGAGCCAGAGCGAAACGCAGAAAACCAAGTTGCAAAATCACGCAGAAGTCCAGATAGTCATGTAACAAGCAGAGATCTGAAATGCACCAAGATTCCATCCAAATAAGAGCAATACAATGAACTTGTGAGCCAATGTTCAAGCCCTCAGGCCACACCAACGCAGTATTCAATGTCGCTCCTCTCTGTCTGGCGCCCAGCGCCCAGCCTACTCTGCCCGTCCTACCTAGCTACGTTCATGCAACAGGCTCACTTCGACTCTGCAGACCAATGTACATGTAGTCAACACCAATACCGACCTCCCACATACACCAGGTACATACTCTCGTCTCCCTCATCACCCCCTCATCACCCCCTCATCACCCCCTGACCACCCACTTCTGCGCCTCCTCCCGAAGACCCCCGTCGCCCTCCTCTGCCTCGCGGCCTGCAGCCCGGCTATGGCCGCTAGCGCCCCGCTGCCCTGCAGCGCCCCCCGCCGCTCAGCGCCCGCGCGTGCCCAGCCAATGCTAGCGCATGCAGACACTTGCTTCCTAGCGCAGCAGCGTGTCCGCAATGCCCGCCTAGGCCAGAATGCCTATCTCTGGCTGGCTGGCTGGCTTCCTGTATGGAAGTGGCCGCTGCTGCTGGACTCCTTGGGCCTGGCCGTGGAAGTTTCCAGTAGCTTCTGGTCGGGCCCCAGTGTCTGCGCCCAGGCCCATCTCGACAGTTGAGGGCCTGGGCCCTTTTCAGTTGGGCACACCCAGCATTTTCCAGGCTCCGAACGTTTGCTGCATTTGCACAGGCCCACAGGGTAGATAYGACGACAATGCTGCTTTCTCATTGACCCATGGCCACTTCGAGATGTGTCGGCCTCACAATGTGTGTGCCCAGGGCACAACCACCCGGGCCCTGGGCTCAACTGCCTGGCGCAGTTGCTTCTTCTGGAAGAGCCCAGGGTAAGGCTCAGGTTGCACTTCAACCAACTGTCATGCGGCAACAGTCAGAGACCCGCATTGGAAAATGCTGAGATGAGGGCCTCTCGTGAATATTCAGGCCCACCTTCACTTAGGGCGGGCACGTAGCTTGCTGGGGGGGCACATTCCAGAACATATGCATATTGCCTAGGGCCCCCTGAGAACAGAGTCCTCACATTCCATCCCCCTTAGCTTTGAAAGTCCACTGAGATGCTTCTATGCAGGTGCCTTCCCCTTCAACCGTCTCTCGTAGTCTGCCACAATCTGAGGTGTTTTCTCCATCAGTTCCTCTCTGGTGAACCATCGGTCTTCTTTTGGATCCGTATGATTCCTGAATCTGACCCCGTATTCCCTCTTGGGTTTCGACGGTCTCCCTCTGCTCACAGGCTTAGGAACAGGCATGTCTCTGTGCTCCAAAATGTCATCGACGTCCACGTGGCCATCCATGGTTGGGGGCAGCATAGATCTCCTTGATGGGAACTGTTGTATCTTAGCGAAAGGTGCAAGCTTTGAGGCGTGGAACGCAGGGTAAGTGCATAGTTGACCAGGGATTTGAATCACGTACGAGGGACTATCCTCTTCACTACCCACAATATCCAAGACTTCCCAAGGACCGAAGTATTGAGGCATTAGTTTCCTAGAGATGCTGAATTCAAGCCCCAACTCACTAGACTTAACCCAGACACGTTCCCCTACCTGAAATGTGGACTGTCGTCGGTGTTTGTTCTCAGAAGCAATCATCACTTGGTGAGATTTCTTGATGTGTTCGACAGCTTGCTGCAGCAACTTCTCATACTGGACACCAAATTCAATGTTTCCAGGAGTTGCAGCAGATCGGTTTTCAGGCAGGAGGAAGTCTAGAGCAGATCTAGGCGTCCACCCCAGGTGCAGCTGATTCGGACTGACACCGGTGGTGCTGTGCACAGCATTGTTGTACAGGCTGGCGATGATAGGTAACTTCTCATCCCAGTCATCTTCACTGGGCTTTATGTAATGCCTCAGTAGATGCTGCACCACTCAGTTCATCTGTTCAGCTTGCCCGTTGGCTTCGGGATGATTCCCAAAAGTCATCTGGACTTGGCTGCCCATCCGTTCTGCAGCCTTCTTCCACATTTCACTTGTGAAACGGACATCTCTGTCACTGTTACATGCTGCGCCTGCAACAGGCTGCACGGGCCATTTTCAGGCCCGTGTCGTTTTCAGCCCGAAAGTCTGAAGGGCCTACAGGCCCTGTGTCGTTTCAGCCTGAAAGCCTGAAAACAAGGGCCTACAGGCCCTGTGTCGTTTCAGCCTAAATCAGGGCCTTTCCGGCCCCGAGTCTTTTCAGCCTGAAACTTAGGGTCATTTTCAGGCCCTCATAAGATCGACCTGCCCTGAAACTCAGGCACCAGACCAGGGTTTTAGCACAGGCCATTTTGGGCCTGTTTTCAAGACAACCCTTGGTTGAGCTTCAGCGCTAGGGTCTGGCACGTTTTGGCATTGGCAAGAGCAGCCTCCTGGACGGGCCAGCACTATATAGGACTGGTCCGCCCTGCAGGCTGCGGGTAGTTCCTAGGTACTTCCCAAGCACTTCACGTGCAGTTCAGGAGGCAGGAGGTAGTCTTCAGGATTCGGCAGCAGCACTCTGGAGGAGCGCTGCAGGAGTAGTAGTAGCGCTAGCAGTAGTCTTCCGCCCTGGGCGCTAGTAGCATTAGCAGCAGTCTTGCGCTGGGCGCTAGTAGGAGCTAGAGTAGTACTGGAGAGAGAGAGAGAGAGAGATTGGGAAGAGGCCAAGGAGACTTACCTGCAGCGCCATAGCTCCAGCTCTGTCTTCGAGGTACCTGCAGCACAACCCCAACTTCACAGGTTAGTACCTGGCACGAGAGAGCGAGAGAGAGAGAGAGAGAGAGAGAGAGAGAGAGAGAGAGAGAGAGAGAGAGAGTTGTTCTTCTTCCTCTTCTCAGTCGACCATCTCCCTCTCACCCTCTCGCTACCTGACTTCACTGCATCAGTAGACTACGAGAGAAAGAGAGAGCTTGGTGACATTTGGATCCAGACTCGACATTTGGGCTTCAGATATTTTGACGAGCGATTATTTGGGACTTGTAACGAAGACTTGTTGTTGACGACTTTCCCATCTCCCCCCTCCTCTTCTTCGCCTGTTTCCCTCCTCTTCGTCTGTGCATGGACTTGGCGCATTCTTCCTGTGTGTAGCGCCAGACCCCCTTCACACCTTGTGATGAAGATGATGTACGTTTAGTCTGCATTACGACATTGATTGGGCTAGTCATTGGGATTCTCGCATTCTGCTGCGCTTTCTTGCACTACGTGAGAGAGGTCAGTCCCGGTCAGGTCAGGACTTGTATCTAAGTTTTCCCCTGCGCTATAAAGCACCATTTTTGTATGTATCAGAACGTACACTACTTGTTGAGATTTCACTTGCACCATTCCATCCTTTTTATCACATTGCGGATCCTCGGTTATGTATGTACATCGCCCAACTGGGCATGTAACATTCACTAACGATAGTCTTTGGCAGTCCAAAGTCACGCACCCAGTTATCCATGAATAACTTGATGACGTGTTCAGTCCTTGTGTTCTCTAGCATGGCTATCAGTCTAGCGAACTTAGTAAACCTATCAACTATAACAAAGATATGCCTCTTGCCACTCTTGCTGGTCACAAGGGTATCCATGAAATCCATGGAAACGCTCTTTCGCGGACCAGCAGGAATGTGTCGGGGCTTGAGTAACCAAAGCGGAGCTTAAGTCCGCGGTTTGACCCGCTGATAGACTTGACAAGTTTGAACATACTGCTTGGCTCTGTCTAGCATACCAGGCCACCAAGACCACTGTACCAGATTTGCACTCGTCTTCTTATAGCCAAAATGTCCCATTGTGTCATGGCATTCTCCTAAAAATAAACTACGCAAAATCTCACTAGCTAGAACAACTAATCTCTTAAACCCAGACTTCTCAAGGAAAAGTAACACATCCACCATCACAAACTCGTCAGATGTGGCCTTATTTTGGGCCTCAAGTTTGTGCATGACGTCCATCGTGACAAAATCTTTCTTATAAGCTTCCTCGGATAAGCCAAACTTGGTTATTAGCGCACCCAGGTAGTGTGCACTATGTGACAACGCATCAGCAACCTTGTTGTATTCTTCGTTCACAAAGTTAAGCTTGAAGTCATACTCATCTATGACTTCATTCCAACATTTGAGTGCATTAAGAGAGAACAGGTTGTGTCGTAATCCACTTGAGTGTCCGATGGTCAGTTCTCAAATAGAAGAACCTTCCCAACAGATAGTGTCTCAAATCGCCAAGTGCCTTGTAGAGGGCGTAGAGTTCCCTTTCATAGGTGGACTTCGCCAGCTTCTTTGATGGCATTTTTCTACTCATGTACTCGACCGACCTCAACTTCTTCCCTTCCTGCCGAGCCAGCACTACGCCAATGCCATATTGGTTTACATCAGTGGTCACAACGAATGGCTTCTGAGGATCGGGAACCATGAGAACCTCATGGTGCGTGAGCGCATGCTTCAATCCCTTGAAAGCAGCTTCACACTTGTCAGTCCATTCCCATGGTGTGTCAAGGCGAGTTAGATCAGGCAAAGGGCTGGCCACCGTACTATAGTTTTTTACAAAGTTGCAGTAATAGCCACAAATCCCTAAGAAAGATCTGACCTCGGTCACAGACTGAAGTCGTGGCCAATCACAAATGCTAGCCACCTTGGCATCTTCAGGCCTTATCCCATCCACAGATATCTCATGACCCATGTATAAGATTTTAGCGCAACCAAACTCACATTTCTCTGAGTTAATCTTATACTTGTGTTGGCGCATGAGTGAAAGTACAATCTCTAAGTGTTGAGCGTGCTCCTCGACTGTTCTACTAAAGATAAGTATGTCGTCGAGGCACATGACGATGAACTTATCTAAGTAGTCATGGAATACCCTATTCATGGCGTGATGGAATGTACCCGGCACATTGCAAAGGCCAAAGGGCATCACCACAAACTCGTACAGACTGTACCTGGTTTGAAATGCGGTTTTGTACTGGTCCTCCGATCTAATGGCAATTTGATGGTAGTCGGACTTTAAGTCCATCCAAAAGGTCATTGATGCGCGGTAGAGGCTCTGCGTTCTTCACAGTGATGGCATTGAGGCCTTTGCACCCTATCCAAAAGGTCATCGATGCGCGGTAGAGGCTTTGCGTTCTTCACAGTGAAGGCATTGAGGCCTCTATAATCAATGCACATCCTCATTGTCCTTCCCTTCTTCGGGACAAATAGGACTGGTGAGCCCAAGGGGGAGGTGCTAGGCCATATCCAACCCTTCTCTGTTTGCTTTTTCAATTGTCGCCGAAGTTCGTCTAACTTGGTCGGTGCCATCCTATAGATCCTTCCTTTGGGTATCCTGCTCCCCGGAATTGTCTATATGGCATGGACAACTTCCCGTTCTACAACTCCTGAAGGCTCCTCAAATAGACCAGGGTACTTTGCGGCGAAACTTTCCATCTCTGGGGGTGTTTTAATGGCCTCCCCTTTCTTAGGGACAAAAACTACGCAAACTCTCGAGCAAATATACGGATTTAATAGGTCTTCTTGCAAATCCTAAATTCTTAATATATTGCTACGATACTATCAAGAGTAAGCCTGGTAACATGACTCCTGGAAAGGCGCGAAGTGCTCTTGGTGGACTTACAAAAGAATGGTTTACTCACTTAGCAACTCTTCTTCAACAAGGGCGCTTCGTGCCGGATAAAGCGACCGATACCCTCCTCTTGGTTCTGTTTATAATAATTATAAAAGGCTGATGCACACATGCGCCCGTAAGTGTCTATCGGACTGCTAGCTTTATACTTCTACTGGCCCAATGTGTTTCCTAAAGTTGGAGCTCGTAGAAGCTCCACCATGGGAGAAAGAATTCCCAAAACCACCTTTGGGAGGTATCTTTTGTGATACCTTCGAATTCTTGCATCTAAACTGTTGGTGGTCATACTCACTGCAGTTGATGCAAGCTCCTCGCAAATAGCGGTCTCGCCACACATTTTGTTCCAGACCTGCCCTTACCCAAGTTGATACCTTGGTTGAGTTCTGGGTCTGCCCTTGACTCCTTGATTGACCGCCCTTGCCGCGGCCGCCTGCCTTAACCTTCACCAACGAAGCAAGGTTGCTACCCTCAACACTATCCTCGTCTTCAGACTCTGTCCCGTCCACTAAGTCAGAGTAATCATCGATCTCAGTTTGATTCCCTTCGGAATCAACCATCATCAATCGACTACCTTTCTTCTTCCACTCTTGTGGACTTTTCTTCTTTCTTCCGTCTGTAGGGGTTTGTTGGGCTCCTCCTAGCTTAGCCTCTAAGTCTAAGGCCTTCTTGCTGAAGGAGTCCAGAGTGTGATGTTTCATGCTGGCCTCACTGACCAGAAGGTTCTTGACGTATGTGGGAAGACATCTAAGATACATGGTCATGAGGACCTGCAGATCATAGCGCATGCCGGGGACGACAAGTAGCCGCTCCACGACAGAGGTAAGCTCACGCGCGAACTTGTACTTCTTAGTATCAGGCCGGGTCAACGCGTCAGTGGCCTGCTGCGGGTTGTGCCATCACGTTTCTACCAGTTCCATGAAGCTCACAAGAGTATGGGTCTTAGCTCCAACATTCATGAGCCCGCCGAACCCTTTGGAGTCTACTAACCCATCTAACCATCGTGTTCGCGAACCCTCCACATACGAGGCGACAATGATCACCTCTTTGCCTTCACCCACACTGGAACCGTTCTCAACCAAGTGTCCAGAGCCTCATCCTTCTTATCACCTGAGAAGGTTGAGGGTGGCTTCAGTGGAGTCTTGGGGTACCAAGGCTGCTGTTGTCCCACTGGTGTGACCGACTGTTGTGTAGCACTAGCCGCTGAACCAGAAGATGAAACAGCAATAGTCTGTGGTGCTGTTGCTGACATACCGCTTGGTGAACTGCTAAACTAAGACGTAGTAGGACTAGTCATCACCGGTGAGGAAATCGGTGATGGGAAAACTGGAGGCCAGAAACTGGGCCCACCTATTGGACATGGGAAAGCTCTCCCCACTCCTTGCATGGTGCTCAGTATCTGGTCAAGGGTGTCCTGGATAGCATCCAGTTTGCTGTCCATGTATGCATGCATGGTCAGACCTGCCTTGAGAACGCTCGTGTTGTCGTCAATGACAGTGTCGTCCAACCCTTCTACAACAGCTTCGAATGCCTTCCTATTCTCTAGTTTAGCTTTCCTAGTTCTAATCTCATTTCTCCTTCAGTAGCTTCTCTAAGTTCCTTCTCTAGCCGTAAGGAGATCAACTCCACTTGCTGGAGTTCAATGGCTTCTCTTATGCGTGGAGGTGGCGAGTTGTACTGCGAGCTCGCCATCTGACTGGAAGAACTGCTTGTTGCCACTGTGTTGGATGTGGCCTGCGAATTCTGCAGCATGCCTACGCGCATCTGACTAGATGTAGCGGCCAGGAGAAGTAGCCATAGCTGCTGCAGTGGCTGTTGCCGCTGCTAGCGCTTGCTCTGCCGTTGCTGCTGCTTCTCTAGCTCTCTGCAAGCGTTCAGCTGCTGCTTCCTGTCACAAAGCCCTCTCTCCCTCGGGGGTAAAGCTCGGTGCACTATTGGAACCCTAAGGGACTCCTGACGTGTCACCCTCCTTCCTACATATCTACCCTCACCACTGCCTGATCCACTCATCAGCTAGGCAGACACTGTCTGCACTACTTCCCTCATTGGGGCCTACCACAACATGTGTCTGACCGAGTTGAAAAATAAATAAAAATAAAATAATATTCAGTAAGTCACCTAGGCTACTGTTCAAGTGGTATCAACAACATTCACACAAACTGTACAGATGATCTACTCCTATCTTGATTAGTTTCACTCACAGCAGTTTCGATCAGAACTGGCTATGGTAGAATACTGCAGTACTAATCTAGGCTGTTTGTTAGGTGTTAGCAGTCTGTCACCAACAAATCAAAAAAAAAAAAAAAAAACATGTGAGCAGATCTATGCACAATGGGTTGTGATTAACAGTTGAGCGTCAACTGGAATCTCCCTCCCCTGTATCCAACGTGTCTGTCCGCATCATCAAGCAGCGGTGTCTAAGGTGTGCATTAACGGCCCACCCCTGCGCCCAGGAATATGCTTATGACCAGCACTGCCCTTTCTTTATCCTCGCGTGCAACGAGCCTTACGTCTGACTGATCTGGCTGATCAAGAGGCAGTTCAAGGACAGCCCCCAAGGTCCTCAAGAATTATTTAACGTCGCAGACAGGACGACAATCACAGTCAGTCTACAGTTCAGAACCCCGCCAGAAATGTTTATAGACGGTCTGGTAAGCATCTGCATAGGACTGGTCAGTCCGCACTCCCTCTATCAGCGCAGCAAAGAGCCTTAAGGGACAAAGCAGCATGGCCTGCGTGTAGTACTCCCATGGGTTGGCATGGTGACCGTGACCCGTGCTTCGACCAGGGCCCTTCAGAGGCACCGCCCTCTCCTGCCAGATGCGCCGCCGGGAAGAATGTCGTCTCTCCAGGTAGAGCGCTCACGACTCCTCACGAAGAGAGGACACTCAAGGTTGGACTCACTTCCTCACGGTAAGAAGAGATTGAGAGGGTAAATAAGGTAAGGGAACAAGGTACCTGGAGATAGCTGCCCCCAACCACAGATTTATCACCAATTGACCCAATGTGCATTTTGATGACCGGTCGTAGCTTCGGTACCACCCACAACGCAATGCAGTGCCACCTCAGCCAAAATGCCACAGCAGCATGCTCTCATCATCATACATACATCCGCTGTCTCCACAGCTCCCACGTTGTCAGCACATCCTTCCTGTGACGCACCCCTCTACGCCGGTGTCGCATTGTCAAGCCAGCGCCAATGTATCCTCACTGCACAGAAGCGTCGTCAGTGCACCAAGTAACAATGTTGCTGGCGGTACATAGGCGATCTAGAACCAGTTCCGATACCAAATTGCAACGAATATGAGCGAGAGCGGAATACAGAAAACCAAGTTCCAAAATCACGCAGGAGTCCAGATAGTCATGTAACAAGCAAAGAGCTGAAATGCACCAAGATTCCATCCAAATAAGAGCAATACAGCTGAAATGCACCAAGATTCCATCCAAATAAGAGCAATACAGCTGAAATGCACCAAGATTCCATCCAAATAAGAGCAATACAATGAACTCGTGAGCCAATGTTCAAGCCCTCAGGCCACACCAACGCAATATTCAATGACGCTCCTCTCTGTCTGGCGCCCAGCACCCAGCCTACTCTAGTCGTCCTACCTATCCAACCTACGTTCATGCGACAGGCTCACTTCGACTCCGCAGACCAATGTACATGTCGTCAACACCAATGCCGACCTCCCACATACACCAGGTACGTACTCTCGTCTCCCGCATCACCCACTCATCACCCCCTGACCACCCACTTCTGTGCCTCCTCCCGAAGACCCCCGTCGCCTACTCTAGCCGTCCTACCTATCCTACCTACGTTCATGCAACAGGCTCACTTCGACTCCGCAGACCAATGTACATGTCGTCAACACCAATGCCGACCTCCCACATACACCAGGTACGTACTCTCGTCTCCC
>BFEA01000007.1:4440651-4451905 GCA_003427395.1 Chara braunii | reverse complement strand
CGGTACGGGGACCAGTCTCGTACCAGTTCTCTGCTGCTGTACTTGTACTCAGTGTGACTTGCCGTTTCGGCATTGGGAATCCAAGACTTCGACTTTGTGCCTTGCCACTGTGTCTGCGTCCAACCCTCAGTCCGAGTCCGTCGTGTCGAGTGAGTGAGTGTGTGTGTGTGCTCTCACTCTCTCCCTCTCTCTCTCCTCTCCCTCGGCTCACCCTCAGCCTCACTCCCGTTACACCATCGCCCTCCTCTGCCTCGCGCCCTGCAGCCCGGCTATGGCCGCTAGCGCCCCGCTGCCCTGCAGCGCCCCTCACCTCTCAGCGCCCGCGCGCGCCCAGCCAATGCTAGCGCATGCAGACACTTGCTTCCTAGCGCAGCAGCGTGTCCGCAATGCCCGCCTAGGCCAGAATGCCTATCTCTGGCTGGCTGGCTTCCTGTATGGAAGTGGCCACTGCTGCTGGACTCCTTGGGCCTGGCCGTGGAAGTTTCCAGTAGCTTCTGGTCGGGCCCCAGTGTCTGCGCCCAGGCCCATCTCGACAGTTGAGGGCCTGGGCCCTTTTCAGTTGGGCACACCCAGCATTTTCCAGGCTCCGAACGTTTGCTGCATTTGCACAGGCCCACAGGGTAGATATGACGACAATGCTGCTTTCTCATTGACCCATGGCCACTTCGAGATGTGTCGGCCTCACAATGTGTGTGCCCAGGGCACAACCACCCGGGCCCTGGGCTCAACTGCCTGGCGCAGTTGCTTCTTCTGGAAGAGCCCAGGGTAAGGCTCAGGTTGCACTTCAACCAACTGTCATGCGGCAACTGTCTGAGACCCGCATTGGAAAATGCTGAGATAAGGGCCTCTCGTGAATATTCAGGCCCGCCTTCACTTACGGCAGGCACGTAGCTTGCTGGGGGGCCACATTCCAGAACATATGCATGTTGCCTACGGGCCCCTGAGGACAGAGTCGTCACATTTGTCACAGGCTCACAGCCCCTCATTTGTTGTCCTCTTCTCCCTCTCTGCTACGGTTTACCGGGCAGCTCTATTTGACGATATATATATCGTCAAATAGAATACATATATATAATATATGTAATATATATTTATGCCCGATGGACCACGGATCAAATATAAAACTGATCAGAACAGAACTTTTTGGCTCCTGGCGATCGTCTTGAGTCATTATTAAACCTCTTTTTTTTTTCTTTTTTTTTTGTGTCATTCTTGACCTATTTTACTGAAGCCACAGGTTTCAGTTGCACTGACAACAATGAGTTCAACACCACTACCCAACTATCTGACGCCTAAGACCTCCTATACTCCTAGTGGAGAATGCTTCTACCTACATACTCAATGCTGCACCAGAAATATCACTATTTGATCACATGCCTCATCCACACCGTCTCGTTGTCTCTTTTCCATACTAAGGGGGAGGTGCTTTCTTGATTACTCATTGCAACATGACAACTTCGTGGTCGACCAGGTAGGCAGGCAGCCTCCAATCCGTGCCCCTATTCATCTCTCCAAGACGAACTGGGTGTTTTTGACCACCCCCACATTGTGCTTATACATCTTCTGGTGCAGCCACTTCAGATCCACAAAAGGGGGTGCACCACAAGATCTATAAGCACAATGTGGGTTTCATATCAACCCATGTAGTGGGCTCAGCCCGGAGCTGGGGAGGTTAGTGCGAGACTGAGCGTAGACCCATGAAAATAGGCAAACGACTCCGGTCTTTGCTCAGTCCTGCACTTACCTCTCAAGCTCTCGGCTTCACATTTTCTCTGAACACTACTTTCCCAAGAAAGACAGCAAATGGGCAACAGGCTTTAACAAAAGGAAAGGAAAATAAGGCAACGAGCTGGAGCTTACAAAAAATAAAAACTTGCAAAGATTAACCAGTGAGATTGTCTTGCTTTCACCGCTAAGAGTGACCTGTATAAACTACATAGACAACTGTACAGGCACTTGAGGTTAGCCGCAAAGATATGCAAGAGGCAATTTGACACTTAATAAACTCCGTATCTTCCTCTCCACCAAACAATCATGCACACACAATTGCCGCAGCAACTCCCTTCAAAGGAAATTAGGAGAGGTTCATGATCTTGCCGGAAAAAAAGGCCAACTTCACACCAATGGTGCTGTTGTATGCCCCACAGACAAGGATAGACTGCAATTTGACAGCATAAAAGAGTGAATGCTGTGGAACGCCGAGCATCACACACAACAACTTGAAGAAGCGTGCACCAACAATGCAATCTATGTGAGGTGGATGTGGTGAAAGAATTCAGAAGGCGCCGCAGGAAAATAAAAGAGGAACACAGAAAAGCGAGAGCACACATGAAACAAATGCAAGAATTTGTGAAGAGATAGATAGTAGATACTGCAGACTCTCACCAAATTTGGCTTCACACATCCAAAGGGACTGACGAAACCGACTGCACCCACATTGTGAAGAGCCAAATGCTCCATTATTTCAGATTTATGCCCAAACTGCAGCATCACCAATTAGCACATGATTTTCATGCTAACTTAGTAAGAGGAGTAAATTGTAACCAGGCATATGCTATCGATGAGGTGGTAGCCGGCGCCTCCTCTTCATACTCGTAAGGAATAGCTCTGACTCGCCAGACAAAACTATATCCCCCATACATAGGTAACATGATAAGCTTTCTTTTGCTTGCATCGGCCGCGTGTGCAGCATAGCTGTCGGGTTATGGGTTCAGAATATATCGTCATTGTATGGAGAGATCAGGCGCACACGGCAACTGAAGTCTGCAGTCGATTAGCCCAGTAGACGCAGTCCTTCATCCTCTCCAGTCTTCTAATTGGTGCATTCAAAATCCTCAGCGATCATCGCACAGAGAAATAAAGACCGCTCTCTGCGAGTCGTCACGATTACATCCAACTACATCTGACGCTCTATCCGTCGTCCAAATTTCGCTTATGTATATGCTTGGCGTCCAATTCATCATAACTGCTACAGTGCATAACTACTAAGTTACCAGTTCTGGCCTCCTCACATGCACCTCTCTCTCTCTGCTCTCACCCTCCTCGTCGTCATAAACCTCATTTACACGTCCTTTCAATTAAATCACCATCCATCAGTGAATCATTGCTTTCATACAAAAACTATATCTATTTCATTCTATATATACACAGGGTCAGGGGAATGGACATGTGCAACATGCCCCCTTCATTAAAATTGATTGATGCTATAAAATCGCTATCTGTAAGCTTTGGTACAAAATTATTATATCTATTATATACAGGGCCATGGATTTGGACATGTTTCACATGCCCATTCAGATACCATGATCCACCCAAGGGATTTCTTATGAATCCCCAGAACTATAAAACCGTAACAAAAAAAGATCGTTATGTACAGCAGGCACTAGATGAGTAACAAAATGTTCGACATGAACTCGTAACAACTATCTAAGGACACCAGACCTCTAGTAAAAATTGGTAACTCCACAAGGCACAAAGGCACTAGTTTGGGCCAAGGAAAAAAACAAGGAGCCAACTACCCCCCCCCCCAAAAAAAAAAAAAAACGCGCATCATACCTGTACAGCAGTAATTGTAACTAAGGATCCCAAAGAGCATTCCCTCAACCAGGCAGAAAAATCGGCAAAATCATGGATGATGCACTGCGTTCACATAGGAAGTCGCAGCGGCGGCAGCAGCAGCAAAGTTGCAATAGGAAGCAGGAGTATCAGGTGAGCACATTAGCGGCCAGCCAAAGCGAGAGGGCAGTTCAACCAGTGGTGCAAATGTCAATATGACTCAACTTCGGTTGCTGCCCAATAAACCCTAAACCAAGTGAGATAACTGTACATGCAACAACAACAACGAAAAAAAGAAGAGGGAAGAAGTAAGAACCCCCAGCCGTCTTTCTACAATGAAGCGCTGCCATGAAAAGATATGTAAAATGCATAGCAGGTGCACATGTCGCAACTGCAGCTGAAGCATCAACAGCAGCAGTAGCGCAGTACCAGAGGATCATAGTGGCAGCCCTGGCAAGGGGAGCTCAACCAGCGACGGAAACATCAATGGCTCAATCTGGCTGGCTGCCCATTATGTGTTCTGTTGTGCCGAGTAAGATCCACCTTGTATCCAAAAAGCCGTCCACATCCGGGATACCTGCAAGGCAAGACAAGAGGCATCATTCACGATAACGTCAGTAGCGTTTACGCCGTTTAGCTAGCTAGCAGGGCATTCATCCATGGGCGAGGAAAGGTGTGACACCACTGCGAAAAAAAGATGCGCATATGGCGTGAGACTCTCAGCACCTTTCTTCTTTTTTTTTTTTTAAGAAAAAAGTAAGTGCAAGGAAAATGAGCGATAGCGAACTTCAGAAATCAAACAGCATCATGGACATGAGACCAGATAGTCGTGACCTCGAACCAATAGCAGGATTGCATCACGAGTTCAACCAAATAAGAGCACAGCAAAAATTCATAATTGACAATGCTGGAATAGTCTCATCATCATCAACGAAGAACCAATGTCGATATCCTATCTGGCGCTCGGCGACCAGACTACAAATGGCAGATCCTATCTAGCCTATCTACAATGCCGCTGATGACGTCAACAGCTCCCCAAAGTACGAGCAGATCTCGGGCAATGCCGTTCGCTTCAAGCACCAGTTATGTCTCTCGTATCACTCACAACCTCGTTCCCCAATTCACAGATGCCACATGCACCCAAGGACCACCATGCGCCCCATCCAGCATACAGCAGCGCAGCTTGGGTATGGCTGCCTGCTCCTTCCAGCTCGCCCGTGAGAGCGTGAGCGCTGGCCAGCGTTAGCGCAGCAGCACTTGCGCAGCATGCAGTCAGTGCCCGAATGTCCAATGCGTGGGCAGGCCCTTCCCTATATCGAAGTGGCCTGCTGCTGTGTGCCGTAATTCGGTACTGAGCCACGGCCCAGAAACTTCCGGTAGGCCCCACGAGGCTGAGCCTCAGTCCAAAGGAAACAAGCCCAGGGCCTGTGGTGGTTACCAGCGCCCAACTGCCCTCAGCCTTTGTTCGGTCCATGTTGTGTATCCGGCCCAGGGCCTGCCTCAGTTACATACGATGAAAGGCAGCCTGGGCCTGGGCGCTTCCAACCAACTGGCGCTGCGCAACTGCCTGAATTTTCCCCAGTTGCGTAGTAGTCCAAAATAGGCCTCGGTCGGGCCTGCCTTCACTTAGGGCGGCCGACCTTGCTGATAACAGGGCCCAGTGGGGCTTATTGAGGCCTTGTGCCTTGCATAAGCTAAATTCTTCTCTCAATTTCACCTCACACTACATACCTACCACTACTACTAATTATAGTCCTACGGGGAACCCCATAGCAGCTAGGACGTCTTGCCGGGAGGCGTCGAGTCCGATACGGAAACCTCAGCCTAACAAATGTGGAAACTGCACTCATGTAAAGCAAAGCACTGAGCTTGGTAGCACGATGTACATGTACGCGGGTTGTGCGTACACCCGTACACGTATTCCTGTACGTATGTGCAATCAGACTCAACTCTGGACTTGCTCACAACATGCACACTTGAGAACTGATGGCAAAACTGAACTCTTTCAACTCAAAAACAACAATGAACTTGTCTTAAACTCAATCTGAACTACTGCACAACTTGCGGCTATGGCCGCCGAACACTGTCTCTACCACCAGCCTCACTCTCTCCCTCACTGTCTCATGCGTGCACGTACGAGGACCACCCTGAATGTCCCCACTCAGCACAGCCTCACACACTCTGAACACTTATCTTCACCAACAGCTGGGCGGCCATGGCCGCGGACGTCTACCCCACTGGCCAGCTATGGCCGCTGTCTTCTTCACTGCCCACTTCGTCTCCAGGAACCTGCAGACCTCCATGCACAAGACACCAAGGCAGCTCTTCCGCATGGCTCACAGACAAATGAATGAATGGCTGGACGCTGCCTGTTTATTTATACTTCTTCGGAGGTACCCGGACCCTGCCTCCAGATCTGTGGGCCTGGGCCAAAACGTGTGGCCCAGGGAAGCTTCCAAACGTTTGGCCTTCTGGGCCAAAACGTGTGGAACTCTCTGCGTGCTCCAGAACCTTCCCCACGTGCAGCCCTTACCCAGGTACATGCTGGCTGGACCACCCTACAGAACCATACGGACTTCTAGAACCTACAGACTCTACAGACTTTCGACAGACTCAGTAGAGACTTCTAGAACAGACTCTCTAGACCTATTGGTAACAGACCTAGCTGCTAATCTACAGACCTAGGGATCAAGTCCAACTGGCCAAACTACAGACTAACCTAAGCCGTAGGACAGGTTTGGGGATCGAATCCTACTCAGGTCACGGGGTCTATGTACAGGTACAGGGTAGGTCTACGGATCGAATCTCACTCAGCACACAGGGTCAATGTACAGGGTTAGGGCACAGGTCTAGGGATCGAATCTCTGTGACTGCAGTACCAGGTCAACAGGGTGAAACCATTTCACTCCCGCCGTCCTAAATTCGAGGTCCTCCGAGAACACTCTAACTCAAGGCAGGACCTTTACCTTTTCTTTCCCTCTCGTAGGCGTGTACTATGTCGGGAGCGGTTTCTAAAAGCTCTGTTCTTGTAAACCACCAGCCGTCCTCGGGTTCCTGGTATGCGAACCTAACTTTGTACTGTTTCTGGGAACGACCTCGGCCTCCTGTGCTAAACACGTCCTCTTCCACAATGCGCTCTATATCATACGCGCCATCCATGTCTGGAGGAATCATCGACCTTCTGGAAGGGAACCTGTTCGACGTGGTGCAAGGTAACAACTTAGAGGCGTGGAAGACTGGGTACGTGTGGAGGTGTGCTGGGATCTCTATCGTATACGACGGTCCGTCCTCTCCTCCTTTGACTTCTAGGACAGGCCATGATCCTCTATATGCAGGTGAGAGCTTCTGCGAGATGTTTTCCTCCGGTGCGAACTCCTTTGACTTGACCCGGACTAGGTCACCTACCTGAAACTGTGAATGTCGGCGGTGCTTGTTAGCCTGCTCTATCATGCGGTGCTGGGCCTTCCTCAGGTTGTCTGTGACCTTAGCAATCTCTTGCTCATGATGGAGCGTGAGCTCTCGAGTACCGGGTGGAAGTCTCTGGATCTGGTCCCGATTTAGTCCTTCTAGTGGCCGCCTAGGTTTAAAAGACTTATGTAGCTCATTAGGAGTCCAACAAGTAGCTAAGTGAACGATGCTGTTGTAGGCGCTTGCTACTTTGGGAAGCAACTCGTCCCAATCTAGCTGATCTGGTCTAATGTACATTCTGAGTAGCTGTTGCAAGATCTTACTCATCTGTTATGTCTGACCGTTAGTCTCGGGGTGTTGTCCTGACAACATCAACAACTTAGACCCGTATACTTTCATAAGATCTTGCCAGTTCTGGCTGGTAAACTGGGTGTCACTATCTCTTATTATGGAAAATGGCATACCGTGCTCGCTGACCCAGAAATCAAAGAACTTCCTTATTACTAACTCTGTACGGGCCTCTGAAGGCAAGGGAACAAATACTGCAAACTTACTAAATCTGTCTACTATGACCATGACTTGAGTTTTTCCATGTCTGCTTCTGACTCCAGTATCCATGAAGTCAATGGACACTGAATCTCCGAGACCTGAGGGAATAGGCAAGGGTCTAAGAAGACCTAGGGGGGCTTTAGTCGTAGCTTTATTACGCTGACACACTTTGCAACTGCGCACATATTCTATGCAGTCTGCTTTCATGCCTGGCCACATATAGGACATCATCAGGTTGGCTAAAGTCTTCTGCCATCCAAAGTGCCCTTCTGTATCGTGGCATTCCCCTAAGATCAGACTACGGATCTCTTCACTATTGGGGACGCATAGCATGTCAGCGACAACTTTTCAAACAGTAGCCCATTCGTGGTCCGATAGTGTGGCTCACTATCTGGGGCTTCCCTTACTCTTTTCAGCAGCTCACTGTAGATTGGGTCCTGTGCATAGGCATCTCTTACTTTCTGCTGCAGATCGGCCCCTATGTCTAGATAGTGTACTATCACGCCGAAATAATCAGATCTCCTGCTTAGCGCATCAGCTACCACATTGTACTTGCCTTTAACGGGTTTTAACTCAAAGTCATATTGGTTTATCTCAGCAGCCCATCTGGTCAACTTGGGCGTCATCTTGGCCTGTGTCTTTAGCCATCTAAGAGTCTCGTGGTCTGAATAAACCTTGAAGTGCCTCCCAAGCAGGTAGTGTTTCCAGTGCTCTAGAGCCTGCCTGAGAGCGTAGAGTTCCCTCTCGTATGTCGATGCTGCGACTTTCTCTGAAGGCAGCCTGGCTGACATGAACTCTACGGGCCTATATTCGTTGTCGTCATCTTGTTGTAGAACGGCACCTATGCCATACTGACTCGCGTCTGTAGTAACAACAAATGGCAATGATGGATCGATAACTTTGAGGACAGGGTACTCTATCAAAGCCTTCTTCAATTTCTTAAAGGCTGACGTACAATCCCGATCCCACTTCTAGATAGCTTCTTTCTTCAATCGTCTACGAAGGGGCGCAGCGATCGTAGAGAAGTTCCTCATGAACTTCCTGTAGTAGTTAGCCAGTCCTAAGAAAGAACGCAACTCTGTTAGTGTTTTAGGAGTTGGCCAATCTCTGATGGATGCTATTTTGCTGTCCTCAGGCCGAATGCCATCGCCGTCTAGTACATGGCCTAGGTAAAGGACCTGTGTATTGGCCCATTCGCACTTCTTCGGGTTAATCTTAAAGTTACTCTCTGAGCTTACTTAGAATCTGTCGTAGATGGCCCTCATGTTCCTCGAGGGTCTTGCTGAACACTAGGATATCATCTAGGTAAACTACGACGAACCTATCTAGCCAGGGTCTAAACAAGTCGTTCATACACAGCTGAAATGTTGCGGGTGCATTAGTAAGTCCAAATGGCATCACTATGAACTCGTAATGCCCATACCTTGTCCTGAATGCCGTCTTATACTGATCGTCAAGGTGCACCTCTATCTAATGGTACCCTGATTTTAGATCTATCTTCGAGAAATATCTGCACTCCTGAACTCGATCTAGCTAATCATCTATACGCGGTAATGGCTCTGCATTCTCAATCGTGATGGCGTTCAGTCCCCTGTAGTCAATACACATGCGGAACTCTCCCTCCTTCTTTGGGACAAACAGAGCAGGTGTGCCGAACGGCGATGAACTAGGTCGGATCCATCCTTTTTCTATGAGCTCATCTAATTGTCTGCGTAGCTCCTCTAACTCTTTGGGAGACATTATGTAGACTACCCCCTTTGGCGTTCTACTGCCAGGTTCTATTTCTATTCGATGCTGGATCGGTCTGGGCACTACCCCTGAAGGTGGTTCAGATTGATCCTTATATTCTTCCAGCAGACTGGCAATAGCCAGACGGATCTTTTCTTCCTCCTTAGGCTGATAGAACACTGGCCTAACATAGGCCACAGACACCTGCTCTTCAAGCTGCTCCTTTCGCACAAGCCTGGCAAATGCAGGAGCGCCGAGGCAGCAATGGGCAAGGGGATAATCTACCCCGGACTCATGGAACAGACGGACTTTCTTGACTTCGCCTGACGCACCAGGGAGCCTACACTCACGCTCTCTGAGGTGAAGTGTGGCTCCTGCTGCCTCTCCCCAATCTATGCCTAAAACTATGTCAAACGGGAGACTCTCTCCTACAAGGAGGGTCAGGGAGTGCAGTACCTTCTCTACCTTGCCATCTTTCTCCACGCGAAAGCAGGCGTGGAACCCCTCAACATACTCTTCGACGCGCATCCTGCTATTGTCTGCGAGGATGCTGACTAAAGGCTCTTCTAGTCGTTGGACCTTTAGGTTCAACTTCAACTTCCTCAACGCTTTACGACTAATATAGCTCCTAGTCGCCCCACTGTCTATGAGGGTTCCTACTCTAGCTCTAAATATCTCTACATCTGCGAGGATCAGTTGTCCTTTACTATCCTTCTTCATCTTGGCCCAGGCTCGCCTCCTCTCTCTCAGTTCATCGGCTAAGCATGTGAGGGAAGCGCCTAAAGAGAACCTAACACAAGCGATCTCTGGACAAGTTACTAGACGCTGGACTGCAACGTTTGCCATGGGAATATGTGGAGTGTGAGACTCTACTTCGCTGGCACGCTCAGATCTACATACTCCTGAGGTAGGGGCAGTTGCGACCCCTACTGACGGCTGTCTTTTGCTGCCCCAGATGCAGCATGGTCCTTATACTTAGGACAAAATTTGATAATGTGGCCTGGGTCCCCGCAGAATACGCATTGAGAACTATTAATGCGTTCTTGCCATACCTTTTGATCTATACGCAGGTCTAACCAAGGTCGGCCTTCAGGCCGACCTGGATGCCACCTTCCCTGTCTGGGGGATGACCGACTAGAACTCGGACGGCTAGACGGGGGACCTCCCCTTCCTCCCGCTTGGCGGTTGCCATAGCCGCCAAACCCCTGGCCGCCCTGCCCTCGGCCACCCTGGGCCCGTCCACTTGGGCCGGACCGTTGTCCTCCTTGCGGCCTCCCTCCAGCCACGACAGGAGCATAGGTTCTCCCCTGGCCTGCGCTGTTGTCCTCCTCTAGTCCCCACTCGATGTCAGAGTAGGGAACCTCCTCTGCACCACCTTCCTCCATCGTGAAGATCATACTATCTTTGGCCTTGATTTGGCCTGAGATGGTGCGTCCCTTCCGCGTTTTTCCCTTAGACAGATCCTTGTGCCAGAACGTGGTAACTGGCGACGCTTGGGCGGCAAATGCAACTGCCTCCCGACTAAGTGTATCATAAGTCATGCCCTGCTGATTCTTCTTCTCGAAGAAATGTCCCTGAATATTTTCAGGCAGGGCGCGGTAGAAGAGGTTAAGGAGTTGCACATCAGTGACTCCATGCCCAGGGACCGCAATCAATTCGTCCATAACGGACTTTAGCGCATGCACACTCTTCCACTGGCGAGTGTGGATCATTTGGAGTTTGTCTGAGGCCTTAAGGCCCCGCGTGACATCAGAAAATCGCTCCCTGAGGGCTTTCAGGCAGTCGGAGAGGGGTGTCAGTCTGGAGTATGTAAACATATCGTTATCGTAGTTGGCAGCGCGGGCACCGGACACTTCCGGACTGTCTTCCGGACCAGTGTCTGGACCAGTCCGGACTGTCCGGTGATCCGGACATTACCGGACACCCGGACGTCACCGGACCTGGACAGTCCGGACCGCTACCAGGGGGGCTGCATAAATGTCCGGACCAAAAAAAAAAAAAAAAAAAAAAAAAA
>BFEA01000007.1:4411226-4424454 GCA_003427395.1 Chara braunii | reverse complement strand
GAAAACAAATTGCTCCTTAGCATTGATTTGGAAACCCCTGCAGGTTATCCGAGAGGCCCTTGCGCATAGTTACTAAGGGCCATCTCACCATGAACGAGGTAATGCTCATCGCCATGCTAAAGTGATGGCACGCCAAGTATATATTCTGTGGATTCACATTAAGGTCCGTGTTTCAGCAGTTATGGGACCACTGAGCACGAAAGTTTCTGGGCAGTAGCAGGCCATCTTACCACATGCTTTTCAGGGCTGCCCTCCACTACTCACCAAATGTGCAAAACTAGAATGATCTTCTGCTAGAACATGGAACCGTACGCCGCCATATGTTTTGTCTTTTGTGGAAGTGGTGCCGAGTGGAGCAAGGCTAGGGCCACTGCTCGTAGGAAAAGGAAACAAAAGAAAGAGAGGAATGAATCTTCTGCTAGAACATGGAACCATACGCTGCCATATGTTTTGTCTTTTGTGCAAGTAGTGACGAATGGAGAAAGGCCCTTAGGGCCACTGCTCGTAGGAAAGCGAAACAAAAGAAAAAGAGAGCTACGGTAGTAAGTAGTTGTAACTTGTAACCCATAACTGCTGGAAAGCAGACCTGACTTCGGATCCAGAACATATATTGCTGGCCTGCTCCACTCTCACCCGAAATTTGCTGAACGTCTCTTGAGATGTCGGGACCCTTGCAGATATACTGCTGTAATAACCCTGTTCAGAAGTAGCCTGGGGCCCAGAACTCAGCCCCAGGCCACGCAGACCTGAGAAAGTCTGCGCTGGGCTGTGTGACCAAGACACGCCCAGGCCTGAGTCTGTCGAGTGTGGCTGTGTGACCGAACGCTGCACATAGGAAATTCAAGAGTCAAAGTCAACTGTAGAGTCAAGGTACTGCACCCAGGCCCCGGGTTGGATACACTCACTTGTTGTGCGCAGGTACCCAGACTGCATCCAGGCCAGAGGGAATTCGGTTTCAGGCCGATCTGAGCCCTCATTCGCATTGAGATCTGGACGGCCGAGGGATACAGCAGCCGGGGTCCAGACCCCGCGTCAACACTACATAAGAGTTGACTTCCTGGCTTTGACATTCATTCTGTCTTGCGTTGATGCTGACTTCACGCATTGACTTCGACGCTGGCTTGACGCTGCGACGCTGGCTCGACGCTGCTGGCATTGTGACTTGGCGAGGTGCTGCTATTCCGGCATGGTGGCCAGTTTGCTCCTGTCTTCTTGGCCTGCTGACGTGGCAGCTGCCATGCACCTTCGCTGATGTGGCTGCTGCCACGTGTATCATGCTGACCTGGCTGCTGTCCACGTGTTCTGTGACTGGGACTACATATTCGGTATTGCTGTTCTGTTTCGTCGTCACTTCAGGAGGAGATCAGGCTTTGGGGGAGTTTGAGGATACGTACCTGGTGGTCTTCATGTCGACATTGCTCTAGATGCTGATGTGGAACTGATTAGTCGTGCCATGTGGCACATTGAGGATACTCGGATACTTGTTCAGACTATTGATTGATGAGGTGGCAGTAGAGAAGGGAGCCCGAAGCAGGAGTGGGCATATTACTTCCTCTCCTTTGTCTCTTCTCCCTCCTCCCTCTTCGTCTGTGTATGATATCTCACCTCATTCTGTCTGGTNGGACCTTTGCAGATGCACTGGGGTCCTTCGAGAAAACGACAATTCAACAAGGAAAACGTGTGCTCAATTTTTTTTTCTGTGCCCTTCGACATTTTAGAAGGGAGGGGCACCATTGGCTACCTCAGCCAGCCCTCTCGAAATTTTTTTTTACTCTATTTATTGGGGTGCACACGCATGGTTGCGTGTGCACTAGGCGCCACACGTGCGTAGCTCGCCCGCACGCGATGCGCCGGAGTATAGGGGTGATATAGGGGGTTATGGATAGTTTAATAAGGGTGTTGGCGGCTGTTCAGGGTTGTTGGGGTGGTATATGGGGTATTGGGGCTCGCTATGGGGGTGTTGGTGATATTATTAGGGGTTCTGGACCCCATAAAAAATTTTAAAAAAAATGTGGGGTGCCGACGACCCCCGACCAGTAGGTGCCGACCAGCCGACCGGTCGGCGGGTCGGCAGCCGACCAGTCAAGGGTCGCCGACGGTCGGGGTGTGCAACACTGGTGTGGGCGCTTGTCGCCAGTTTGCTGTGCCACAGTTTGCATGCATAAGAAGTGTGAATGAAAGCGAGTTTGATTGCATAACGAAAATTCCTATTATACACTAGCCAAAACACACTACACATCAATTCATGGCACCAAGCACAACCTGTCCGGAGAAACGAAGTACTCCCATGTCGTTACCCCACCGCGAACGAAACGCCGGCGACAGAACAAATTAGGGTCGCCCACCTATCTTATTTCCAATGTGTTCGTAGTTCAACCCAACATCATACCCACCAAGCATCGAACTCAGCAGCAGCAACAGAGAAAAGTAGGGTTGCCCACCTATGAAAGCAGAAGCCATTTTGCTTGAGCAAGGTATATCTAACTAGACGCGAACATTAACCCAGGAACAGGCATGTCAATGCCCCAAATACCCAGGAGCCATAAAAAGGAGACACAGCGGCACACATCGAAAAGGGAATAACTAAAACGGCAAATAGCAAAAGAGGAAGAGAAATC
Organism: Chara braunii; assembly: GCA_003427395.1. Classification (NCBI taxonomy): domain Eukaryota; kingdom Viridiplantae; phylum Streptophyta; class Charophyceae; order Charales; family Characeae; genus Chara; species Chara braunii. The sequence continues at coordinate 4,421,836 of BFEA01000007.1, read as the reverse complement.
CTTCAAAATACACAAATGAAATCGTGAAAAAGAAAATCCTACACGAAAAATGAAATCCTACAAAACACATAACCTAAAACAGGAAACAACTTTTGCCTGTGAGTCATCCCCGAATTCCCACCAAACTGGAGTAAAAAGTCAAAAACAAAAAAAAGGTAATATTATCATTAATAATTGAAAAACTAAACGCGAAGTCCATCTAGTACCCTACTCCTGAAAACACGGGGCTCGGGGCAGGGTTGGAGGCTGACGAAAAAAAATTGAAAAAAACAAAAAAAAGGGAAAAACAAGGAGTTCTGAAACCAGGGACGTCGGGGAAGGCCTCACGAGTGTGGCACGCAAGACCAGTGCTTTGAGGAATGTATCTGGCCACTATGTGGGGTTGTAGTTTGCTTTTGTTTTTGTTTTTGTTTTTGGTTTCATGTTGTTGTAGTGCCCTGCCAGCCAGGCAGGGCGTATTTCACGGGTGGCACGTAACTGTCTGAATGCTGCTGTAGGATCCTGTATCCGCCCTCAATCACAGCATAAGGGAGTTTTGCTTTTTCTTGTTTTTTTTTCCGTTGTTTGTCTGCTGCACGCCCTCACTGAGGGCACAGTCACACGAGCACCTCTTAGAATGTATCTGGTGGTTACTGTGGCGTTGTGGAAGGTTTTTTTGCATGGTAACCGTCCGGACGTCCGGACCGGGTTCCAGACAGTCCGTTGTCCGTTGTCCGGTGTCTGGTCCTGATGTCCGGATGGAGGCCCCTGGGGAGAAAATCAAAAATAAAAAGGGGGCGGCCCAGGACGTTTATCGGGTCCTGGCCGCCCCTCGAAAAATAACGGGGTGATTTTTCAGTGTCATTTCACCCCACCGTACAGGGCCTACAGGTCCGGACACAAGACACTGCAGGTTTCTGGGGTGGCGGGTTTCACACAGGCCCGAGCAATTTCAAGGCGCGCGCCGCTGCTGCCTGTTGGGGAGAGAGAGAGAGAGAGAGAGAGAGAGAGAGAGAGAGAGAGAGAGAGAGAGAGAGAGAGAGAGAGAGAAAGAGAGCACTGACAGTGCTAGTCTGAAGACTCTGACGTTCTGAATTGAACTGCAAAGTTTGAACTTTTAAGTTGTGTATTCAAAGGTAATCATACTTTTTCAACAAAAAATGATCTGTTTCTCTAGTCTCGTGCGTGCTTTGCACTGTTTGCAACTCTGCATGTCTGCAAGTTAAATGTGCTTGTTGATTTGCTGCAAGAAACGTGCTCTGCTGCCTGAACTACAAAGTCCAGAGCAGGTAAGTGCCTGCCAACACCCCTATCCAACCCCCCCCACCCCGTTTTTTTTTTTCTTTTTTCGGTCCGGACATTCGTGCACCCCTGGTACCGGTCCGGACTGTCCGGGTCCGGTGATGTCCGGGTGTCCGGATCACCAGACAGTTCGGACCGGTCCAGACACTGGTCAGGAAGACAGTCCGGAAGTGTCCGGTGTCCGGGTCCGGGGTTACCATGTTTTTTTGTTTTTTTTGTCTTCTTTTTTTTTGTTTCCTTGTTCCTTCTTGGACAAAACTGCCCCTGCTTGGCAAAACTCGGTGCGCAGTGAAAATCAGGCTCGGCAAAAACAGGATCGGAGGTAGTGGTGGTTTAAGGTTTTTGTTTGTTAAATCAAGCTTGTGCGAGGATTTGGTTCCTCAGCAGGACTAAGGGGCCCTGATACAGATGTGCCCGCCCTAAGTGAAGGCGGGCCTAACAAATCACGAGAGGCCCATTGCTGCCAATATCGTATTTGGCGTACAGGCAGTTGTGTCGCGCCAGTTGGTTGAGGGAACCCAGGCCCGAGCAGCAAAGACTTCTTCGGCCTTCCAGGCCTTTTCTAAAATGCAGGCCCTGGGTGGAATCACAGCAACATACACAGACAGTTGGAGAGCCTAACCGAATGAGCCCCAGCAGCTGCAGCAGAGGCACATCCTCCTGGGGCCTACCGGAAGCTTCTGGGCACAGGCCCAGCCCCAGCCCAGCCAGGCCGCCGGGGCAGGCAGACTCTTTCCATATAGGAAAGAGCTCACTGCCTGGAGGCTCATTGAGGCAGTTGCCAGTTTGTGCGGCAGCGCTGCTGGAGCGCAGGCTCGCGTGCTGCTGTGCGCTAAGGGCAAGGTGCTGTGCGCTTGCAGTCGTGCGAGAAGAAGGGCGCTCCTGAGGGCAGCGCCATAGCCCAGCCTCCATAGCTGACCGGGGCTTGGACTACAGTATGGCGCAGGGGTGGTCTTCGGGTGAACAGAAGGAAGACGTGGGTGAAAGTCGAGGGAGAGAGAGAAGGATGATGATGATGATGATGATGTGAGGGCACATACCTGGTATTGGCGATGGTCTGCAGTGGTCGACACCTTCAAGTACTTCGTTGGCTGCTAACATCAACAGTTGCATTGTCAATTAGTAGGCAGATAGTAGCTGTGTAGGGAGTAGGCTGAGCGCCGAGCGCCAAGTAGGGAGAAGGGCCTGGACACTTATGTTGGTGGTGGCGAGAGCAAGCTCTCATTGACATTCGGTTTTCAGTGTTACGATTCTCCATTGGTGTTATATTGGTGCAATGCTGCTTTCTGGACACTGATACTTTCTGGCTTTCAATGTGATTGTGCAATCTGGATATAGTCATCTCGCTATTGCTCATTTTCGTTGCACTTTGTTGGGAATTCGGGTACGATTCCCAGGCAAAAGTCGTTTGTATTCTTATTCTCCACAACATACTTTTTTGAAGTTTTTCCAGTTTTTATTTTTTTTTAAAGGTACGCTTACGCGCGATTTTTGGTTTGTATGCGTACGCGGGAATACGTACGCTTACGGACTGCTTCCCAGACACTGAGATTCCATGTCTTCTTCTTCTTCTTCTTTTTTTTTTTTTTTTTTTTTTTTGTAAGCCCCATGTATTCTGGGGGGCAGCAGTCCGGTTGCTTATCACCGGCAAGGACGTGTTCTATCAAAATAGAGGGGCAAAGATAGTAACAGAGGAAGCAAGACTTTACGGCTACAAGCGCGCCAGCAAAGAACAGCCCAGAAGAGTTCACTCACTGTCAAGACGGCTCGCGTGGAACGACCGGGCAAGGGTTGGGTCTGACTCTCACATGCATTTGAACGGTTTCTCGCCTGTATGCGTCCGCATGTGCCCATGAAGAGAATTTGGCCACTTGAATGTCTTCCCGCATCCTTCCCAAGGGCACGTAAGGGGTCTCTCGTCGCTGTGGATTTTTTGGTGTACGACCTGTGGAAAACAACAAAAGCTCATCGATCAGCAACCATACATTGAACTCTACGGTGTGATGACCCGGCCAAACACGGACTGAGACACACAGTTGATTTCTGAGTTTTGCTCATGGACTGGATGCCTTCCTGAGTTTCCCGCTTGCTACTAAGTTCTCTAAGTCTGTGTGCGTACACGCTTGCTGGTCTGCATGTCTGTGTGTGTGTGCACACTTGCTGGTCTGCATGACTGTCTGAGTGCTGGTTGGCTTAAGTGTGTGTGTGACCCGCAAGGGCAATTGTTCATTCATTGGGCCCTCAGGTCCGGTACTTACCTGTGGCCGTGACATTGAGGATTGCAGCTGGGGAAAACACTCAAGCAGCAGGTAGGCCGGTACCGCACCCTGAAGAGGTAGATGTGCGGGTACTGGAGGCCGAGCAGAAGAAGACAAAAGTGGCATTTTGAGAGGCCCAGTAGTTGTAGGCTAGGTATAGGCGGGTACCAGTCCAACCAGTCTGAGTCTAGGGCCTGCACGGGCAATATCAGAGTCTGCAATGATGTTTCATTCCGAAAGGGAGGAGGTACCGTTTGCTCGGAAGGCCGAGCGGCCTGGAAGTCACCGCCCAAGAGGCAAGCAGGCCGCTACATCTCCAGGCCGGGCGAAGAGCCCAGTCTCATTGTCAGTGTGCCAGTTTGGCGACACACTGGTTGGAGCGCTGCTGGGGAAGGAGCAAGGAAACGGAGGAGGAAGAAGACCAGGAGGAAGGGGGAGCGCCAGAGGTACTTACCTGGCTATGGTGGCAGCCATCTTCATCACCTTGGTGGGCGCTGCAGCAGGAAGGTCCCCATTGGGGCAGAGCTAGACCAGGAAGCTTTGAGGCAGAGTCAAGCATGGCGCCCTGTGCTAGAGCAGCCATAGCTGCTTTGGGTTGTCCTTTGGGCATCAGGGCAAGGCCTAGTAGTCCACCATAGCCTCAGCCTATGAGAGTGAAGGGTGAGGGAGGCGGCCATGGCTATGGTGGACCTCAAATGATACCGGCAGTAGAAGAGGGATTCGGACATTGATTCTGGTTCAGCCATTCAACATTGTACTATTATTTCTTGTGTGAATAAGAGAGGAGTAAAGGAGGAGGAGAGTGTTTGGCGAAGAAGAGCTTTATCATTTGTCTATGCTGGGTACATCATCTTCTTCTTCTTTCTTACTTCTTTCTTTCTTCTTCTTCTTCTTCTTACCCTCTTTCTCCTCTCAAGTTCATTCATTTCACTCCGCAATTGGACGGCATTGTACTATCTGATGAATGTGTACTTCGAAATTGGCCAGGATCATAACATTGGTATCAGAGTGGATTCTACTTGCTGGTGAGAGTTTACTTTATCCACCCTAACCCTAACCTAAGTGGTAAGGGCTAACCACTTAGGGTTAGGGTTGGTCCGAAGTGGGAAGTGAGGGAACAAGGCTTAGGGAAGCTGCCCCCACCTGGTTAGGTCATGCTAGGTCGGCATTGAACCTGACCAGGTAGATTGAGAGTGAGTATGTGGTGGCGAGACACATCAAAAGGACTTCATGCGACAAGTTGAGAGAGGCGACAGTGAGAGGCACTCACACCTGGAATCTGACTGACCTAACGGAGACACTTGGTGACTTGAGGGCCTCCCTCAAGTAGGCGATCTTGAGGGAGGTAGCCATTTTGCATCTACGGACTGCAAGTTACTGCTTTGTTCTTCAGCATCGGCGGGGGATCCGGCGTAACACTTTGGTGTTGGAAGTGAGACCCTCCTACATGATAGGACACTAGTGTAGAGGTAGCAAATAGGGTTAGGAAGACCACATGATGAAGGGGGGTGAGTTATACTTCATCTCAGAGTCCGGGCCACTCAGGTAAGTGTCGTGCACTTAAGGGTTGCCCATGTATGTGTGCATGGTATTGTTTGTCCTGCTGGGGTACTTGTAGGCCTCTTTCCTACTCCTCTGAAGTCTTGGTTGTGTGCATTGGTCTGCGAACTGCTTACTAACCTGATGGATGTAGAAATGAAGTATCTTGCTTGAAAAGCCATATCTTTCTACAATGCTTTGTCTTTTCATCTGAGAATGGTATAGTCTGTAGGTTCTCTCTTGGAGTTCAAATTCGTTTTTCAGTATGGTAGAGGCAGAAAGCAGGACCTTGAGGTACTCTCCTTGGTTGGGACTTGGTCGCGACCTGCTTGGGATTGGGACTTGGTCGCGACCTGCTTGGGATTGGGACTTGGTCGCGACCTACTTGGGACCCAGTGGGACCAGGCCCAAACAAGAAGGGCCCCTTGGACTCAAATCTGTTGACATAGTGTCGCTCTCTGTTCTGTCTGGGATACGGTATTCTTCTTTTTGATTAGAGTCCTCGCTGCCGAGGGGATCTCCACTAAGATGCTTTGTCAGACTAATGACACACAATCCAATGCTTGACCTGCACCTTATACACCACTCAATTCTCCATTGCTGTATGATGTTTCTTGTAGTCTGGTTTGTTGTACTTTGACTGTGCCAGTTGGATTAGGCTCAAGGGGGTCTTGTACTTAGTCTAACCGGACTTGAACGCGGAATCTGAATTCCCTAATGAATGTAATGTATGTCTTTGATTTTTTGTTTCTCTAGTCCAAATATTATCCGTTGTGGCTAGGAGTTCTATCTTCTCTCTGTACTTTCAGTTTGTTGCTTTTGCTGAAATCCACTACATGCCCGTTGAGACGTGCAGACAAGAGAGAAGGGTGAGAGAAGCCATAGCAACCAAAGGAGCTAGTGGTTCCGACATGGCACCAGCCAAACTTTCCGATATGTAAAAGGCTCGCATGGATGCAACAAGTGAGGTTGATAAACCACTGTATGAGGCCCTCTATCAGAACGAGTTGGCTGAGGCGGAGAAGGCGGAAGAGGCAAAGCGGAACACAACCGCTGATGAACTTGAGGTCACTTTTAAAACGGTTCCAAATGTATCTGATGCAAACCTTAAAAACATCTGGTTGTGTATGCACGTGCCCTTGTTGATTCCCATTTGCTCGGCGAACTTCCAAGTGTCGAGTCCCAGTTACTCGAAGAAATGAGTCAGATGCGTGCTCAAACGGCAGAGATGGCCAAAGAGCACCGCGATCAGATCCAGCAAATGGCAGTCATGCATCAGGCCGAACTCTCAAGTTATCTTCCTCGTTCTACCTTCGCACCCCTCCACTCCTCTCCTTCTTCTCAGTCTTCTTCGTTGAGTTTGGTGATTCAGTCAGGACCTACGACAGGTGCAGTTCCCACTGCCATTACAAACGGCAGCGCAGGAAGTTTTGCAACTGTCGCCGCCTTGGGATCGGATCCAGCAACAATAGTTGGACCCAGCTATGGCAGTCCATACATGGACAGGAAGGTGGTGATGATACCATCTCGATATGACGGCAAGGAGGACATAGAGTCCTGGATCGGCTCCATGAGACCTACTTTGAGGTACAGGGCACTCAAAGAGTGAACCAGTCCTTGATCCTGGGGACGAACGTTGAGCCTGTCGTAAGGGGCTTCCTTGAAGTCCAAGCCATGCAAGCTGGGTATTCCAAGATCAACTTATCCGAGTGGCTTAAAATTACTCCGGCTACCACTCTCGAGGAAATATAAGTAGTGCAATATAAAGACCCGCATGTTGCAGCAAGTGTAACGGTACAATTGGATGAACTTAAGCGCTGCAAGTGGCAGGGCACCATGCACAAACTGCAATTGCATGTTAGCAAGCTCTTCGCAACGCAAGGATTGGAGCTGACTGCGCAATCGTGCTTGGATGTAGTCAAGGGTATGGTTCCCACTCACTTAACTAATCGCCTAGGCAGGGATTTCTTCGGTTACACTGACTAGTTTTCCTTAATGAAGGATGTAGTCAGTCTGGCGGCACGAGACCTCCTTACCGCAGCAAGCACCAAAAAGACCTTTGTTCACGGACGATTTCGTGGCAGCAATCGCTTAGCTTCGCTTGACTTGCTAGAAGGGGAAGGGAGGCCAACGCAGATGACCCCACTCTTGGCGACGGCCAAGAACAGGACGCTAATACAGCCTGCTCTTCAGCTCAAGAAAATGACATAAACAATGAAGAGGATAAATTTTGTGCCTTTGAAAAGACTGCCCATGGGAAGCGAAACCAGAACAGGAATTCAGTAAGGAGCTTTGTCGCACTTCCAAAGGGAGCCAAAATCGCAGCCAAACTGGAGGATGCAAGCACTAAACCTTGGGTGGACCTCCGGATCAGTGAGGCTAAATGGAAAGCTAGAATGAAGAAGGGGGGTTGCCTGCATTGCCTGAAAACGAACCATAAAGTGCAAGATTGCTATAGGCTGCAGGGAAAGCAGACTCGAGCGTAGAGTTGGCATCAACACCCTCTACGGCAAGGGAGACTGAATCTGATCTAATTCAACAATCCTTTTTTGAAGACCCGTCATCTGCTGATTCCAAAGTTAAAGTTTGTCATGTTTTGTATGTTGAGCCTTGGGAGGAGTCTGAGACGGTTGACTTCCACTATCACCGTGCTCAAGGGACAGTGCTCAAGGGACAGTGCTCAAGGCACAGTGAAGTTAATCTTCTTCAAGCTTCTCATAAACCACCGCTATCTCTATGTCCTGATTGATTGTGGTGCGACAACTACCTTTATGTCACCACATGGGATGCGCAAAGTGGGTTTGGGGATGAAGAAAGTGGCTTTGCAGAGCCCTTGTCGAACTCAAGTAGGCAACAAGGAAGCTGTCTCATGTACGCATGCAGTCAAAGGTGTGCGCACTACCTTTGACAAGGACAAAACAGTCACCCACGCCCTGAACTTCTATGTCCTTGACAAGTGTCCCTTCGACACAATCCTTGGATTGGGCTGGTTGCAATCCCGATCGAACAAGCTTCCCGTCCTCTTGGATGAGAAGCAAGAGTCCCCAATGACTTTTCTCAATGCCATGCAGTTCTGCAAAAAGTGGCGCAAGCACAAAGAGAACGATCAAATGTATATTGCCTATGTTCGCCCTACTCATGTGTCGTCTACTTTTGCGGCTAGTACCAATCCTACTTCATCTAATGAGTCTACTTCTGGCACTTCTACTTCTCTACCTTCTACTAGTCCAAATAATTCTACTTCAGATTCGGTGGCCTCCATTCGTAATCTGCAACCTGATCTAGGTGACCTGTTCACTGATCCTTCACCCCCACCGGTCCCAACAAGCATCCAAAACGTACTTGATCCATTCCCGGATGTGCTGGCCGAACCACGTGAAGTCCCCACGCGATCGGTTCGACACACAATCGAGTTGGTCGAAGGTGTTGTTCCTCCAAAGGGCTGTGTGTACCGAATGGGATCCGGCATGTTGGAGGAACTCCGGAAACAAATCGACGAAATGATCGACAAGGGTTGGATCAAACCTAGCGAATCTGAATTTGGTGCACCTGTTTTGTTTGTCCCTAAGAAAGGAGATAAGCTCCGTATGTGTATCGATTATTGCGGTCTAAAACGCATCACCAAAAATAATGCATATCCATTGTCACGCATAGATGACTTGCTTGATACTGTCGGTGGGTGCAAGGTCTTCTCCAAGATCGATCTCAAGTCAGGCTACCACCAGATTGAAGTCGATCTTGCCGACCAGCACAAGACTGCGTTTAAGACACGAGATGGGCTTTACAAATTTACCGTAATGCTCTTCGGCCTCACGAACGCGTCAGCCACCTTTCAAAGCCTCATGGATAAGGTCCTCTATGAATAGATTGGTCGGTTTGTGGTAGTGTATCTCAATGATATTCTAATCTTCAGCAAATCTATTGAGGAACACATGAAGCACCTTGAGGAAACGCAACTCCATCTCAACTTAGAGAAATCTGAGTTTGGGAGGGATAGTGTCATCTATCTTGGGCATCGATTGTCTGCTGCAGGCCTCAAGCCTGAGGCAACTATGGTTGAGGTCATACGTGACTGACCTTAACCTGCGAACATTCGCGAACTGCGTTCTTTCCTTGGTCTCGCATCCTACTATCGGAAGTTTGTGCCCCGATTCTCTATTGTTGCTCGCCCGTTGTCCCGACTGACAAGTAAAAATATACCGTACGCATGGGATGCAACATGTGAGACCGCATTTCAAGCCTTAAAAGAGGCCTTGGTAAGTTACCTTGTACTCCGCATTGCAGATTCCAAACTAACATTCGTAGTCACTACGGATGCTAGCCAGTATGGGATTGACTCAGTGCTGCAACAAGATGACGGCGATGGCTTACGACCGCTCGAGTACTACAACAAAAGCATGCCCAGCGAAAAAGTAGCTACTTCCACCTACATGCGCGAGCTCTATGCTTTGCGTATGGCTTTGGATCACTGGAAGCACTATCTTTTGGGACCCCACTTCAAAGTGTTCTCACATCATGAGACCCCGAAGTGCATAAAGAGCAAAACACCTTGTCGCCTCCTAAAAGGGTTGTTATAATCGAGTTGCTGATGTGTTGTCTTGCCACCCCGAGTACATGACTTGCCTTGTAAATACCTACGACCTCCGAAAAAAATTGGAGGAGGAGATCGTAGAGCACACTGCCAAGGACCCGGACCTTAGTCCCATCCTTGAGCAGTTGCCGGTTGACCCCAACAGTCAGCCTGATTTTCACGAATATGGAGGACTAGTTTTCCGGCGCTATGGGAATCACGACTGTTTGTGTGTGCCCAACCATGAGCCTCTCCACACACACTTCCTGGATTTGGCTCATGGCCGGAGTGGATACTTCGGCATGGCAAAGACGTACATAAACTTGTTAAGACAATTTGATTGGCCTGGTATGAAGGGATCTGCTGAAAAGTTTGTGGCAGAGTGTCAAGTTGTCAACGAATCAAACCATGTAGACAAAAGACCATGCGGCTACTTACACCCCGTCCCATTCCCGATGGACCCGGGGAGCCCGTCTCCATCGACTTCACCGACATGGGAAAGGAAAGTAAGAATGGCTATTCGCAAGTCATGGTGATTGTTGACCACTTCTACCCCGAGTAGATGACTTACCTTGTGAATTCCTACGATCTCCGAAAAAAACTGAAGGAGGAGATCGTAGAGCACACTGCAAAGGACCCGGACCTTAGTCCCATCCTTGAGCAGGTGCAGGTTGACCCCAGCAGTAAGCCTGATTTTCACGAATATGGAGGATTAGTTTTCCGACGCTATGGTAATCACGACCGTTGGTGTGTGCCCAACCATGAGCCTCTCCGCACACACTTCTTGGATTTGGCTCCTGGCCGGAGTGGATACTTCGACATGACAAAGACGTACAGAATCTTGTTAAGACAATTTGATTGGCCTGATATGAAGGGATCTGCTGAAAAGTTTGTGGCAGAGTGTCAAGTATGTCAACGAATCAAACCATGTAGACAAAAGCCCATGCGGCTACTTACACCCC
>BFEA01000007.1:4394072-4404608 GCA_003427395.1 Chara braunii | reverse complement strand
TTCTCTTTCACTTTCTCTTTCTCGGCGATGCGTATTTCATCCAGCTCTCTCTCTCTCTCTCTCTCTCTCTCTCTCTCTCTCTCTCTCACACACACACACACGACCATCTGCAAAGCCCCGCCTCGCCGCCGCGCGCTCCATCCACAGGCTGAATGCACCAGGTCCGCCGCGGCGTCCAAGCGGGTCCAAGCGGGTCCAAGCGGCACGGTTGCCACCGTGGCCCATCACTTTTCGCCCAGCCCCGCCGCACCGCGATCGCGCTCCACCCCGCTGCGCGCGATGGCCAACGCGTGCCCGCCCCTGTGCGAACGCGCACCCCGCTGCTTTTTCCCGCGGCCGCGTGCTATGGGTACCGCAGCCTGAATGCACCCGGTCCGCCGCGGGGTCCAAGCGGGTCCAAGCGGCACGTTTGACACCGTTGGCCATCGCTTTTCGCCCGCTGCCTGTCCCGTTCGGCCCGGCGCGGCCCGCCATGCTCCACGATTACTTCCCGTGCCTGGGAGCGGTCCCGCGTGGCGGCGCCCGGTTTCTGTTGGGCCCGTCACGCGAGACCCGCTTCTTCCTTTATTGTATTAGAGAAAAAGGAAAAAACTCTGTTGAATCTGGATGGTAAGGACCGACAGTGTAGCAAAGCATTCATTACCAGGGGAGGGGGGTTTGCTTAGTAACTTTACTCCCAAACAACACTTACCAGACGCTCCTTGAAGGCAAACCGTTTGCCGCATCCCTCAAACGTGCAGACGTGTGCACGCTCGTGCTTTTTCATATGACGACAGAGCAACTGTTTACTTGGAAACCTGGCGCCACACCCGTCTGTTGTGCACTTGTAAGGCTTCTCACCACTGCTCAAAACAGCACATACATACAGATCGGGCACACAGTTATGATGTGGTCTAGAAAAGAGAACCACCTCCAACCTACATGATAACCGATCGAATTCCTGAGCAACAAACTGTGTCTGCTGCACCCTGTGCGGTACAGTGCCTGTTGTAAGCTTTTTTTTTTTTTTTTTTTTTGCCTGTTGTTAGATTGTTTTCCGTTTTTTCATTTTCTTTGCAACTCAGAAATACAAACAGTGCAATCTTGTTGGTTGTTTCAAGATGTCCAACAAATTCACACATCTAACCAAAAAATATGAACAACAAATTATGTTTGCTCTCTCTCTCTCTCTCTCCCTCTCTCTCTCTCTCTCTCTCTCCCCCCCCCCCCCTGTCACACTGGCAACTGTCAATCGTTGACCAGTAACAGCACTTGCAATTGTCCGTTGGATGGATGGAAGTGAAGATCACAGGACCTTACATGTCAAGCGCCTGCTGTAGATAATCACCCACTGATCTTCCAACAATAACTGTGGTGCCTCAACAACCAGCCTGGAATAGAAATCAGCGCCCCTTGGACAGATGGATTTCAGTTGTGGTGCAAAGGTGATGTTGTAGACAGAATTCGACAAGCTTGGGAGAAGGGGCCTGAAGACGCGCTTTACATCCCTTTGCAATCCAACGACCGCAGCACTGGATCACTGACACAAAGAACCTTCTCCCGGTGACATCATCTCCCCATGTCTTCCTCCTCTTCAAGGACTTCTACTGGATGTCCTCTTCGCCTTGAAGTTTGCCCTCCAGAGTGCTCCATTTTTTTATGGCTACACCACGCTACCTTCACGTACCTCGCACAGACAAATTGGATATGCGGGTCGATTCATCCTCTAGCGCTCAGCGCCAAAGAATGAAGGACGACCCTCTGTGGTCCTCATGATCTTCTCCAGATGAAATGAGACTGAACTGTCACTACTGGCTTGTTGACACTGCACTACTGACCCGAAAAGACTTGCGTGTGTTCTATTCAACTTAGCTCTGGAAAACGGCTTCTAAGAAATACCTGTTTTTTTGTTTTGTTTTTTCAGGGTTGTATGCCTGCCGACCGCCGACCCCGACCGCCGACTGTTTTGCAGCTGACGAGTAGGGCCCACCGGTCGGCGTTCTGCCAACCAGTGAGAAAACAGTCATCCACTGACTTTTTCCAAATCTGAGTTAGGGGATGTACTGCCCTTGCTGAGTACAGCCCAAATCTGCTGAGAAACTTTAGTGGATGCGGGGAGGTTGGGGGGGGTATAGGGGGGTTATAAGGGGTATTGGGGGGGTAATGAGGGTGTTGGGGGGCGGTTTGGAGGTGTTGAGGGGGTGTATAGGGGTATTGGGGGTGGCTGAGGTAGCCAGACGTGCTCCTCCCTTCTACAGATTTCAAGGGCAGAGAAAAAAAAATTAGGGCCCCGTATTCCTCATTGCATTCAGACTCGTCTCGATTTCACGTCCAACATGCACACGTGCAGATGCCGATGGCAAAACAACTTCCTCAAAGCAGAATCAGCAACAAGCTTGAGATTGCGCAGTGCGCCCACACAGAAAACTCAGGGATATGGCCTTCGGCCAGGAACTCGGCTGAAGACAACTTGTCACATCTTGAGGCTGTGGCGTCTGACTGCCAGTCTGAAATTCCCACCCGAACACTGTATCCACCATTAGACACACTCACACGCACGTACGCACACAACACTTGGATCTACCCTGAATGTCTGCATTCACACACATATCTACATTCTCGTTTATTAGAAAGAGCTGCCAATGCAAGTATGGAAAAGATGGGAGTAGAGCCGAATTTCAGACAATGGGTACGCATCCTGTACAACGACGCTATTGGCTGTGTGCAAGTCAAAGGCCTGCTCTCAAATTGCTACCCAATTTCACGATCAGTCCGCCAAGGGGATCCACTAGCACCTCCAATTTTCCTGTTTGTCATGGAAGCAATAGCGTCCTTCCTGCGCAAAGATCCGTCCAAACACAGACTACCGGAGATTAACACAGGTTCAACTCATCGTATACATTTCCTAACAGTCACAACGTTTGCTGACGATCTCACTGTCCTCATATGGGCCTCAGGATCATCCTTCAGTGCTCTAGCAAGAGCTATGGAAGCATTCAGACTAGCATCAGAAATGAAGATCGACTGGAAGAAAACGATTGGATGGTGGTTATCTGAAGAAGAGGCCCCTCTTCTCCAAGGCCCCGAGGCAGCCATGACATGGGATACACCCGAGACGCCTACCCAGTACCTAGGCATCCTCTTGACGAAAGAAGGTTGGGCCCCTCAAATGGCCCAAAACATGATCGCCAAACAGATCAACAAGATGGGCAGGTGGGGCAATACATTTACTTCCCTGCTGGGGCGAGCTTTAGCCATCAACACTTCCATCTTTTCAATGATGTGGTATTTAACATCTATATGGACAATCCCTGATCACTCAATAAAGGACCTTAACCGCAAAGCTAGAGCTTACCTGTGGTCAGGAGACCCCAACAAAGAAAATTATACACCGAAAATAGCATGGCACTACATTACAAGGAAACCCGCTGAAGGCGGTCTTAGTATTATAGATCCCAAACGAGAAACAAAAGCTCTACAAATAAAGTGGATCGCCAAACTCCTCACTAAACCGGGAACAGCATGGAACAATCTGGAGCTAGACAGTATAAGAGGGCTAGCTCCGGTAACGACACCAGCAAACATGTCTGGCCTATTTTGGGTGATGAACAAAGAATGGATCACAAAAACAGACCGCAGAAACCTACAAAGAGGGGGCACCCCCACCTGAACCAATCCCCCCAGACCCTACTGGACTGCACTTCTAAGGATTTGGTGGAAAATCATGCCGAAGAAAGTCGGGAAACCAAAGACCAGAGAAGGAGTACTGAGGCAACCTCTATTCGGCAATCCGTGGGTGAGAGACGAAAGTGATCACCTGCTTTTGCTTAAAGCACCAGTACATGGGCACCTGGGCCGCGGTTCTGACACCTCAAATTCTAGAGGCGCGAAACGAAACCGCGACCGCCGATTTAATTTATCAACGGCGGGTGCGGCGTTTGACGTTTCGGCCTCGTTTTCTTGTGGCGACAAGTTTGGACTGCAAGGCTGGGGCCTTGTATTGGTGGTTTCAACCCAATGGCACACGTTGGCTATCATGGATAAAACACGGGATCTGGAAAGTTTCTCACATACGGGACGAAGAGAAGAATGGGTGGCTCACTGATCAGGAACTCGCTACCCGTCTCAAGGGGTGTCATCGACGTGACGAAAACCTGCAAACAATCATCAGATGCATCCCCGAGGGATGGAAAAGAATATTAAGAGAGGCACTGACTTGGAAAACGGGGGAACGGGGAGTCCAGATACAAGAACCGTCCCCATCGACAGCCTACCAATTCTCCCACAAACAACAGGGCTCGCAAACCTTGGCTGTCTTCACAGCCTTTCCAGTCACTTGGACAAGCACAACTCCGTGTCTATTCTGAACAAGGATGTAGAAAGAGTGGTTCTCGATCTGTTCCTCTTCAAGAAAGTAAGAATCATCGGTTCACGGCCCAAAACAATTTTCAGGATGGACACAACAATCCAGGACCTGGAATTTGACCCGGCGAAATGGGCCTGGACACCAGGAAGGAATAAAACTGTCAAGACAGATATCAACATACAGGACTACTCAGTCAAACTGGGCTATAGGCTATTCCTTAAAACCAAGGACCCGGACCCCATAATCAAGAATAGATAGTCCAAACTAATGGGTCAGGACGCCGGCGTGATCCCACAAATCCCATGGAAAAAAATTAAATCAATCAGACCAGTTATAATTAGCAGCCTTCAATGGCTAATTGCCTACGTGGCCCTACCGGTTAATCAATGGCTCCACATCCGAAGACATAAGAACGATCCCAACAGCTCAGAAGTATGTATAGTATGCGCGGATAATGAACTAAAAGACATGCTCCACTGTCTAATACGCTGCACAAAAGCAACAGAGTACTAGGCCAGGGCATCGTCCCTCTGGGACTCTCTATTTGCGTCTCCCTCCCTGAACATCCCTTCCAACTTCTCCTATGGACTACCATCCCTCCCAGCTGAACAAGACAGGCAAGATCTGGGTCGAAATGATCAAGAAGGTGACATTATGGACTATCTGGAAGGAAAGATGCGGCAGGACCATTGAGGGTGCGTCAAACTCAAGGGAAAATGTGTGGGCGGAAACAAAGACTTTGATTTAGGCAGAGATTCTATGCAAGTGGCAGAAGACAAGACTTTCCCTGCCAGACGAGGACGAGCAACAGCGCAGAGGTTCGACGGGCTGCCCCTACCACCTTCGAGAGGTCAAGTTGACTCTTCGAGACCTAACCTAGCCACGACCTGCTGTTTCAGAGGACGTATGGCCAGTTGACCTTTCGAAAGGTCAACTGTAAACTTGCCTTTTCGGGACACCTACGGACGGCCCTAAGACTTCTAAGCAAAGGACCTACGGATCAAATCCACAGGACCCGGGCTTCACACACAAGGCATTTATACACGGGTTTGAGGACAGGTCGTTGGTTGTGCCGGACCCGCCGGGGTGGCGGTCGTCCGACAGGATGCAGAAGAAGGGGTTGAGGAAGGAGGAAGTGGAGATGGAGCTGGAAGGGACAGCACAGCTCCGACGCAGACTCAACACCGCACGTACTCCAACAGTGCAAAAATGAAGAATGATAAAAAACGGACAACCCGCGGACTGACTGACTGGACTAGACTGGCCTGGCACCGACAGTGGTACCGGGCAGGACTGGAACAACACACGGCCTGTGGGGTCAGGCCACGACCTGGTCTCACAGGCCGAACTAGCAAATAGCCAAATAGGCCCTGGCTGTAGGCCACGGCAGATGGAGGCCCGCTGCATGATCCTCAGACCTGTAATGGATCGCAAAAGCCATAAACACGCTATCCCCAAAAGCAGCGGAACTCTGCAATAAAGAAAGCTGAGAAATCTAGGATGCGGAGCAAGCTCCATGTTGAGTCCATGCGATGCAGCCTAAGCTACATAATGTCAAACGAAAAGCAAATGTCTGGTATACATCTCCTAACTAACAGCAAAAATGAAATGTAGCAATATACAATCCTAAAGTCCTAGAGGCAATTGCCTCAGTGCTGAAAGGAAAAGAGCAATATGGCACAAGATAATGTCCTGTCGCTGAGCCATTAAGAGTGGGATGGTCTCAGAGGGGGTGAATGCAGCCTAAGAATCGAAACTCCTAAGGGCAGTCACACATGAAGGTGGGATAGGTCATCAGGCTCAAGGAGGGAGAGTGGTAGCGAAACAAAACCAAGGCCCCTAACAGATAGACCATCAAGGCGGGTAATGCTCGACAAAAGGATGACACCATGCAAGGTCGACCATGAAAAAGGGGGAGCCTGGAATAGGGTGGAGATATGCCTAACTGCAGCCATGCAAGGGTCGGCACTAGGGCGATGAGGGCAGTGGGTGAGGGAAACATGCACACAACTCACCGACTGGGGGGGGAGGGAGCTGGATCTGGGAGCAAGGAAGCCAAGATAACGCTACGGTCCCAATGCCTATGCGATACCAAGGGAGAGCCCAACTCAAAGAGACCCAGCTAAGTGAGAACCATCATGCGACAGATGCAAGGGAATGTACAGGGTAGGGTGGTGGCGTGAAGTAGTCACGTCCACAGTAGAAGCCGATAAGATGGCTGAAGTCGAGAAGGTAACTGAAGTCGATGACGTCGATGAAGTAAGGAGTCGAGGTCGATGTCGAAGCAGAGCCGCAAAACGCTGACATCCTGAAGAAGCTGATGATGGAGTACCTGATGGTGTGAGTCAGTAGGGAGATGGTAGGTGATCAGAGTGCCAATCGTCAAGACGCCGAGGGCGTCGACGAGTGCGCTGTGGACGCACGGAGACGTCCATCTGCTGCTGAAGAATGGCCTCAGAGGGAGCGGGCTCGTCCTCAGCAATCTCCTCAGCCGGAGGAGGAGGAAACGGGTCAGTCAGCTGAGTAGGAGTAGATGTCTCAGCACGACGAGCACGATCATATGCACGCACCAACATCCGAGCGTGCTGCAAGTGCTCGAGGGGCTCCCAAGTCTGCCAACGGAATAAGACCACTACATGAGCCCCTCTCAGTCTTCTCAGACCCTTGCCTATTCCCACAGGACCCGGAGATTCTATGTCCATTGACTTTATGGATGTTGGGGTCAAGAGTAGGCATGGTAAGAACCAAGTCATGGTTGTAGTTGATAGATTTAGTAAATATGCAGTTTTGTTCCTTTACCCGCAGAGGCACGAACAAATGTAGTTATAGACAAGTTCTTTGACCATTGGGTCAGTGAACATGGTCTCCCGCTGTCAATAGTTAGTGACAAAGATACCAAGTTCTGGCAGGAGTTGATGAGAGTCTATGGCTCTAAGTTGCTGACGTCATCTGGCCATCATCCCGAGACTAACGGTCAGACTGAACAAATGAACAAAATCCTGCAACAAGTTCTCATCATGTATATTAGACGTGATCAGCTTATTGGGATGAGATGCTTCCCAAGGTGGCCAGCGCATACAATAACAGTGTGCACTTAGCGACTTGTCGCACTCCCAACGAGTTACATAAGTCCTTCAGATCACGTAGACCGTTTGAGGGACTGAACCGGGATCAGATTCAAAGGCTACCGCCCGGTACTAGGGAGTTTGCACTACACTACGAGAAGGAGATTGCTACCGTCACAGAGAACCTCAGGAAGGCCCAGCATAGAATGATAGAGCAATCCAATAAGCACCGTCGCCCATCACAGTTTCAAGTAGGCGACTTAGTCTGGGTCAAGTCCAAAGAGTTTGTTCTTGAGGAGAACATCTCGCAAAAATTACTGCCTGCATACCGAGGACCGTGGCTAGTCTTAGAAGACAAGGGCGGAGAGGATGGACCGTCCTACACAGTCGAGATTCCAGCACACCTCCTCACCTACCCAATGTTTCACTCGTCAAAGTTGCTGCCTTGTATCACAAGTCGACAGTTTCCATCACGAAGGTCCATGATCCCTCCGGACATGGATGCGAGGTACGACATTGACGGCATTGTAGGTGAAGATGTCTTCAGAACAGGAGGTAGGGGTCGTCCACAGAAACAGTGGAAGGTCAGGTTCGCTTTTCAGGAACCAGAAGACAACCGCTGGTTTACAAGAACAGAACTGCTTGACACCGCTCCCGATGTAGTTCGCGCCTCTGAGAGAGAGAAGAAGAGTAAAGGTCCAGCCTTCGACTGAAGTATTCTCGGAGGACCTCGAATTTAGGCCGGCGGGAGTGAAACGGTTTTCACCTTTGCAGACACAGATGCGGATCCCAGGGTTCGATCCCCAGACCTCGCCTTACCTTACCTTGCCTGTGTACAGTATCAAGTCGACCCTGTGAGTCTTGAACCCGTGACCTGTGTGTTAGTAGTTGAAAGTTGTCTGTCGTAGGACTGAGTAGTTGTCGGGTCTTAAACCTTAGACCTGTCAAAGTAGTGGTCATACCTGCATTAGGGGTCATAGTTGTTGAAGTTCTGAAAGGTCAAGGTCGTAGCTGCTACAGTCCTGAAAGGCCAAGTCCGCAAACTTCCGGAAGGTCCGGAAGTGGCCTTTCAAAGTTTCTTCTCACGTTATACACAGTAGGCCAGAGGCAAGTGGGCAAGTGGTGAGTCCAACTTCGCTTAGTCAGCGGTACCCAGTCCCAGTCTCACTTTGTACAGTCAGCAAGTACCATGAGGGACTGTGTGCACCATGGGCCCGGTGGAAAAGGGCAGACCAGCGACCTACAGAAGAATAAATCAAGAGGCAGCGTCCAGCCATTCATTCATTCGCTGTGTGAGCCATGCGGAAGCGCTGCCCCAGCGTCTTGTGCGAGGTGGTCTGCAGGTTGCCCAAAGTCGAAGTGGGCTGAAGGAAGATAGAGTTTCCATAGTCAGTAGTAGTTGAGCGGCCATAGCCGCCGTGGGTTAGAGACAGGCGTTAGTGTGTTGTGTGTAGTACAGGGAAGCATGTGTGATATCCAGGGTGATCCAGAGTTGAGTGTATGCAAACGATGGTTGTGGACACAGTGTCGGTGAAGAGAGTCGTTGGACGCTCAGTCGCCATAGCCTGTTGAAGTGAGTTTGCATCTGAACTGTGTTCTCGGTCTCCATATCTCTGAGCTTTGAGTGGGCGCCTGGCGCCAGATTGGTCCGCAATCTGTTTATATGCATGCAAAGTGAGAAATAAAGAGAGTCTGATTGCAGGTGGATCTGCGGAAATGCAGACGGAGTTCAGGGGACGATGAGAGTAAATTCTGGAAGGTCTGGGGAGACTAAGCCAGGCTGGTGAAGAAGGACCCTGTGACAGGAAGACTGGTCTTTGGCCCGCCACTGCAGAAGTATGTGGTAGACATGGAGTAGTAGAGTCTGGGTCATCTCTGTTGTATAGTTAATGATAGGTAGAATAGGTTAGAGGCCCGTGTAAGATCAAGCAGGGGGGTTTGGGTAAGGGGGGAGAGGGTCCATCACCCCGGAGGATAGAGGGGGGAGAGGTGGGTGAAATCTGGGAGATTTGTAGTATTGGTAAAGAGTTTCAGCTCTATGAGGTGATTGTGTGTGGAAGGGGCAAGGGGGCAAGAAGTGTTGTGATGGTAAAAATAGAAGCGTAATTACTGTCGGCAGGCGGCTAAGCTATTTTCTGAACATCTCTACTTTGAACCATGTTCTATGCTTTGTCGGCTAGGGCCACATTCCCCCCTGTATGGAAGCTAGGGCCACAGTCCTTGGGAGGCCAAGCTGTTTTCTGAATCTCTCTTCTTTGAACCATATTCTATGCTTGCTGGTGATAAGCAACCAGACTGATGGCCCCCATAATAAATGGGCCCGTGTTTTCTTTGAAATAAACAAATAGTTTAAAATAAACTAGGCCGGGCAGGGAGGGGTCCGCCAGGGAAAACCGGGCGGCAGAAAAAGTGTCAATTTTTTTTTTTCCCTTGGGAGGCAGGGTCTTCTGCGCGAGGACACCAAATCCGCAACAGAAAAGTCCAACGTCGCATATTGATCTGGGGCGAGGGACGGAGGAGGGGAAGGGGTGGGGGCGGGTTGACAAGACGATTAACCAGGTGCTAAGAAGAAGAAGAAGACGTAGAAGGGGAAGAAGAAGACGTAGAAGGGGAAGAAGAAGAAGAAGAAGAAGAAGAAGAAGAAGAAGAGAGGAGGAAGAAAAAGAAGTACAAGACAGGGGTGTCGAGGTTCAAGATCGGGGATGGACAGAGCTTGAAGAAGAAGACGAAAGAAGGAAGAACAAGAGGGTCGAGCGTAGGAGATGGCGAGATGCGGGTTGGAGCCCTTGGAGTTGTTGGCGGTAGATGGTGGGTGGTGGTGGAAGCAGAAGAAGGGGAAGAAGAAGAAGAAGGGGGTTTGGAGAAAGCGAGGTGGTGGTTGGAGCGACGGGGGGGAGGGGCAGATGACGTGTAGGGCGCAACTGGAGGAAAGGGGGAGGACAAATGTTATCGGGGGATTTGGGGCCGAAGGGCTATGAGGGACACCACTGAGGTCGGGGAATGGCCTCTCTCTCTCTCTCTCTCTCTCTCTCTCTCTCTCTCTCTCTCACACACACACACACACACACACACACACACACACACACACACACACACACACACACACACACACACACACACACAACA
>BFEA01000007.1:4353040-4385987 GCA_003427395.1 Chara braunii | reverse complement strand
TGTGTGTGTGTGTGTGTGTGTGTATGTGTGTGTGTGTGTGTGTGCGCGTGTGTGCCGCGCGTGTGTTTGCGCGCCGTGTGTGCCGCGCGTGTGTTTGCGCGCCGTGTGTGCCACGCGTGTGTGCCGCGCAAGTGTGTGTGTGTGTGTGTGTGTGTGTGTGTGTGCGCGCCCGTGTTCGCGGGGGTGGGGCGACCCCTCCCCCGCGAATCAGTCAATCAATCAATCAATCAATCAATCAATCAACCAATCAAAAAAAAAAAAAGCAAAATCGAATCAATCAATCAATCAATCAATCAATCAACCAATAAAAAAAAATAAAAAAAATCGAATCAATCAATCAATCAATCAATCAAAGGGGGGGGCGGGGCGACCCCGCCCCAACCAATCAATCAATCAACCAATCAATAAATCATTCGATTTCGCCCTTAACCCCCCAACCAAAAATTTGATTTTTTTCGTTTTTTTTTGCCTGATGGAGTGGGGCTGGGGTTGCGCCGCCACGTGGCGCTTCCCGATTCCTAAACCCCCTTCCCCAGCGGCCGCCACGCGTCCGCGAAGACGCGCGTCCGCGCGGACGCGTCCGCAGGGTCGCGGACTCGGCCGCGGCCGCGGACTTAGCCGCGCCTGTCCGCCGCCGAGGGGGATTCATAGCCTGCGCTCGCCCGACCGACAAGGCCAGACTCTACTGGATGTCTTGCAACAGACTCGTCTGGTGGTCCTGCATTTCTACTACATCTAGTAGGACGGGCCGTAGGGTCCTCACATCGGCATCCATGTGTGTCAGATCCATGCCCTCTAACTCACTGACGCCCGCTTGTCTCCGCTGCATCCTGGCTCTTCTTCTAATCATCTTCTCTTTCTCTGCCTTAATCTCTCCGAACGCCTGTTGTAGTTGTGCCTCACGCATACCTGATCGCTTTATGGCGACCTCCTCGGGGGTCAAAACTATCGGTTGGCTTGCCATAACGCCAGTGGATTGACTCATGGTCTGTGCGACCATTGACCCTACAAAACCTGTACTACCAGCTTCAGAGCTCTGCTGCGTGGCAGATGCCATGGCTGCTGAGGTAGCGGCCTCGGTCGCGAATGCCCTGCTTGCCTCTGCGGCCGTAGCCCTCCGCTGATGCTGTTGTCTCTCCCTCTGCTGGTGGAACAAGTGTCTATCGCCCTCTGGTTCTAATGCAAAGTGGGCTATCAGGCGTCTCGCTGATCGCAAGATCCGGTCGTCCTCTCTAGTTTCCTCCCTGTCGCTCATAGGCTACAACACTGTACAATGTCTGCACTAGGACACTCTCGATGCCTACCCCAGCATGATGTACAAACCGATTTAAAAATAAATAGAAATAATTAATCGGTGGCTATGTCAGAGACTACACATTTGGGTCCAACAGGTAAGTTCAGATTCCTACAAACGGAACTACTTTGACTTTGACTAGTTCGCAAACAAAAAGCACAATGAACATAAAACAGTTCTAACTATGATGTATGTCAGATGTTAATGGTTGTACATCTAACTAATCAAAATAAAAATAGAATCATTTGTTCGGTTTGTTTGCAGAATGGAATCTTGCCCGAACTTATCACCTGGAATCTACCCCTCCCTCAGTTCTTCCTGAATGTCTCTTGTCGTCAACGTCCCTGAGCAATCCAGAACAACGTGCGTGTCCAAAGGTGTGCACACGACCCACCCCTGTGCCCCGAGTTCTGCTGAGCTGGCCATCCCTGCACCATATTTATCCTCACATGCAGCGAGCCTTACACCGACCGATTGGTTGATCAAGAGGCGTTTTTATGGACAGCCCCCGAAGTCCTCAGGAATTCTTTAACGTCACAAACAGGATGACGATCACATCCAATGGAAGGTCCCCGCCGGTACTTATTTATAGACGTCCGGTACTCGTTTTTCCCGTAGGGCTGGCCTGCCCCTCAAACCCCCTCTATAGCGCAGCAACAAAGGACAAAGCAGCAAAGCATGCGTGCTCTACTCCCGGTGGGTTGGCATGGTGACCATGACCCAGTGATTCGTCCAGGGCCCTTCAGATAGCACCGCCCTCTGCTTCCAAATGCTCCACGTGAACACTAATGACTCTCAAGGTTGAGCGCACACGACTCCTCACATGAGAGGACTCTCAAGACAGAACACACATCCTCACGGTAAGAAGTGTCGAAGAGGGTAGATAAGGTTAGGTGCAACGTACCTCAAAATAGCTGCCCCCAACCACAAATATTCTCACCATATGACCCGATGTTGATTGTGATGACCAATTGCTGCTTCGGCACAACCAGCATTGCACCGACGTTCCACCTCATCATCAATCACACATCGGATAGTTCTCATCACACTGCGAACACCCAATATTCCCCACATAGCCTTCCTGGCGATCCCCTCTCCACCTAGGTCGCCTGCTTGCCTTGGCCTTCCTCACTACACACTCCCTACGGCCGCTCGCTTAGCAGACCGCATGCATGTACCGCATAGGCAGAAGACAAGCGCCAGATGAGCGCACCGTACCACAGCTCTGATACCAATTTGCAAGGAAAATCAGCGATAGCGAACTTCAGAAACCAAACAGCATCATACACATGAGACCAGATGGTCGTGACCTCGAACCAAAAGCAGAATTACATCGCGAGTCCCACCAAATGATAGCACAGCAAAAGCTCATAAGTGACAATGTTCGAGTAGTCTCATCATCATCAACAAAGAACCAATGTCGACATCCTATCTGGCGCTCGGCGCCCAGACTACAAATGGCAGATCCTATCTAGCCTATCTACAATGCCACTGATGACGTCAACAGCTCCCCGAAGCACGAGCAGATCTCCACCAATGCCGTATGCTTCAAGCACCAGGTATGACTCTCGTAGCACTCGTAACCTCGTTCCCCAACTCAAAGATGCCACATGCACCCAAGGACCACCATGCGCCCCATCCAGCATACAGCAGCGCAGCTCGGCTATGGCTGCCTGCTCCTTCCAGTTCGTCTGTGAGCGCGTGAGCGCTGGCCAGCGTTAGCGCAGCAGCGCTTGCGCAGCATGCAGCCAGTGCCCCAATATCGAATGCGTGGGCAGGCCCTTTCCTAAATGGAAGTGGCCTGCCTGCCTTGCGTGCAGCTTGGCTGTGCTGGGCCCCTGCCCAGAAGCTTCCGGTAGGCCCAGAGAGGCTGAGCCCCAGACCAAACGAATCAGGCCCTGGGCCTATGGTGGTTGCCAGTGTTCAACTGCCTGCAGTCTATGTTCGGTCCATCTTGAGAATCTGGCCCAGGGCCTGCCTCGGTTACATTCAAAAAGAGGCAGCCTGGGCCTGGGCGTTCTCAACCAACTGGCGCTGCAAACTGCCTGAATTTACCCAGTTGCGTGGTGACCCCAAAACAGGCCTGAAGGCCCTGGGCCGAGCCTGCCTTCACTTGAGGGCGGCCGACCATACAGAAAATAGGGCCCAGTAGGGCAGATCGAGGCCCTGAGCCTTGCACAATCTTAAAGACGCTGAAAATGTTTAATGCTCCCCCTTTGGATAATGTTGAACATTCTGAAAATTTTGAAGTGGTGAAAATATTGAATATTCTGAATGCCCCCCTTATCTGATTATATATGAATGCATATAGACGTTGAAGATTCTGAAAACTTTGAAGTGGTAAAATGATGAAAATTTTGAACACCACCCCCAGGCGTCCGGATGGATTAACGGGTAAACAAATATTCAACACTTACAATTGTACTGAAATTTTAAACATTACCCCTCCTAAAACAAGATGAAAATGAACGGGGGAGGAGGGGGGGGGGGGGGGGGGGGCAGGTTTTTAAAAAAAAAATTCCAAAATTCTGAAGTGGTGAAGGTGCTGAAAATTATGAACAGCCCCTCCTTAAAGAAAACAAAACAGGGGAAGGCGGGGGGTAACTCACAATTTTTAGCATCTTCACCACTTCAAAATTTTCAGAATCTTCAGCATCAAAATCCATCTGGACGTTTGGGGGTGGTGTTCAAAATTTTCAGCAACTTAACCATTTCAAAGTTGTCAGAATCTTCAACGTCTATATGCGTTCGGATATAAGGGGGTCATTCATAATATTCAATATTTTCACCACTTCAAAATTTTCAGAATATTTAACATTATCCAAAAGGGGGGCATTCAACGTTTTCAGCATCTTTGATTGTCAAAATCCAATTTCAAAAAACTTCAAAATTGTTGAATCTTTTTCCACTTTCAGAATTACTTTTGGATAAGATTGAACGAGTCATTGACAATCACGACACTTGATTTCAGGAAAAAAAAAGGCAACAACGCTATAGACGTGAAATCCTTTGGATACAGAATCTACAGTTGGTGTGATATTAAGCCTTTTTTTAGATTGTTACAGCGGCGTGGTTGTCACGCTCGTTTGCTTTAAAAAACAAGCAATAACAACGATTTGGACGTGAAAGCGGTTAGATTCAGAATCTTGAGGTCGTGTGAGATGATGCCCTCCGTTGGAAACTGTCAGCGATGCGAGCAATGCACCCTTGCCTCGCTGGCAAGGCAACAAAAAAGTCTTCCCACCTCGTTCAAGGCCTTCCCTGACATCATTCCTCTTTGTACAAGACCCCCGAAAAATGCGGTGTGACATATATTCCCCTTTTCCCCAGCATTGAGAAAGGTATTGGTGGCTTATTGACAATATACCATTAAAAAAATAAAACAAAAAAATCTATAAAAAAAACAACTTTAGAAAAAAGGACGGGGGAGGAGAGTGTTGGCCTAAAACACTGCTGCTACTCGACAGGGGCGGGGGAAGATGAAAAGGGAGGCGCATCTACTGGCTTTGTGTTAGTCCTGCCCCAACCAGCGGCCACAACCGAGGCTAGGGGCAACATGCAATCCCTTCATTGTAAGGTAGCTATGATTGAGGGGCGCAGCCAGCCGGTTGCGAGCGCCAGCGAAGGTCCCTGCCCCCCCCCCCCAAAAAAATAAATAAATAAATATTAAAATAAATAAATCTGAACAAGAACCATGTCATGGAGACAAATAAACTGTGCAACTTTTGCCTCAAGGTCTCATAAAAAAGAGTCAAAAGACTAATTAAGTTTTTTTCCCAGTAAGTGGTCCCCATTGATAGACTAGGTGCATGTGGTGTGCACTTGAATCAAACAGCTCCCTGAAAAAAAAAAAAAAAAAGGGGAACAGAAAAGCAAACATTCAAAGGGGCATAGCTGCGCAGTTCAGTTCAAAGGCAGACACTCAAAGCAGAATACACAGCTGAAAACTTGAGGGAGATACAAGGGGACAGGGATGGACAGGGACGCTGGACCTGATGTTCAGCAAGCGAGTCAGAGATGTAAAAGGGAGCCTGGCAAGAGAAAGGACATACTGTGACCCACAGACTGGACCACCAAGACCGAGGGACACTGTACCCGACTCCCATCAATTATGACATGTTTTCAGCAGGCCCTCCTCCCCGCCAATAGATTGGGGTCATCACAACAGGAGAACCCTCTTTTGGGAGCTGCTCTTATCACTCCCAAAGCCGGACCCCCTAAGGTGTTTCTTATTTCTTTGAAAGAAGAAAAAAAAAGGTACTTAGGACGTTTACAGCTCTATGGGAAGCAGACTCAAGAGAGTCAAAACTATGAACTTCACAAGCAGGTGCTGCAGAGGCTCCGGCACAGAAGAGAGGCAGAAGGTGATCAGACCAAAGAAAAAAAAGGGAAAATAGGAGACTTTTGGAGGCTCTTTCACTCTCCACCGCTGAGGTTTTTGTCCATTGCATATCACTATGTGGGTTTAGTGAGGTAACACGTGAATCACATGTGGTGCCATGTAGATTAAGCAAGGTGCTATGGGGGCAGGACAGGTAGAAGGACCACATTCTTGACACACACACAGAGGTACCATGTCTGGTGCATCATACCATGTGGACTTGATGGCACTCAAACACAGACAGCTGCCCATAACAAAAAACGACAAAAGCACAGATGGCCCCAAAACACACCCACACCCACACCCACACCCACCCACCCACGCACACACGCGCGCGCGCACACACACACACACACACACACACACACACACACACACAGAGGCACAGTTCGGCCCTTGGCATCGCTAGGGGGTACTGCGTGGGGAGATACCATGTCGGCAGGTTGGCACCATGTGGACATGGTGGCAACATGTGGGGCAGGTCATATAATGCTGACTGAAGGGTACCAAGTTACCAACACACACAGGTCCACAGGAGAAAATTACAATCACGCGGCCAGGGTGAAAGGGGACAGACGGCCAAAGTTAGGTAGAATATGGCCCCGTGCACTGCCGGGCCTTGGCGATACTTGAGGGCACCATGTGGGGTGGTTCATACTATGTGGAGTGGATGGCACAAAGATACATACAGCCACCAAACAAACAAACAAACACATGCCCCATCCTCCCTCCCCCCCCCCCCCCCCCCAAAAAAAAAAAAAAAGGGCATAACTTGGCACTTGGCGCAGCCAGGCGATACTCAAAAGGACCTTGTTGAAAAAGCAAAAAAACAAAAAAAGAGAAAAGGGGAGCTTTGGAGTTCTTTTGGAGGTCTCTGCAGACATCTCTTTCACTGCTAGATAGAAATGTTTTGAAGGTCTCTGCAGACATCTCTATCCCTGTTATGACTGCTAGACATTTCTTTGCTCCTGACAGTGACCACAGTCCAACAGCTACAGCCATGCACCCACATGCCGTTTAGAATGATACTGTGGCCATGAATTTTCAACTTCTTTGGAATGCTGGTGTTAGGCACAACACCACCCAATGCCGTTCAACTTCTTTATAGTGCCTGTTCAGTAGGCCAGTTCCCTTTGAGACTGGTGTCAGTCCATCCGCCGGCACATCAAGACTCTGGAGAAAATGTGGGCCTAGTCACATCGTGACCTCTGAATCAATGCCCCTACTCGCATGAAAGATCAGGGTCTTCACAATACCTTTTCTAGTTGTGGGATAGTAAGGTCCTCCCACGAAGTTTCAAGGAGTGATCTTGTCAGTTCCACCCCTGGTGTTTTCTCCGCCAAAGAATTGAAAGCCATAGCCAACTCCTGTGCATCATTGCCTTTCAGTTGATCAAACCTAACAACCAGGCGATCCATCAACCACAACCACAGAAAAGCAAGCTGCTTGACTAAGACTGATCCAATCGAAAGTGAGCAAAGCGAAACAGAAATTGCGGTGCACCATCATTCAGACTTTCACAAAGGCATACGGACAAGATAATCAGCAATACAAGGCTTGTTCAGGAAGGAGTGGAATATAACATAATGCCAGAAATCTAAGATCGACTTCTGACAAGTTGCTTAAAGATTCTAGATGGTTGCCAGAATCTAAGATCAATTTCAGACAAGTTGTTTATAGAGGATCCAAAGGCAAACATGAAAGAACTGCCGGAGGAGCAAGTTTCTTTCATATGTCAATTGACCGGTAAGCTTTTGCAAATTGTATCGAATTAAAAGCCACATGCTCCGCCGCTTGTGCAGGCCTCTGTCTGGGCCTGTCAATTCCTCTGTCAAAAACAAGTGTGCACAGACATCAGAATGTAGATAAACAAGAGCACTCGCACACGACGCACTGAATTCATCCAGAGGCACGCTATTGCGGCCATGGGTACAGTGGTAGCGGACAGTCTGCATTGTGTGCTAACATGCAGTGGACTGGTAACAAGTGCGCGCCATATTCTGGGAGGCACATGCGACCCTCATTTTCGTTTTAGAGTGAAGCCCACACTTTCGCTGCACATTTGAGAAATGCTAAAACTTTGGAGTGGAACCCTCCCCCCTCACAGGCCCCCCACAGCCCGCCCAACAGCCCCCCAGAAAGCACACATGTACACACACATGCACATACAGAGGCAGACACACCAAAACCCACACGAACACACACACATGGAAGGAGAAGGGACGTGCAGTCAACATGGACGCGCACATGCACCTGCATGTGTGTGTTTTAGATTTTCAACACAACAGCCCCTGTTCCAACCGGATGAGTAGATCCAAAATTGATGCAGCTTTACCTCTATAGCATTATTGAGGTGAGACATTCCAACAATGAAATGGTTTTACCTCTATAGCAGAATAGATCCTCTATATTCCTTTCTTGACTTTATTTACTTTGGGTTTTTTTGGGGTACCCCTTCTATTTGTTCTACAGGGCTGGCCACATTAATTGTGGTTTAGCGCCAGCTGCTCACATGCCTGTGTGAAGGCAGAGTAAAGGGGGAGGTATACTCCTGTTCATTTTTCTTCAGATGTTCAGCTTATATTTTGTCTGTTCTCTTAATGATGGATAGGGAAGGGAAGGGGCAGAAGATCTATAGGAAGTGATGGGCGGGGGAGGGAGAAGGAGAAGAGGAAATGGAGGGTGTAATGACCTGCCAGACTGAGAACACTGCTGATTTCTGAGTTTTGCGCTGGAATGTATGCCTTGCTGAGATTCCTGCGTTCTGCTGAATTTTCTATGTCTGTGTGTGTGCATGCTTCCTGGTCTGGATGCCTGTCTGATTGCTTGTCGGTCTGAGTGTGTGTGTCGCCCGCCAGAGCACTGGTTTGATTGGGAGGCCTGCGGGGCCAGTACTTACCTGTGGCCATGACTTTTAGGGCTGCAATGGGGAAAAACACACACATGGCCGAAGGGGTAGCTTAGGGCACACTCAGGTAGCGTAGTGCCGGCAGGAAAAAAATTTTGGCTGCCTAAATCCTTAAAGCCGAGACTGATGGATGATTTGATAAAACCCATCAGGCTCTGGAGTGGATCCGACTGGAAGGAAACTAGCACAAGGGACACACACTCACTGGGATGCCAGGATGACGGCAGTGGAGGACCGGCTGTCCACCATTGACACCAAACTGGCCTCCCTGGCAGAGTCCATTGACCTCAGTCAGCGCCTTCCTCCTGCTGCTGTTCTTATTTCTCCACCCCTTCCTCCTTCAGTTTCTACATCGGCTGTCACACTCCATTCCCAAGCATCCTCATCCTCTTCTGCTGCCACATCCCAAGCCAGTCTTCCCAAGGGCAATCTTTCTACACCCCCACAGGTGCAGAATCTGCAGCTCGGGATGTCGGAGCCTGCATCCTCAGTACCGGTGCCTACTGTCTCAGTGACAGTTGAGCCCAGGTACCCCAAGATACCTCAGCCTGACAGGTTCACTGGGGATGACCCCAAAGTGGACGTCACAGACTGGGTAGCTTCAATGAAGTCCTATCTGAGGAGCTTCATTTGTCCTGAGGTGAGCAAGGTGCAAAACACAGTGGCCCTGTTGGCAGGGTCTGCACTGAAATGGGCCACTTCTAAGGCTAACAAGTCTCAGCAACAACTGGCTGATTGGGCTCTAGCATTCGGGTTGGATGGCATCTTTCAGGGCCTGGAGGCAAGGTTCGCAGACAAAGAAAAAGCTCGCAAAGCTGCAAACGAGCTGGTTGGTCTTGGCCGGACTAAGTACAGGAGTTCCCTGGCCAAGCTCTATGCACAATCTGAGCGCCTCACCTCCACTCCTGGTTTGGACATGTCTGAAGGTGACCAACTAACTTGGTTTGTCAGGGCAGCTCCTGAAAACTACACCACGGCCCTGTGTTCTGCAGGTCAAAAGGACTGGTGAACTTTTGATAGAGCAGCCTTGGACATGGAGGCCACACTCCCATGTTCAGTCCTCTTCCCAGCAGGGAAGCACCTCCTCTTCCCAGAGTAGGCAGAAGAAACAGTGGGGCATGTACACTATGGAGTCTGAGGATGACTCTGCAGGCCATGGCCAAGTAGGATCTACTCCCCCAGCTGGCCAGAATGCAGGAGACTCCGCAGATCAGGCTGCTCAAGTGCTAGCCCAGGCACTGTTGGTCCTCACAAGGGGCAAGCAGTTCCAGGACAAAAGTCCTCCAATCCTAAGGGGCCAGGCAAACAGCCCAGTGGACCTCAACAACAGAACCTCCCTAGGTTTGTCAAATGTCCCAACAATCGCATGGATCTTACCTCTTTGCCTTTGGAGGGATTTGAAAATCCTAAAGGGTGTCTGGCAAAAGAGGAAGGGCAGGGGAGTCTGTTTGCATTGTGAGCGAAATCATTATGTCAAAGATTGCCCCACGCTGAACCACAGCAACTGCAGCCATGTAAAAAACTAGGCAGGCCAGCAGAGACTGCAGCCGGTCCTGCTGAAATGAATCCATCTCCTTTAGGAGATGAATCGGCTTCTTAGCCTGAATTTTCTGAGGCTGCAAGGAACTTAATGTACTCATACATTGAGCCGTTCATTGATAAGCCCATATCAAAGGAGGAGCTTGACCAGCTCTTTTCTCTTCATGCCTAGTTGAAAGGGTAGAGAAAGACGTGATCAGAACTGATCATGCTCACGCCTCTAGTAAACAAAACTACAATCAAAGTCGTGCTTGATTGTGGAGCAACCAGGAACTTCATCTCTCAGAATGGAGTTCAGAAACTCCACTTGGGGCTCAAGGTTACAAACATTCAGCACTCTCTGGAGATTCAAATAGGTAATTTCCAATTTGTCTCAGCCAAACAGGTAATCAAATGTATGCCCACCTTTCATCACAAAGGAGAAATCAGACATGCCTATCTTCCTTTTGATCTGGTCCTCAGTTTGAAGTGGCTGAGGGCAACTAATCCCTCCATTGATTGGGCTCTGCCTAGTATCAGATTGAAGAATCCTCAGGGTGAGCTAAGACAATGTGTCTTATCTACAAAACATAATCCTAAGACAAGGTGTTACTGCCTGAAAGCCAGGGAGTTTTATAACTTGTCTAAGGAGTTTGACCAGGAGAATCTATTTGTGGCGAATTGTCACTCAAACAGATTCAGGGTTGTCCACTTCTCATATTGACTTATTCATTCAGCAAGTGGTTGATGAGTTTTCTGATCTGGCTTAGGAGCCTAGTGGACTTGTCCAAAGGCAGACCAAGCACCACGTTCAAATTTTGCCCAACTCTACCCCTCCCAAGGGAAGAGTCTACAGGATGTCACCTGTTGAACTGGATGAGCTAATATTTGAATCCTTAACTGAGAAAGGGTGGATCAGGCCGCTCATCTGAGTATGGGCACCAGTTCTCTATGTCCCAAAAGGAAATGGTAAGCTTAGAATGTGCATATACTACAAAGGCGTGATCAAGATCATTAGGAAGCACTCAGAGCCCTTGTCTAGTGTCGATGATCTGCTGGACATGGTGCAACGCTACAAAGTCTTCAGCAAAATTGATATAAAATCCGGGTATCATCAGATCGAAATGGCTGAAGAGGACGTGCACAAGACAACCTTTACGACCGGGTATGTCACCTATGAGGTCCTAGTCATGCCCCTGGGTTTGTGCATGCACCAAGGACATTCCAAACAAAGATGAATGAGATTTTTAAACCCTTCCTTAACCGCTTTGTTGTTGTTCTGCAGGTCCTGAGAGAGCATAACCTAAACAAAGAGAAATATTTTGGTGTTTCCTCTGTTTTATACTTAGGTCATGTGATTTTTGTACATGGTGTACCCTAATGCCTCTAAAAGTGGTTGCTGTCAAGGAATGGCCACAACCACATACTATGAGGGACATCTAATTTTTCATGGGGTTCGCCTCCTACTACAAGAAGTTGATCAAGACATTTTCCTCTATTGCTACACCCCAGACTAATCTGCAAACTAAGGATGTTCCCTTCAGGTGGACAGCCACCTGCCAATTAGCTTTTTCTAGATTGAAAAAGCGCTCACTCAAGCACCTGTGCTGGAACTGCCTGATCCTACCTTACCATTTGTGTTGACCACAGATGCAAGTCGGTATGGAGTTGGTGCAGTCCTTCAGCAAGATGATAGGACTGCTCGGAAATCAGTGGAATTCAAGAGTAAGAAAATAAATGTGCAAAGAATTCAGGCATCTACCTATGAAAAGGAACTATATGCTCTCATTTGTGCCCTCAAACGGTGGAAACATTTCTTGCATGGAAGACACTTCAAGATCTACTCTAATCACTCCAATCTGCAGTGGATGAAGACCCAAGGTGAGTTAAATAACAAAATGGCGAGGTACATTCAGTTCATTGATGGATTTGACTTTGAACTGAATCCTAAGAGGTCCCCTAATCGGGTCGTTCATGCATTGTCGCGTGTACCTGATTCATTTGCTACCATTGCGATACTTACTCCTTCGCTGATTCCACCAAGCAGGCCATTGTTGATGTGTTACCTCAAGACCTATTCTTTGGAATCTACAGACTGATCCCAATTCTGAGTCAGGCTTCGCCTCGACTTCATGCTTGTTGTACAAAATCAGCATGGGGGAAGTGTGTTTTGGTATCCCTAATGATCGCAAGATCATCGCTCATCTCATTTCAAAGAGTCATGATGTTCCTGGTCATTTTGGGTTCTTAAAGATGTATGCTGCCCTGACCCAACGTTTCTAATGGTCTAAGATGAAAAACGATATCCTGCACTACTTAGAGACCTGTGAGTTCTGCCATAGGAACAAGGTCCACAGGCGGCCTCCTGTCGGACTACTCAAACCTCAAATTTAGGTCAGTGGAGTGAAACGGTTTTCACCTTTGCAGTAGCAGATGCAGATCCCAGGACTCGATCCCTAGCCGTGTTCTCACCCGTGTGAAGTATCAAGTCGACCTTGTATGTCTAAACCCGCGACCTGTGTTGTTGATAGTTGATTGTTGTTTGTCGTAAGTCTATGCAGTTGTCGGGCTTTGATCCGTAGGTCTGTTGAGTAGGGGTCGCAACTGTGTAGGGGTCGTAGCTGTAGCGCTTCTGAAAGGTCAAAGTCATAGCTGTTACAGTTTCGAAAGGCAAAGTCTACAGACTTCCGGAAGGTCCGGAAGTGGCCTTTCGAGCGTTGCTCACGTTAGACCAGAGACAAGCGGGCAAGTGGGCAGTCCAACTTTTTCGAGTCAACGGTACCCAATCCCAATCGCACCTTGTCCAATCAGCAAGTACCATGTGGGACTGTGTGCACCGTGGGCTTGATGGACAGGAGCAGACCAGCAGCCAACTAAATCCAGAAGCAACGTTCAGTTATTCATTCATTCTGCTGAGAGCCATGCGGAATCGCTGCCCGAGCGTCTTGTGCGAGGTGGTCTGCATATGCTCAAAGGGGAAGTGGGCGGCGAGGGAGAAGAAGCGGCCCTCACTGCTAGCAACTAGGAGGTAGAAGGCGGCCATAACTGTCGTAGGTTAGAGTTAGTTTGCAGTAAGTGTGTGTGTGAGTGTGCGGTACAGAGTGAGTGTGCGTGGAACATCCAAGGAGATCCAGAGTAGTGTGCGTGTTAACAGATGCTGGGAGTACAATGTCGGAAGGGTGATGTGAGGGCGCTCATGCGCCATAGCCATTGGACGTGAGTTTGAATCTGAACTGTGTTCTCAGCCTTGATATCTCTCATCTTCGTGTGGGCGGTTGGCGCCAATGTGAATTGCATATGTTTGCATGCATGCCGGATAAGAAGACGAGTCTGATTGCATCTCTCTCTCTCTCTCTCTCTCTCTCTCTCTCTCTCTCTCTCTCTCTCTCTCTCTCTCTCTCTGATATCTCTCACTCTCTCTCTGTCTCTGTCTCTCTCTCTCTCTCTCTCTCTCTCTCTCTTATTGTGATGCCCTTTGGACTAACCAACGCGCCTGCCACGTTCCTGTGTTGCATAAATGATTTGTTTAGGCCGTGGTTAGATAGGTTTGTAATTGTGTACTTAGATGACATTCTAGTGTTTAGTAAGATCCTCGAGGAGCATGAGGGTCATCTGAGGCAGGCGTTGGAGAAACTGAGCGAAGCTAACTTCAAGATCAATGCAAAGAAGTGTGAGTGGGCCAAGACACAGGTCTTGTACTTGGGCCACGTTTTAGATGGAAATGGCATTAAACCTGAGGACAACAAGATAGCAGCGATTAGAGACTAGCTGACTCCTCGCAAGTTGACAGAGTTGCGATCGTTCTTAGGCCTAGCAAACTACTCTAGGAAGTTCGTGAGGAACTTCTCTACCATCGCTGCACCCCTTCGCAGACTGCTAAAGAAGGAAGCGATATGGGAGTGGGATCGAGACTGAACATCGGCCTTAAAGAAGTTAAAGCGGGCCTTGATAAAGTATCCAGTCCTCAGAGCAACCGATCCATCTCTACCCTTTGTTGTCACTACCGATGCAAGTTAGTATGGTATAGGTGTTGTTTTACAGCAAGATGATGGCAATGGGTATACACCCGTAGAGTTCGTGTCTGCTAGGATGCCTTCAGAGAAGGTAGCTACATCTACCTACAAAAGGGAACTCTACGCTCTCAGCCAAGCGTTAGACCACTGGAAGCACTACTTGGTTGGGAGACACTTCAAAGTCTACTCAGACCACTAGACATTGAGGTGGCTGAAGACTCAGGCCAAGATGACACCTAACCTTACTGGGTGAGGCGCAGAGATAGATCAGTTTGACTTTGAGCTCAAGCCATTCAAAGGAAAGTACAATGTAGTTGAAGACGCTTTGAGTAGAAGCGCTGATTACTTTGGAGCGATAGTACATTATCCGGACATAGGGAGAGACCTGCAACAGAAAGTCAAAGAGGCGTATACGCAGGACCCCATTTATGGCGACCTCCTCAAGAGAATTAAGGAGGCCCCAGAGATTGAACCCGATTACCGCACTACAAATGGCTTGTTATTCAAGAAGACCAACGTAGTTGACCATCTGTGCGTTCCCAACAGTGAGGAAATTCGTAGCTTGATCCTAGGGGAATGCCACGACACACAGGGACACTTCGGTTGGCAAAAGACATTAGCCAACCTTATTCGCGCGTATACATGGCTTGGCATGAAGGCTGACTGCATAGAATATGTACGCAGTTGTAAAGTATGCCAGAGGAATAAGACCACTATGCGAGCCCCTCTTGGTCTTCTCAGACCCTTGCCTATTCCTACAGGACCCGAAGATTCTGTGTCCATTGATATATGGATCATGGGGTCAGGAGTAGATAAGTCCTTCTATCATTGGGTAAGTGAGCATGGCCTACCGCTGTCGATAGTTAGTGACAAAGATACAAGGTTCACTAGTCAAAACTGGCTGGAACTGATGAAAGTCTACGACTCAAAATTGTTGATGTCGTCCGACCGTCATCAAGAGACTAACGGTCAGACTAAGCAAGTGAAAAAGATCTTGCAACAAGTTCTTAGAATGTACATTAGACCCGATAAACTCAACTGGGACGAGATGCTCCCAAAGGTAGCCACCGCATACAGACTGAGCTGATAAACAAGATCTTGCAACAAGTTCCTAGAACGTATATTAGACCCAGTCAACATTACTGGGACTAGATGCTCCCAAAGGTAGCCATAGCATACAACAATAGTGTACACTTAGCTACTTGTCGCGCTCCCAATGAGTTAAATAAGTCCTTTAGACGGCGCAGGCCGTTGAGGGACTGAACGGAGATCAGATCTAGAGGCTACCGTCCACGATACAGCACGAGAAAGAGATAGCTATCGTGGTAGAGAACTTTAGGAAGGCCCAACACAAGATGATAGAACAAGCCAACAAGCACCGTCGCCCATCACAGTTCTAAGTAGGCGACCTAGTCTGGGTCAAGTCAAAGGAGTTTACTCCTGAGGAGAACATCTCGCAGTAACTATTGCCTACATAACAAGGACCATGGCCAGTCCTAGAAGTCAAGGGCGGAGAAGATGGACCGTCCTACACAATAGCGATTCCAGCACACCTCCACACCTACCCAGTTTTTCATGCGTCAAAGTTGTTGCCTTGTACTACGCGTCAGCAGTTTCCATTGCAGAGATCCATGATCCCTCCGGATATGGATGGAATCCCTTCGGATATGGATGGAAGGCACGACATTGATCGCATAGTAGGTGAGGATGTATACAAAACAGGAGGTTGAGGTCGTCCGCAGAAACAGTACAAAGTCCAATTTTCCTTCCAAGAGCTAGTTGACTACCGCTGGTTCACACGAACAGAGCTTCTAGAGACTGCCCCCGATATAGTCCGTGCCTATGAGAGAGTTAAGAAAGGTAAAGGTCTTGCCTTAGACTGAAGTATTCTCGGAGGACCTCGAATTCAGGTCGGTGGGAGTGAAACGGTTTTCACCTTTGTAGTAGCCGATGCAGATTCGAGGACTCGATCACTAGCCCTGTTCTCACCCGTGTAAAGTATCAAGTCGACCTTGTACATCTGAACCCGTGACCTGTGTCATTGATAGTTGATTGTTGTTTGTCGTAAGTCTATGCAGTTGTCGGGTCTCGATCCGTAGGTCTGTTACGTAGGGGTCGTAGTTGTAGCAATTCTGAAAGGTCAAAATCGTAGCTGTTACAGTTTCGAAAGTGGTCTTTCGAGCGTTGCTCACGTTAGACCAGAGGCAAGTGGCAGTCCAACTTTGTCGAGTCAACGGTACGCAGTCCTAGTCGCACCTTGTCCAATCAGCAAGTACCATATGGGACTGTGTGCACCCTAGGCCCGATGGATAGGAGCAGACCAGCGGCCAACAGAAGTATAAATCCAGAGGCAACGTCCAGTTATTCATTCATTCTGCTGAGAGCCATGTGGAAGCGCTACCCGAGAGTCTTGTGTGACGTGGTCTGCAGATGCCCGAAGGGCAAGTGGGCTGTGAGGGAGAAGAAGCGGCCCTCGCCGCTAGCAGCTAGGAGGTAGAAGGCGGCCATAGCTGTCGTAGGTTAGAGTTAGTATGTAGAAAGTGTGTGTGAGTGTGCGGTACAGAGTGAGTTTGCGTGGAACATCCAGGGAGATCCAGAGTAGTGTGTGCGTTAACAATTGTTGGGAGTACAATGTCGGAAGGGTGATGTGAGGGCGCTCATGCGCCATAGCCAGTGGAAGCGAGTTTGAATCTGAACTGTGTTCTTGGCCTTGATATCTCTGAGCTTCGTCTGGGCGCCTGGCGCCAGTGTGAATTGCCATCTGTTTGCATGCATGCCGAATAAGAAGACGAGTCTGATTGCATCCGTGTCCCGTCAACAACAGCTAGTGCCACAGGTACCTGCAATAGATGCCCGCGGCCACCCGACGTCATTAGACCACGTCAACACACCGCATCAGCGACACGTCAACAGACATCCGTGCCCTGTCAGCAGCAGCTAGTGCCACCGGTTCCTAGAGTAGATCCCGCAGCCACCCGATCACAGACGGGCGACATGGAGCAAAACAAGGGGGAAATTGTGGAGGCCTACGAGGCCCGCATGTTGGATCAACTACCAGAATGGAAGAAGAGGGCAGATGCGGCCACTGCCGCAAGGAAACAGCAGGAGGAGGAGGCAGAACAACAGTGTCGCCTCACTGAACAACGGTGACAGGCCGACGCTGACGCCGCAAAGAGACACGTAGATGAGAAACGACGCGATCGCCGAGACACACTTTTTCGTGAGGAGGATGAAATAGAAATCCTAGTCGGCGAGTGGGAAGCGCATGAGGAAGGCAAGGAGGCCGTTGAGGCTGTGCGCAACGTTGCAAACACATACGCACGTGACCGATTTGGTCTGGACATGCCCAGCCCAGCCAGCGGACATCCTTTATCTCGACACTCTGCTCAAACAACTCGCCACGCTGGCCAAGCAGCAAGTGCAGACCATCGTCGACCTGGTCGACCACGTGTATAGGCTGGAACAACAGCCTGCTGCAGCCACACCCGGTGGACTCACCAACTTGGTGGATCGAGTCGAAGTATTAGAGGTGGACATGGGCGTTGTCAAGGATATGGCGAGGTGGCAGCATGCTACCAACCAACACTTGGAGCAGCAGATTTGTGCAGCAGCGCTGGCTCAACCTCGTCACCTCACGAGCGCATACCCAAGTTGGATGGCATCCTAGTCTTCCGCGATGCGTCGAAGACCGAGCCAATTCCATGGTGGCGTCAATTCGACCTGCGTTTGGACTTGTACAAAGTAAGTGACCCCAACCGGCATGCCTATTTATATCAGAGGTAGAGGGGCGCGTGTCAAGCTTGGCTTGACAACATGCTGTCCATGCACAAGGTCACTGTCTCCGAGCTGCACACAAAGATCACTTGGGCTGATCTCAAGGCAACATGGCACACGCGGTTCCAAGTGGAACCACCCGAGCTTCAAGCAATGGAGAAGTTGCAGAAGTTCCATCAGAACACCTTGCCAAGCACGGATTGGATCACCGAGTACCAACGCTTGGTATCCACGCCCGACTTGTCGATCACCTTTACGGGGATAAAACACTACTTCATCACGAGGTCGTGCCCGACATTACAAAATGCATTAACGCAAGTCGCGAAGACACTCACCACAATTGAGTTACTCTTTAACAAGGCCTCGCAAATTATTGTGACGAATACGGAAGCCCGCAATGCTGGTCGTTCGTCTGCTGCAGGCTAGGGCAGAGATCAACATCCGCCGAAAGTGGCCCTGGTCATGGCAACAATGACGAGCGCCTATTCTAAAGAGGTTGCTTCATCTAACGAGGGAGAAAGATTATCAGCCACCCGAGATGGTGGCCGCCCCGCCAAAGGGCGAGGAACCGACAAATCGAAGACACACACCTCTTCAGTCCCTGAGCCTCGCACATCAACTCAAGAGCCTTGGCTTCCCTACGGTCTCTCGAAAGGCATTTACAAGATCCGCACGAGACACCATTATTGCTTGTGGTGCAACAACGACGTACACGAAACCGCCGGCTGTCCCACGAAAGGCAAGGGGAAATCCTTCTCGAGAAAGTGAGCACCGCCGAGAGTGGTACGGCTGCACTCTCGACGTCTTTGGAACCGGTTGCTTCACGAGCAACCTCCCTCAAGTTCCGAGGCACATGCGGAAGTCATAAGTCTTATTCCTCATTCTTTCGAGGACTATGTTGCCCAACTCGTTTGCTGGGTTCTCTAGCCCAAGGACAAGGTGTGTGTGCGGTTTCTTCTCTCTCCGAAAGTGGCAATAGTTTATCATCTTCAAGTGGTTCTTCAAGGGATTCGACACGCGAGTTCAACGTAGAGGTTTGAGACCTTTTGTCGTCCGGGGATTTTGCATGGCTTCCTCTCCCTTCCAGTGGCCGCTTATCGGGACCGCAATGAACAGCACTATGCGCCCATCTCCACAAATATTTGTACTTCTATGCATCACCAACTTCGTCGACGGATGACGAAGTTGCAGTGGGGGACCTCCTTGCATATATTACCAAGGTAGCCCGCGAGTTTCGCACGCAGCGGTACGATGGCAACAACGCACCACTCCTTTATGTCTGCATCCAAGCTGCGCAAGCGTCATGTAGCGCTTTGCTGAATAGCAACGCAACTCGCAAGTTCATGAGCAAGTCCTGTATACAAAGGGCCGGCCTTGGCGCACAAGGTCGAAGGGAGTCACATCCTACAGCGGTCAAAATGGCGAACTGTCGCACGCAACAACTTATTGATCGCTACATCGAAGTCATGTCGGACTATTTCGCACCTCATGCATGCGAGCCGGTCCCATTTGACGTCTTCGACACGACATCTACGATCCGCTTTTACCAACACGTGTCACTACCGCTGTGTCTGACTATGGCATTGGCCCCTACAGCCGCCTTGCTATCCGCGGAGGTTTTACGCATCTACGATCCGCTTTTACCAACACGTGTCACTACCGATGTGTCTGACTATGGCATTGGTGTCGTCCTCGAGCAACACGATGGCCTGGACTGGCACCCGATCGAATAGTTTAGTAAGAAAGTGTCCGCCGTGCATTTGACTGACGACGCACAAAAGGAGTTATTAACCTTCGTACACGAGCTTAAGCGGTGGCGGCATTTTCTTGTCAATCGAAGTCAATTCCAATGGGTAACAGTGGTTGATCGACTCACCAAGTTCGCCATGTTTTTGCCTTGCCGCTATCACACCAAGGCACTGGAGTTGGCCGATGTTCTTTACACCGGTTGGATTCGTACCAAGGGTTACCCCAAGGAGATTGGCTGAGACAACGACACTCGGTTCATGTCCGACTAGTGGTTGGCTCTCTTCAAACAATGGGGCTCATCTCTCAAGCCAGGTTCGGCTCGCCACCCACAAACCGATGGCCAAACGAAGATGGCACATCAAACTGCACAAGTTTTTCTTCGCACTCTCATTCGTCCCGACCAAAAGTATTGGGTTGAGCAGTTGTCAAACGTCGAGTTCGCTTACAACTCGTCTATTCATTCGGCTCGCCCATTGAGTTCGACATGGCTCGCCGGTCACATCACCGTTGGGCACTATCATCCCACGGGAGACATAGAGCGATAGCCACCTTATCTTCATTCGACGGATGCAAGAGCTCCTTGTTAAGGCACGCGACCAGATGTTAAAGACGCAGCAACGCATGAGCCGCCAGGCCAATCGTCAACATCTTCCTTGTCCGTTCCGCACCGGCGACCTCGTTTGGGTCTCCGCCGCAAAATTTAGCCTCGAACAAGATATCTCTCCCAAGCTCCTTCCGAAATGGATGGGGCGTTGGCGCATTGTAACACCCGTTGGTGACGCACTCGAAGGACCGTCATTTATCATGTAGGTGCCCGCTCACTTGCCCGTCTACCCGGTTTTTCATTGTCCAAAGTTGGCTCTTTTCGTTTCGACGAAATGCGACAACTTTCCCGGGCGACGATCGCAAGACCCACCCTCCATGGACGGTTTTCAAGAGGTAAGCAACATCATCTCGCAGCGGCACTACGACATCAAGCCTACGGAGTACTTCGTACACTTTTCTTATTGTAGCCATAAGGCTGACCGTTGGTTGACCCGTGCCGAACTTCAGGCCACAACCCCTGATGTCCTCATATGTTACGAACGCAAACAACAAGGCAAGCCGGTACCTTCCGCTCCTTGTCGTACTCGCATCCAAGTTCCACCATCAGATCGTCAGCTTCGCCCTCAACCCGGCTTGACTTCATAAGGAGGGGGGGGTGTTACATGCTGAGCCTGCACATGGGCCCCATTTTGGGGGCCTGATGGTTGTTGGGGCCCCCCAGGCCGCACACACTTCAGTCGCATGCCCTGGAGGCCCACGACTGGCCTAAGGCCCGCAGGCTTCGATTTCAGACAAAATTTATTTATTTATTTGTTGTCCTATTTTTGTCTCTTCGGGCATCATTTCAGACTTGCAGTACATCCGAACAGACGAACAAAGGCCACACTCTGGGGCCAGGTCCGTGTTTGTCCGATAGCGAACACTCCCTGCTGCATCAGCACGGAGGGACCCAGGCAGGCCACGTTTGAGGCAAGGACCGAAGGCACACACAGGCACACCAGCGAGGCCCAGCGTTGCAAGTAGTTGGACCAGACCAGGGCAGACACAATTTGAGTAGCTCACTTCTTGGTCGACACACTGCTGGAGCCGCGCGACAGAGCGCTGCGCGGTAGAGGTAGAGCCGTAGGTAGAAGGTGAGGCGGAGGCCATACCTGCAGTGGCGGTACTTACCTGGCGCCATAGACACGCTCCACGCCAGCGACCTGCACAGGGACCACGACAGCAGTTGGTACATGGCAGCAGTTACCTGCAGGTGAGATAACAGGGATGGGGACATCTTCTTCTTCTTCTGCTTCTTTTTCTTCTTCTTCTTCTTCTTCTTTCAGAGAGAGAGAGAGAGGTTACAGGCAGAGGTTACGTCGGGCATGAAGCCCAGGATCTGATTCGACATTTTGTGGCAGACATTGATTGGACATTCGGCAAGGAGACTATTTTTGGGCTTCTCTCCCACGATCTTGGTCTTCTCCCTCACCTCCATCTTGGTTTCGCCCATCTCTTCATCCGTGGTATCTCCCCCATGTGCGTGTGCAAGGAGGGATCTTTCTTCCATGTACGTGGTCCCTCTTCCCTGTCTCACATGTGTGGTGCACGATGGGATGTTGCGTCAGTATCTGACATGTCAGGTCATATCTCTGAGTCTTCCGCTGAGCTACATTGTGTTATTTTCATATGTATCTGGATGTACATTGCTTGTTGATGCTTTGCTGACGTTGCATTATCCATTCGAGTCCTTTTCATCACCTTGCAGATCCTTGGCTCCATATACATTGCTCAGCTGAGCTTATATCAGTTGGCATCGGAGCCCCGCACGTGAATCAAGACGCCAACCTGACCCGACGCGTGAAAGGGGGTGATCGGTCGATTGATTGATTGATCAAGAATTGATTGATTGATTGACTGATTGATTGATTGATCGATTGATCGATTGATCGATTGATCGATTAATTGATTAATTGATTGATTGATTGATCGATTGATCGATTAATTGATTAATTGATTGATTGATTGATTGATTAGGTTAACC
The DNA here is from genome assembly GCA_003427395.1 of Chara braunii. Taxonomy (NCBI): domain Eukaryota; kingdom Viridiplantae; phylum Streptophyta; class Charophyceae; order Charales; family Characeae; genus Chara; species Chara braunii. The sequence goes on along the minus strand of BFEA01000007.1, from coordinate 4,363,781 downwards.
TAATTAGTTCCCATTTGCAATTTTCTACCTAATTGCCAATTCCAAAAAAAAAAAAAACAATTCTTCGGAATTGCAAGGAACATGAATGTGGACGAAGCACAAAAATCCCAATTGCAAATCACACTGAAGTCCAAGTAGTCAAAGCAAGAGCAGATAGCACATTGGAACCAAGTCACCATCCATTTGAGAACGATACAGTAAAATCGTGAGTCAATGTGTAAGCCCAATCGGGCAACACCAACAACATATCCCAATGTAGCTCTCTCTTTTGAATGGCCAGGCGCCCTATCTACTCTACATCCTATCCTACAACTACAGCATGGAAGCAACCAGACTACTTGACGACCAGCGAGTGATGACGTCAACACCAATGTCGACCTCCTCCTCTTCCAGGTACGTCTCTCTCTTCCCTCACTCTTCCTTGTTATCCCACACAGTGCCCTTCACCTCCCGAAGAGCCACCTTCGCCCTCACCTCATCCGGCGCTCTCATGCAGCCCAGCTATGGCTGCCAACGCCCAGCGCCCAACGCCCAGGCTGCGCCCTATCGCTTAGCGCCAGCCTGCCTTCTCTCAGCCTAGTGCAGCGCAGCACCTCAAAATGCAACAGCGTGTCGGCCTTGCTCACAATGGCCAAGATACTCGCCCATTCGCCCCCTCTGCCTATATGCCAATGTTGCGTGTGGGCGGTCTACCTCGAGCCTTCGCCTGGGTCCCAGTATCTGTGCCCAGGCCCAATGCTGATGGGGCCCAGGTAATACAGTTGCGCCCCTTATGCTAGGACCGTTGTCCAGATTCAGACCCCGTACCGGTTTCCAATTGGTTTCCTCGGCCTCCACGACAAAATACTGCTTTTCCATAGGCCAGGGACCAATGTGTGACAGACTGTCGCCCAAAGCTCAACCAACTCCGGCCCTGGGCTCAACTGCCTTTGCAGGATTCGGAGGCTGACGATCCACTTCAACCAACTGGCGTGCGGCAACTGTCTGATACCCACTTTGGGAAATGTTGAATGAAGGCCTCTCGTGGATATTTTGGCCCGCCTTCACTTAGGGCGGGCACGAGGCTTGCTGGGGGCCTATGCCCAAAACATATGCAAGTTGGCAAGGCCCCGTTGAGAGCTCAATCCTCACATTCCATCCCCCTTAGCTTCGAAAGTCCGCTGAGATGCTTACTTCGCAGTTGCCTTCCCCTCTAGGACCTCTACTTAGTGCCACCCAAGATTCGCGAGGGTCCTTGCTTGACCACCCACTTTCTAAATTTTCTAAGGCCTCGAACACATCCAATGTACATAGCATAGTTTGGTCTAGATGAGTCTGCAGGGTGACTAAAGAGTCATTAGCTATGGCCATTTCATGATGTGGGAAGGGTATTTGTCCCACTTCACCACGAGTAGAAGCAGCTAAAACTTCCACCTGCCTCAAGTGTTTCCCGAGCTGGAAGCCTGGGAAGAAGGCACCCCTTCCTCAGGGGGTATCTTCTGCTTGACTTTTGCATTCTTGCACTTGTACTGGGTGCGTCCATACTCACCACAGTTAATGCAAGCACCACGCACTCTACGGTCCCGCCACACATCCTGATCAAGGCCTGCCTTGACCCAATCTGCTATTTTGGACTGATTGGAGGCGGCCTACCCTTGACTCTTTTGATGGCCCTTACCTCGGCCACCTGCCTTAACCTTAACAAGAGAGGCGCGGGTGCTACCCTCAGCAAATTCCTCGCCCTCGTACTCTGATCCGTCCATCAGGTCAAAAAGCTCATCGATCTCGGTTTGGGTCCCATCAAACTCAACCATCATCAATCGGCTCCCCTTCTTCTTCCACTCTTGTTGACTCTTCTTCTTCCTCCTGTCTACCGGAGTTGGTTGAGCTCCTCCTAGAGTAGCCTCTAAGTGTAGGGCCTTTCTAGAGAAGGTCTCAAAGGTGTGATACTCGAGGCGAGCCTCGCTGGCCAGTAAGGTTCTGAGATTCTCGGGCAGACATCTCACAAACATGGTCAATAAGACCTGGTCGTCATAGCGTATGCCGGGAACGACAATGAGGTTCTCTACGGTAGTCGTAAGCTCTCTGACTGACTTGAACCTGCGCTGGTTAAGTCTAAGCATCGCGTCAGTAGCATTTTGTGCCTGCTGCGGATTGTGCCAGCGAGCTTCTACCATATCTATGAACTCATCTAATGTCAAGGTTTTAGCCCAATCTGCCATGCGTCGTCCGAACCCGGCCTTTGCTATTATACCGTCTAGCCACTTGGCTGCCTTACACTCAAGGTGAGATGCAGCAGTAATCACCTCCTCCTCCTTCAAAGTCCTCTTTGCCCTTACCCACATTGGAACTGTTCTCAACCAAGTGTTGAGTTCCTCGTCCTTCTTCTCACCGGAGAAGGCAAGGGGCGGTTTCATTGGGGTCTTTGGGTACCATGGACCTTCCTGCTGTCCCTATGGAGGAACAGTTTGTTGCGGTGACGGTGTAGCTATCACCGCTGGACCGGAAGAAAGAGAAGAACAGTCTGAGCTGCTGCTGCTGACGAACCACTTTGGGTCCGTGGGAAATGTTGAATGAAGGCCTCTCGTGGATATTCTGCTCCGCCTTCACTTAGGGCGGGCATGAGGCTTGCTGGGGGCCTATGCCCATAACATATGCGTGTCGGCAAGGCCCCGTTGAGGGCTCAATCCTGACATAATTCTTTCTTTGGCGCAAATTCATTTTTTGAGAGTTTGGCAAATTTTGAAATTCTGCAGCAACTGAAATTTTTTATTTTCGTTTTTTTACTTCTGAAATTTCATTGACTGATAAATCAGGTATTAAATCCTAATATTTAAAAAAAAAAAAATTGAGTTCAGAATTCTTTCCTTGCGTTAATTCATTTTTTTTTAATTCTGAATCACGCATTTGCAAGAAATATGAGTGAGAACGGTATACAGAAAACCAAGTTGGAAATCACACAGATGTCTAGGTAGTCGTGTACAAGCAGAGAGCATAAATGCACTGAGATCCCATCCAAATAACAGCAATACAACGAAGTAATAAGCCAACGTTCAAGCCCTCAGGCCACACCAACACAGTATCCAAAGTCGCTCCTCTTTGTCTAGGGCCTAGTGCCCAGCCTACACTACCTGACTATCCTACCTACGTCAGCATTCTCCCAACAGGCTCACTTTGACTCTCGTAGACCAATGTACATTATGTCAACACCATAGCCGACCCCTTCCATGTACCAGGTACGTATCTCGCTTCCCCTCATCAGACCCTGTCCACCCACACTTGCCTCCTTAAAGACCACCAATCGCCCACCTTACCCCCTAGAGACCCAGCATCCCGGCTATGGGTGCCAGCGCCCCACTTCAACACTCACACGCCTGCACCCGCCCTGGCCGTAGTGCAGCATGTCGTGTCTCGCGCAACAACGCAGCAGCGTGACCACATTGCCTTTGTGGGCCAGAACGTCCAGACCTTGGTTGCTCTCCTTCCTATATGGAAGTGGCAGCCCCTGCATTGCTGCGTGTGGCCTGGCTGGAAGCTTCCAGTAGCTTCCTGTTGAGACTTAGTTCCTGCGCCCAAGGCCGAGACTACAATTGCGGGCCTGGGCCCTTTAGAGTTGGACACGGCCTAAGTCTCCGGACTTGGCCCATTGATGCATTTACACCGGACCCCGAGGTAGGTACCTCGACAATACTGCTTTTTCATAGGCTTGTGGCTACTTCATGATGTATCGGCCCTGCTTTGTGTGTATGTGACCAGGCGCAACTGCCAAGGCCTGGGCCAATTGTACAACGCAGCTTAGGGAGGCTCGTGCGTCCACTGAACAAATTGGCGGGCTGCAACAGCCTGAATACCCATATATGAAAATGTCGAATTTTGGCCTCTGATGAATATTCAGGCCCGCCTTCACTTAGGGCGGGCACTTGGCTTGCTGGGGGCCTCTGCCCAGAGCATGTGTTTGCCTGATCAGGGCCCCTGTGAGGGCTCGTTCCTCGCATTCCATCCCCCTTATAGCTTCAAAAGTCCGTCGATATGCTTCATGCAGGTGCCTTCCCCTTCAATGTCTTCTCATACTCGGCCACGATCTGATGAGTTGTCTTGACAAGTTCCTTGTAAACCATCGATCTTTCTTAGGATCCATATGATGCTTGAACCGTACTCTGTATTCTCTTGCACGTTTAGGCGGTCTGCCCCTGCCAACTGGCTTGGGAATAGGCATGTCTATGTGCTCCAGGATGTCGTCGACGTCCACGTGGCCATCCATGGTTGGGGGCAGCATAGATCTCCGTGATGGGAACTGTTTTGTCTCAGCGAAAGGAGCGAGCTTTGAGGCATGAAACACACGGTGAGTGCGTAAGTGACCAGGGATACAGATAACGTACAAGGGACCATCCATCTCACTACCCATAACATCCAGGACTTCCCAGGGACCGCAATATTGAGGCATTAGTTTCCTAGAGATGTCGAACTCCTATCCCAGTTCACTAGCCTTAACCCAGACACGTTCCCCTACCTGAAATGTGGATTGTCGGCGATGCTTGTTCCCTGAAGCAATCATTGCTTCTTGAGACTTCTTGATGTTCTCGACAGCTTGCTGCAACAACTTCTCATACTGGACACCAAACTCAATGGTTCCGGGAGTTGCAGCAGGTCGGTATTCAGGAAGGAGGAAGTCTAGTGCAGACCTAGGCTTCCGCCGAGATGCAGTTGATCTAGGGTGACCCCAGTGGTGTTGTGTACATCATTATTGTACAGACTGGCGATAAGAGGTAATTTCTCATCCCAGTCATCTTGGCTGGGGTTAATATAATGCCTCAACAGATGCTGCACCACCCGATTCATCTGTTCAGCCTGACCAGCGGCTTCTGGATGATTCCAAAAGTCATTTGGAGCTGGCTGCCCATCTGTTCAGCGGCCTTCTTCCACATCTCGCTTGTGAAACACACACCTCTATCAGTGACGATCGTCTTTGGCAGTCCAAAGCCATGCACCCAGTTATCCATGAATAACTTGATGACGTGTTCAGTCTTGGCGATCTCCCAACATCACAATTAGTCTAGCAAACTTAGTGAACCTGTCAACTATGACTAGGATAAGTCTCTTGCCACTCTTGCTGGTCACGAGTGTATCCATGAAGTCCATGGAGATACTTTGTCTCGGACCAGCAGGGATGGGTAGAGGCTTTAGTAACCGAAGCGGAGCTTGAGTACGTGACAGGTCTGTACATACTTCTTTGCAACGTCAAACATGTTAGGCCACCAGAATCACTGTACTAAATTAACACTAGTCTTCTTATAGCCGAAATGTCTTGTTGCATCGTGGCACTCACCTAAAAATAAACTACGCAAAATCTCTCTAGATGGAACGACTAACCTTTTAAACCCTGCCTTCTCAAGAAAGAGTAACCCATCCACCATCACAAACTCGTCAGTGGTGGCCTCATCTTTGCCCTTTAGTTTGTTGATGATGTCCATCGTGATAGGGTCTTCCTTGTAGGCTTCCCCCAAGGATCGAGTAACATTCTTGGAAAGGCTGGACTCAGAAATTAGTGCACCTAGGCAACGTGTCCTACGAGACAATGCATCTGCAACCTTGTTGTACTCTCCTTTCACATAGTCTAGCTTGAAATCATATTGATCCATAACCTCAATCCAACATTTTAGCGCATCGAAGAGAACCGGTTGTGTCTTGATCCACTTTAGGGTTTGATGGTCACTTCTCAAATAGAAGAACCTTCCTAACAGATAGTGCCTCCAGTGGACAAGTGCCTTGTAGAGGGCATAGAGTTCCCTCTCGTTGGTGGACTTTGCCGACTTCTTTGATGGCATCTTTCTGCTCATATACTCGACCGGTCTCAACTCTTTCCCTTCCTGCTGAGCCAACACTGCGCCAATGCCGTATTAGCTTGCGTCAGTGGTTACAACAAATGGCCTTTGCGCGTCGGGTACCATGAGAACCCCGTGGTGCGTGAGTGCATGCTTCAAACACTTGAAAGCTGCCTCACACTCATTGGTCCATTCCCATGGCGTATCAAGTCCTGTTAGATCAATCAAGGGAGATGCAATCGTGCTATAGTTCTTAACGAAGTTGCGGTAATAACCACACGTTCCCAAGAATGATTTGACCTCAGTCACAGATTGGGGTCGTGGCCAGTCGCGTATGCTAGCCACCTTCGCATCTTCAAGCCTAATCCCATCCGCGGAGACTTCATGACCCAAGTACAAGACTCGAGTGCGACCGAACTCGCATTTTTCTAAGTTTATCTTATACTTGTGATGTCGAAGGAGTGAAAGAACCTGACATGCTGGCATGTTCCTCGACAATCTTACTAAAGATAAGTATATCATTGAGGTACACGACGACAACTTATCTAAGTAGTCGTGGAAGATCCTATTCATGGAGTGTTGGAATGTACCCAGCGCATTGCAAAGGCTAAAGGGCATCACCACAAACTCGTACAGACCGTACCTGGTCTGGAATGCAGTTTTGTGTTGGTCCTCTGGTCTTATAGCAATCTGATGGTAGCCAAATTTTAAGTCTATCTTGGCATAGTACTTGCATCCATGCACCCTATCCAACAGGTCGTCGGTGCGTGGTAGAGGCTCTGCGTTCTTAACAGTGATGGCATTGAGGCCTCTATAATCAATGCACATCCTTAGTGATCCCCCTTTCTTTGGGACAAATAATACTGATGAGCCAAATGGGGAGGTGCTAGGCTGTATCCAACCCTTCTATGTGAGCTCTTTCAGTTATCGCCGAAGCTCGTCCAATTCGGTCGGAGCCATCCTATAGATTCTCCCTTTAGGTGTCTTGCTACCTGGGATGATCTCTATGGCATGGACAACATCCCTGTCTAAGACTCTTGTAGGCTCCTCAAACAGATCAGGGTACTTAGCGACGATGTTCTCTACCTTTGGAGTGTTTTAACGGCCTCCCCTTTCGCAGCGGCATAGACTAGGTACATACCTTCCTCTGGGTTCAGTTTACAATAATTATAGAACGCAGATGCGCATAGGCACCCATAGGAGTTAACTAACCTACTGGCTTTGTACTTCGCCAGTCTAACGGTTGGGCTTGGCAACCTCAAGGTAGTACATTGCTAACAACATATCAAAAGGCAATTCATCGCTCACCAGGAATGATATTCTACGGTTAAGTTCTCCTCCTGGATAGGAGAAAGTGCAAACCACGTTCTTAATGTAGTCCTCTACCATCATGCGCTCTTTGTTGGCCGAAGTAGATGCTACCGGTCTACTAAGGCGGTGCACCCGATCCTTTAGGCGCCGTCTCTCAACACAGTCCTGTAGGCGCTGCACCCGGTCCTTTAGGCGCTGCACCCGGCCCTTTAGGCGCAGTCTCTCAACGCAGTCCTTTAGGCGCTGCACCCACTCCTTTAGGCGGTGCACCCGGTCCTTTAGGCGCTGCAACCGGTCTACTAAGTTTCACGTGGAGCCGATGTCTACGAAGGCACCGCTCTTGCGGCCACCCAAACCAACTTCCACAACGAAATGCTCCCCTCTAGGACCTCGACTTAGTGCCACCCAGGACTCACGAGGGCCCCTTGCCGACCACTCACCTTGAAGGTCCTCTAAGGCTTCAGACACATCCAATGTACAGAGTATAGTTGGGTCCAGGTGTGTTGTTTGCGGGGTGATTAAGGAGTCAATAGCTTCGACCAAATCTTGAAACGGGGAGGGTACAACACCCGCTTCAACAAGAGTAGAGGCAGCTACAACTTCTATTGGCCCTAGGTATTTCTCGAGATGGAGCTCGTAGAGGCCCCGGACTAAGGAGAAGAATACCCACCCTTAGGAGAGATCTTTTGCGTGACCTTCACGTTCCTGCATTTGAACTGCTGATGGTCATACTCGTCGCAGTTTATGAAAGCTCTTCTCTGGTAACGGTCCCGCCACAGATTTTGATCCAAACCGGCTCTAACCCAAAAAGCTATTTTGTTTGGGTTTGCAGTTTGCCCCTGACTCCTCTATTGACCGCCCTTGCCGCGGCCACCTGCCTTAGCCTTGACTATCGCGGCGAGGTTACTACCCTCAGCACTATCCTCGCCGTCTAACTCTGAACTATCCACAAGATTAGAAACATCATCGATCTCAGTTTGATTCCCTTCAGAATCAACCATCATCAATCGACTACCCTTATTCTTCCACTCTTGTGGACCCTTCTTCGTTCTCCCGTTCGTAAGGGGGGGTTGAGCACCACCCAACGTAGCCTCGAAATCTAGGGCCTTCTTGTTGAAGGTCTCTAAGGTGTGATACTGTAGCTGAGCCTCGCTTGCTAACAAGTTTTCTTGATGTCTATGGGAAGACACCTCAAGAACATGGTCAATAAGATCAACGAATTGTACTCCACCCCTGGGACGACAATCAACCGCTTTGTGGTGGTGGTAAGCTCTCACATAGACTTGTACTTCCTAGTATCAAGCTTTAGTAACCCATCAGTGGCAATTTGTGCCTTCTGAGGGTTGTGCCAAAGCGCCTCCACCAGATCCATAAAGCTCTCAAGGGTATAAGTCTTGGCCTAGTCACCCATGGTCGTGTCGAACACTTTTGAGGCTACCAATCCATTTAGCTAGCGAGCTGTTGAACCCTCTACAAGCGTCCTCTTCGCCCTTACCCATACTGGAAAGGTTCTCAACCAAGTGTCGAGAGCCTCTTCTTATCTGCTGAGAAGGTGGCGGGTGGTTTCAGTGGGGTCTTGGGGTACCATGGTTGCTGTTGTCCCACAAGTGAGACAAGTGGCGGCTGGGGTGTAGCACCCGCTGCTGGACCAGAAGATGGAGAAGCAGCAATCTGTGGTGTTGCTGCTGATGTACCGCTTGGTGTGGTACCAGACTGAGGCGGATACGGGCCTGTCATCGTTGAGAATGGCAACCATGGCAAAGCTGCTGGCCTGACCCCTGGCTTGTGCATGGCGTTCAGGATCTGGTCCAGGGTGTCCTTGATAGTGTCCAATTTGTTGTCCATACACGCGTGCATGGACAGGATGCTCGCCTTAAGAATCTTTCCGGTGTCATTAACGGTCAAGTCATCTAACCCCTCTAATGCATCTTTGTCTGCCTCTCTACTCTCAAGTCTAATACTTCTATTTCTAATCTCAACTTCCCTGTCGATAGCCTTCTTAAGTTCCTCCTTTAGCCTTAAACGGATCCTCTCTACTTGTTGGAGCTCCATCTACTCCCGGGTGCGTGGAGGCGGCGAGCTGAACTGCGAGCCCGCCAACTGACTAGTGCCAACTCTTGACGTACTGGAGATGAGTTGCGAGCTGGTCTGCTGACAAGTTGGGGTTGCTGCAGATGTTGCCGAAGAGGTAGCCATGGGTACTACGCTAGCTTCTGCTGCCGCTAACGTCCTCTCCACAACTGCTGCTGCTTCCCTGGCAATCTCAAGATTTTGGGCCCTTGCTTCGACACTTAGCCTTCTCTCCTCTCTTGGTAGCAGGACTTGGAACAGTACAGGTACTCTAAGCGTGTCACGCTTAGTCTGCCTTCCTTCGTCAGCTGATCCTTCACCGCCCTCTGATCCGCTCATCAGCTAGGCAGACGCTGTCTGCACTAGTGTCCTCTCCGAGACCTACTGCAGCATGCGTCTGACCAGTTCTATAAATAAATAAAACAAGGGGACCCGCCGCAGCTCCGCGTACGGCGAAGAGGAAATACAACAATCAACGTTGCTGTCCTTTTTTTTTAAGCGAAAAAATAAAATAAAAAAAAATCAACGTCGTTGCCCTTTGCTGTAAACCAAAAAAAAAAACTCTCATGCACAAAAAAAAACAAAAAAAAACACCAATCAATGCTGATGCGTTTTTTTGTAAGCGAAAAAAAACAAAAAAAAAAACTCTCTCATGGTCGTTGTCGTTTTTTTTTTTGCAATAAAAAAAAACAAAACAAAAAAAGAAAAATCTCAAAAACAAAACCTTTCTTTATCCCGTTTCTTTCTGATCCTTAGCCCCGCCCCTTCCCCTCTCCTCATCTCGATCCCTCTCCTGGATCCCGACTTCCCCCTACGCGATCCTTTTTTCCGATCTCGATCCCTCCCCTCACCCCTCCTCATGTTGATATCTCAAGGCCGTCGTCATTTTTTGTAGGCAAAAAAAAAAGTAAAAAAAAGTGAAGGTCATCGCCGTTTTCTCCTTCTCTTCCCATCTCGACTCCCTCCCCCTCCTATCCCGACCTCCCATCCCGACTTCATCGCTTCTTGGTTTTCTCGTCTTCTTTCCCCGTCTTCCGATCCCGACTCCTCCCTTCCCATTCCGACCTAATCGCCCCTCGAATACGGACCCCGACTTCCCCCTCCCTCGAACTTGGATTTCGACTTCCCCCTCCCATATTCTGACCTGATCTGGATATATGGTCGTCGTTTTTTGTAACCAAAACAAAAAAAAACAGAAAAAAAAAAACCTTCGTCCCGACCTCATTTCGATTTTCCCCCCCCCACCCTTCTCATGTTGATATCTCAGAGCCGTCGTCGTTTTTTGTAGGCAATATCCTTACCCGACCAGATCCCTCTTTTCTACCCGATCCCCCCGTCTTTTCTCCCTCTCTTCCCATCTCGACTGCCTTCCCCTTCCTATCCCGACCCCCCTCTCTTCCCATCTCAACTTCCTTCTCATGTCGGCTCCCCCCCTCCCATCCCGACCTGATCGCCCACCGAATTCGGATCCCGACTTCCCCCTCCCTTGAACTCGGATCCCGACTTCCCCCTCCCTTATCGCGACCGGATCTGATCATATGGTCGTCGTTTTTCGTAAC
>BFEA01000007.1:4331378-4349875 GCA_003427395.1 Chara braunii | reverse complement strand
GGTCTAGACCTGGCACGGGTCACCCGTCAAAAGATATGCATATAGGGGTCTACACCTATACACATATATGTGTAGGGGTACCGACCGCTATTTTTCATTCTTCCTCCCACGCTGCATAGCGGCTACAAGCAAAAGGGGGACAAATTGCACCGTTGTGGGAAATATTTGCAGCGTATCGAGTTTGGCGCCCAGCGTCCCACGAGCTGCCACTGTCTTCCCCCTAACACAACGGACCCTTATTATGGCTGTTCGTGGCTGGAAACATACATTCATTATGAGGGTCCATTGTGTTCTGCTTGTGGTTGTAAAGACAACTTGCATACATTCATTATTAGGGACCCTTATGTTGGAGGGAATACGGTGGTAGCTACCCGCTTGGCTCGACGCTCTTCTACATTGTGCGCTGCACGTCGCTGCATGTCGCACTATGCACAGTGTGCAGCACGGGCAGTCGTGAGAAGGCAGGTGTTGCTGCTCGTCACTGGCAGTCGCGAGAACGCCGAGAAGGCATGTGCATTCGCCCTCCCAACCACCTTGTCCTCATCCTTCTCTACCCTCACCTTGTCCCGGTCATAGTCCTCGATTTCCACCTCTTCTCGTCCTCCCCCACCTCAAGCTCGCACATGCATGACCATACTCTAGGGCAAAGTCCCACTAGCAAAGATTGGATTAAGAGGCTGAATGTGGATGTGTTTTAGGCTGACATGCAGAAAGGCATCGATATCCATTTTCTGCACCTCTCCACAAACACACCCCGATTCAGGCGTTCCATCCAATCCCCCCTTTCTTTTTTCTTTTTCGTTTTCAAAACCATTGCCCTCCTGAGAAAAGATTCATGGGTGCAAACCATAGCCAAGAGCAAGGAAACAACAAACAAAAAACTGTGGTGGTCTTGGAACGAGACGGTTCATGCTAGGAACAGTGGATAACCAGGCACAGCATGGAGATCGACAATGAGAGAGAGAGAGAAAGAGAGAGAGAGAGAGAGAGAGGGGGGGGGGGGGGGGGGGGGGGGTGGGAAGGAGATATCAGAGGAAAGAGGAGAGAGGGGTGGTCTGATAAACGATGCAGTGGCTATTACGGGCGTTTATTTTACTGTTTCGTTTTACGAGAAAGGTAAGAGTACTTCCTTGAGTTGACATTGGCTATGAAGAACGGAAGGGGAGCTTACATGCACTTCGTCACGAAGAAGAAAAGGATCTGGCAGGAATAGCGGACCAGATTTATTGGATATTACCTGATGTGTACGCTAGGATCTGGCAGAAATAGCGAACCAGATTCACTAGATATTACCTGATGTGTGCACAAGGTGACAGCCAAASAATCTGGCAGATATAGCGGACCAGATTGACTATGTACTGCCTGATGTATGCACCAGTTGACAGCTGAAGGATTGAGCGGAGGGATCTCTTTGCWAGCTAGGTGATCTAAGGCACGGGAAGAGYTGAAGGGAAGCTTAGGGACCATGGACCGAGTCATCTTGACATCACTAAGGCAAGGAATGGAGTTGTAGTATGGAGTATTYATAGATARATGGGAGGACGTTGCTGTTTATCTCTTAYGGACAGAGCGATCCCATGCCCRTGCCATTTGTTTGTGGCTTTTTTTTTTTTTGGTTACGGATTATGCTGCCATGAAACAGGAGAAGCACAAAGGGGGAACCGGTACTCGGCTCAGAGGCGGCACCTGACAGCCCCGAGGTCGCCGCTGCTGCATTCCCACCATCTCTCTCTCTCTCTCTCTTTCTCTCTCTCTCTCTCTCTCTCTCTCTCTCTCTCTCTCTGGTGGTGGGATTATGTTTGAGGGTCAGGGTGGGGGTAAGTGGTGAAAAGAATGTCTGGGTCTGGGCAGGTCTGGTTGCAACTCTTCAACAAGGCCTGGGCGCAGGCGGGCCCGGGTTTGTACGCTCAAATCGGGCGCAGCTGCGGCTGGGCCAGGTTGTGAGGATTTTTAAACAGCAGTTTTGGCTGGCTACGGCTGCCAAATATTATGGATGTCCAATATGGGCCGGGCGTGGCTGTAGGAAAAGTAGGAGTTTGCGAGCTCTGCTAAGGTGTGCATTAGCAGCCCACCCCTGTGCCCAAGAGATATGCTTATGACCAGAGCTGCCCGTTCTTTATCCTCGCGTGCAACGAGCCTTACGTCTGACTGATCTGCCTGATCAAGAGCCCCCAAGAGTCCTCAGGAATTGTTTAACGTCGCAATCAGGACAACGATCACAGCCAGTGGACAGTTCAGACCCCAACCAGAAATATGTATAGACGGTCTGGGAGCATCTGCACAGGATTGGTCAGTCTGCACACCCCTTCTATCAGCGCAGCAAAGAGCCTCAAAGGACAAAGCAGCATGGCCTGCGTGTACTACTCCCATGGGTTGGCATGGTGACCGTGGCCCGTGCTTCGACCAGGGCCCTTCAGAGGAACCACCCTCTCCTGCCAGATGCGCCACCGGGAAGAATGTCGTCTCTCAAGGTAGAGCGCACACAACTCCTCACACAAAAGAGAGGACACTCAAGGTTGGACTCACTTCCTCGCGGTAAGAAAAAATTGAGAGGGTAGATAAGGAATGGGAACAACGTACCTGGAGATAGCTGCCCCCAACCACAGATTTCTCACCAATTGAGCCGACGTGCATTTTGATGACCGGTCATAGCCTTGGTACCACCCACAACGCGATCCAGTGCCACCAAAATGCCACATCAGCATGCTCTCATCATCATACATACATCCGCTGTCACCACAGCTCCCACACTGTCGCCACAACCTTCCAACGGTCGGCCTTTCTACCTGGGCCCCGCTCTATCAAGCCAGCACCGAAGTATCCTTGCTGCACATGAAGCATCGTCAGTGCACCAAGTGACAATGTCGCCAGCGCCAGGTAAGCAGTGATCACGAACCAGCTCCGATACCAAATTGCAAGGAATATGAGTGAGAACGGTATACAGAAAACCAAGTTGCGAAATCACACAGATGTCCAGGTAGTCGTGTACAAGCAGAGAGCACAAATGCACCGAGATCCCATCCAAATAAGAGCAATACAATGAAGCAATGAGCCAATGTTCAAGCCCTCCGGCCACACCAAACAGTATCCAAAGTCGCTCCTCGCTGTGTGACGCCCAGCACCAAGCCTACACTACCTGACTATCCTACCTACATCAACAATCTCGCAACAGGCTCACTTTGGCTCTCGAAGACCAATGTATATGACGTCAACACCATAGCTGACCCCTTCCATGTACCAGGTACGTATCTCGCTTCCCCTCATCAGACCCTGTCCACCCACATGTGCCTGCTTCCTGAAGACCATCGATCGCCCACCTTACCCCCTAGCGCCCAGCAGCCCGGCTATGGCTGCCAGCGCCCCGCTTCACCACTCACGCGCCCGCACACGCCCTGGCCGCAGCGCAGCATGCCGTGTCCCGCGCAGCAACGCAGCAGCATGACCACATTGTCGGCGTGGGCCAGAATGTCCAGGCCTTGGCTGCTCTCCTTCCTATATGGACGTGGCAGCCCCTGCATTGCTGTGTGTGGCCTGGCTGGAAGCTTCCAGTAGCTTCCTGTTGGGCCCCAGTTCCTGGGCCCAGGACCGAGACTACAGTTGAGCGCCTGGGCCCTTTACAGTTGGACACGGCCTCAGTCTCCGAACTTGGGCCGATTGCTGCATTTGCAGTGGACACCGGGGTAGGTACGTCGACAGTACTGCTTTTTCATAGGCCTGTGGCTACTTCATGATGTATCGGCCCTGCTTTGTGTGATTGTGCCCAGGCGCAACTGCCAAGGCCTGGGCCAATTGTACATCGCAGCTTAGAGAGGCTCACGAGTCCACTCAACCAACCGGCGGGCTGCAACAGCCCGAATACACAGGCCCGCCTTTGCTTAGGGCGGGCACTCGGCTTGCTGGGGGGCTCTGGCCAGAACAGGTGTTTGCCTGATAAGGGCCCCTGTGAGGGCTCGTTCATCGCACATTAATTAGTAGCTGAAAATTTCGAGATTCTTTTATTCTTCCGAAATTCAAATTTCTGGTTGCTCTTGTATTCCAAAATTTTATTTTCCTCGAAAAATCTCTCTTTGCAGCTGAGTTTTGGGATTCTCTTTTCCAAAATCGAAATTCACTTAGCATACTCTCATCTGAATTATTCCAAATTTTGCTAGGAAGATTTTCATGCCCGGTGACGCCCCGGGTTACCGGGCGTGCAAAGCACAAAAAAACGATTTTTCTGTTTTTTGCTTTTCTGCACTCTACCGAAGGACCCAAAATACGGGCTCATTTCTTTTTCTGTGAGTTGGCTTCCAAGGAGGGGGGAAGGGGGTATAAATTGGTTTTAAAGGGGCTAAAGGGGTTTCAAGGGGGGTGCCTTAGTGTAACTCTGTTATTTTCTTTTTTATCTCCGATTTTGTGAGGAATTCGAATGCCATCCTCATGCGAAGATTCGAGCCCTTGGCAGTGCTGGAAAAGGCCTTACCCGCCCTAAGTGAAGGCGGGCATGCCAATATGTGCCAAGGCCTGGGTACAGGCCAGTGCAATCACGCTACAGGGGCCGTTGGAATCTATATGCCGGCATGAATCTTCGCAGTAGCCCTTCTAGGGCTCACCCCACATCTCAGCTGAGGCCCCGTACAGACTTGTGCCCGCCCTAAGTGAAGGCGGGCCATAATATTTACAAGAGGCCTATTTTTGTCAAATCTGCATGAGGGGTATCAGACAGTTGCAGCACGCCAGTTGGTTACAGAGCAACGTGAGCCTCTCCAGGCTCTTCCGGAAGTTGCAGCCGCGACAGGCGGTTGAGCCCCGGGCCCTGTACAGTAAGGCCCTGGGCGTGTGCTGTCAGAGGCCGACACATCATACAACAGCCACGGACCAATGAGATTGCATCATTGTCGGCACATAGTGGCCATGAGCCAATGAGATCACAGATTGAGGCCCGACTGGAAGCTACTGGAAACTCGTCCAGCCAGGCCCAGAGCTCGACAAGCAGAGCTCACTTCCCATATAGGAAAGTGAGCTTGGCAGCCAGGGGGGTTCCGGCCTAGGCAGGCAATGCGGCCACGCTGCTGCGTTGCAACTTCGTGGTCTGCACGAAGTTGCTGGCTGGGTCGAGCGCACAGGCACTGGGGTGTGAGGTGCTCAGCTGGGCAGTGGGCGCACGGCAGCCATAGCCGGGCTGTTGGGCGCAGGTCTGGATGGCGATGGTGGTCCTTGGGTGTTGGGGATGCACACAGTGGGGAAGTCAAGGTTGATGTGAGAGGAGAGAGAACGTACCTGGTGTATGTTGGCGGTCTGCATTGGTTATGACATCACGTACATTGGTCTTCGACTTCGATGTGATCCAGTTGCATGAGCGTAGATAAGCATAGATAGGCTAAGTAGTGTAGGCTGGGTGCTGGGCGCCAGACGGTAGGAGCGGCATTGGATACTGTGTTAGTGTGACCAGAGAACATCAACATTGGCACACGAGTGCGTTGTATTGCTCTTATTTGGATGGTATCTTTGGTGCATTGTGCTCTCTGCTTGGTACACGACTATCTGGCTCCTTCGTGATTTTGCAATCTGTCCATCACTCTCGCTCATGTTCCTTGCACTCAGCCAAAAGTCGTTTGTACTGCAATTCTACACAACATATCTTTTTCCCGGAATTTTTTTATTTTCTTTTTTTTTTTTTAAATTGCGCTGGGGCTCCCCGAAATCCTGCCCGGGTGTCACGCCCGGCCGGGCAACCGGGCGGGTACCCGGGCATAAGTTGGGTGCCCGCGTGTCAGGAGAAACAGCCTAGGAATTTTGTTTTTTCTAAATTCGGAATTACCTGACCTTGCAAAAAAGAAAATTTGCAGTTCAATTATGTTTTTTTAACTTTTTTATTCGTTTGTCTGATCATCTGCAGTCTGAAATTCGAACAGTTTTTTTAATTATTTCAATTTCCGGATTTAGCGGATTTGGAGACCTACCGAACTTGCAATTTCGATTTTTGTTTTTCGAAATTATTATTATTTAAGCAAGTTCAAACTTTTCAAACTTGATTAGTGGCTCCTTATCTGGGCGATCAATGTGACCCCGTGGGGTGGGGAAGTGCTAGTACATTCCCACTTTCCCCTCTCCCACCCAACCCATCTACTCTGCTGGTCTTCTTCTTCCTTATCTCCTCTACTACTGCAGCATTGGTAAGTTGCCACATCAGCACGGTGCCACGTCAGCAGGCCACATCAGCAGACCACATCAGCGACACGTCAGCAGACATCCATGCCCCGTCAGCAGCAGCTAGTGCCACCCGATTCTGCAGCAGATGCCAGCAGTCTCCCGATCACAGACGGGCGACATGGAGCATATGCAAGGGAAAACTGCGGAGACCTCCGAGGCCTGCATGTTGGATCAACTAGCAGAACGGAAGAAGAGGGCACATGTGGCCATTGCCGCGAGGAAACAGCAGGAGGAGGCAGAACAACAGCGTCGTCTCGCTGAACAACAACAACAGGCCGACGATGACGCAGTAAAGAGACATGCAGATGAGAAAAGACGCGAACGCCGAGAGACACTTTTTAGCGAGGAGGATGAAATAAAAATCCTAGCTGGTGAGTGGGAAGAGGATGCGGAAGGCTGCGGAAGGCTGCGGAAGGCTGCGGAAGGCAAGGGTCCAACGGATTAACCCTCCCTGAGTACAACTTCGCTTTCAGTACCTGTGCCCTGCATTCTCTCACCTGTGTATCAGTGACGCTCCCCAGAAACTGGAGCTCCCTGATGGAGAGTGGTGCAAGATGGTTGAAGGTGTCCATCTTCCAAATCGCATGCCGGAAACCAGTGGAAGTGTGCTCAACCCAATATGCAAAAGCGAGCGGCGCGAGTGCTGTGAACTGATCGCATTCTGCAGCATCCCCTCCTTTCCTACTGGAAGTGGGGGGGAAATCCTGGATGGTGTTTGTGATGGCATCCCTCTCCTCGTCCTCCACTCCAAGATTGTTGCATCGTGCAGTCGAGTTGTTTAGCATAGCAGGGGAATTGCCCATCCAAGTTTCGAGAACCCATCCCTCTAGGTGGGAGTCATCCAATTCCCAGATTTTGAGGAAGATCTGTTCAACCTTGGCAGACCTACCCCCGAGTTCCTTGCATTGCCTCGTATATTTCCGCTTCCTCAATTCGAGCTTCTCGCACACGACCCTAATTTCATCATCATCCCATGCTCTGGCAAGAACGGCAACGTCACTGAAACCAAGCATTTGAAAAAAATGAGGAAAGTGCCCAGTATCCCAAGCTCCCTTGATTGCGCCAATGACTCCCGGGTTGACGAAGGCAATCAGTGCTTGTGTAGGTTTTGCTGGCCAAGCGCAGTCTCCCAACCAGGGAAAGCGGTGTGTGATCTCGTTCCACCATCCCCCTAGGAACAATTCTTTGGTGGGTCGCTGTCGGGTAACGCAGAAAAAAAGGGGGAAGGGGAAAAGGGAGAAAAAGGGAAAAAAAAGGAAGAAAAAAGAAAAAGAAAAAAAAAGAGAAAAAAAAAAAAGAAGAAGAAAGAAAAAAAGAAAGGAAAAAAAAGGAAAGAAGGAAAAAGAAGGAATGGATTCCCATGGATAAAAGGGTAAGCAGGTCCATAAAAGGGAGAAGAACAAGGGATCATGGAAAGACAAAAAAATCTGGCAAGGGCGAAGTAAGAGAATGGCCGATGATGAAGAAAAACATGAGTGGAAGGACGGGGGGGAGGGGGGGAAGGAGGAGTGGGGTATGGAGGCAGCAATGAGAAAGAAAGGAAGGACGGAGGCACAACCACAAGCAGAGATGGCAGAGAGTTGTCAAGGCATTCCCCCACCAGCTGTCCCCAAAAAAACTTTGTCATCTTTACCAGACTTTGCTTTTTTAAGCCTTTTTATTGTCAACAATTTCCACAGCCATTCCGTCACCATCGTTCAGACGACCTCGGCATACTCTATAGCCACAACTATAAGGAACGCCAAGCAATTACCGCGGGTCTGGTCCTTGGCCTCTACAACACCCTGGTCCTTGGCATCACAACATGGCCAGGAGGGACACCCCCCAACAGCGACTGAGGGAACTCACCCTCCTAAGTGTGTGGCATGTGTGTGTCACATGAGTCATGCATGAGTACAACATGTCATACTCGAGCTGCTCCGACCAGCAACGTCGGCACACTGTGAGCAAGGCGCAAGTTGCGGAGGTGATTTTTCAACGCGGCAGGGTAAAACCATATTCTGTGTCCATTTGTGGTGAGGGTACTTAAAGAGCCGTAAATGTGAAAGCAGCCAAATATGCAAAAGCAGCAAGACAAAGTGAGGGGGGTGGGTGGCGCCGCCATTTTTTTTTTCAGCGGAGGAGCAGTCATTTCGATAATAACCCCAAACAAAGATGACACCCTATTTTTCACTGACAGACCCAATGACGTATACACATGCATCCAATTCTAATCTATAGCCCTTCTTAGCAAACCATTCCCACAAAGAATTTCTCATAGATATTTTCGTAAATCATTGCCAACAAATAAACTCCACAATAGGAAGAGCAAAAAAAAGAAAAGAAACCCGCTCCCTTTCTTTGAAACAGAACGACCAGGGATTGCACACAGACCAGGGAGATGATGCAAATAGGCGGTGGCGGGAATTGATTGCACCACACTCTTAAGAGAGGAGAATATCACTCAATTATATTTATAAAAAAAAACTCCGACGCAATGAACCGCACGTGTGGGTGCAGAAGAGGGGGAAAGAAAAAAAAAGAGGGGGAGGGGAAAAGGAAGACGAAGGGAATAGTAAAGTAAGTCGGGAAGGAGAGAAAGTCCTGCTTCAGCTCTATCCTCCAGATGCAACGACTTGCTGTTTTCTGGTTGCCTGTAGCCTCTCTCTGTCAAGGCTGTACTATAGGTAGGACAGATTCGCAATTTTGTTTGGCTGAGGGCTAACCGAGAGACCTACCCGTGAGGGCAATTCGTGAGGGACATATCTGCAAATCCGGGAAAATACAGGCCCAGTACTAACAGGATTCCCTACCGCTACCCTAACTGTGAATAGCAGGCCCGGGCTACCCTAGGACAGACAGGCCCTCTAAGGGCCTATTCTGCTAGACGGTTGTATAGCCTATAGCCGGGTCCGGTAGGGGCCGAGAGGCCAAAACAGAAACGGTACCGGTCGGTCAGTCAGTCCGGTCTAGGTCGAGTCTAGGCTAGTGTAGTATAGATAGGATGGGCACATCGGTTCAGGGCTCTTGGCAGTTGGTACCGAGTACTTCGCGGCTGCGTTACGCGTGAACTGGAAGGCTCAGCGTGGAAGGAGACACGCATAGCCAGACCTTCGGAGCGCCGGCCATAGCTGGGACCTGCGCTGTACTCTGCCAGCACGCAGGGGCTGACAGAGGTCTTGGTTATCGAGGTCTGCTGGATGCGAGAGAGATTGGTGCCCTGCTGGACCCTCCTCCGGAGTGGGGTTCCAGGGTGTTGGTGCTGCAGCCATAGCTGCAGCTTCTTCATCAGAGGTCATCTTGTCAGGGTTTGGTGGGGCTGCTGCAGACTTCCACCCGGGAAGTCTTCCRACACTTCGTCATCATCAGATACTGTGGCGCTGGTCTTCTTCTTCATCCTCTGAGTGGCGCTTGGCCTCAGCGGCCTGTTTCAGGGTGGCGCTTCCCTCAGGAGGCTTTATCAGGGTGGCGCTTGATGCTTCAGGGGCTCAGGGGTGTTACAAATGGTTACTCAGGGTTGGGGAGTGAAGCGCTGCTCATTTTTTAGCAGCGCACTGTAGTTCTGAAGTTATCCTGACAATTCGAGACTCTGAGTTTAANTGGTTACTCAGGGTTGGGGAGTGAAGCGCTGCTCATTTTTTAGCAGCGCACTGTAGTTCTGAAGTTATCCTGACAATTCGAGACTCTGAGTTTAATAAACAGTGTATAACTGGGTTTGGACTATCATCGTTTTATTGTTTCCTAGATGTGATCTGCTCGGCTTTTCTCGAGGACTGGTTGTGAGGATTGAGTGGAGTGAATTGCACTTTCAGTGTACCCTGTCATATCGCATGGTCAAGTCTTCCGTTGTGTTTCTCTCTCCCTGTGCGGTGTGATACTCCTATCCTCCCCCCTTCCTTCTGTGTATGTATGGGCATACCTGGAAGTCTATGTGAGCGAGTGTTGGTCATCAGACAACAAAGAACCAGAATCATAAAAGTTGGTATTAGAACAATTGGATTCAGACTCTGGAAGCGATTCATGAGTTGGAGCACCCATCATCATCTGGCGAGATACTGGAGTTCAGTTTCATGGTGATTCATCATCTTCAGGGTTGTTGTCAGTAAGGGTGGTGGTGGTGAGTGTGTGGCGAGAAGAAATGGGCAGAGAGTGACTCACTCCTGGCGAGGGTTGTGCAGGAGTGGTTGGCAATGGCCACCAAAGGCCTGAGAGGCTATGAGGGGCTAAATTTTGCCTGGCGATTCATCCGGAGGCTGGCGATTGGCAAAGAAGTGATCCCAGGAGATTGCGATTATGGAATTGGGTCAGGATCCCCAATTTCCAAGCAGCGCAGTACAGGGTGATGTGGTGCTGCACTGACTTTGACAGTTATTGGCACCTGGGAGTTCGATTGCTCTAAATCTGTCAGTTGGGGGTGAAGCACCTCAGGGTAATCTACGGGATCACCAAGTTTGAGGCAATTTGGTACGTGGGAACAGTGGATACTGTCCGGAGATGAAACTGGCAATATGGGGTTGACCAGTCAGCCATAGCCAAGGTTCCATGCATCTTCTTTTAGAGTTGACCCTGAAGTAAGTGTGTTCCATACTCCATCCTGTGTGGCGATTCTAGGGCTGTCTGTCAGGTGATAGTTGAAAATCGAAATTCAGACTGTGGGACAGCCATATCCAACTTCCCCTACCAATCTTCTTTGACTTCTACTAACCCTGTTTGACCTTCTTTCTGACTCATATTTCATATGTGACTGCTTTACAGTATTACGATTGACACTGTGTAGTGAATTGGTGAGTTCAGGGTCCTGTCTTCAGTGATAATGCAAATTTGAATTCTGCGCTGACATAGCTAAAGCTAGGCTAGACTAGGGTCAGTCATAACTTTGATTCTGTCCGCCAGAATTCAATTCTATCAGTCCCTGGTAAATCGCAATTCAGGATTCAGTCAGTGTCTGAAATCCCACATCCAGATTTGATGTTTTGAGTCAGTTACAGTAAAAGTTGTAGTTCGCCATGCCCAGGGTATGGCATACAGGGTCATACAGTGGTGAGGTATGTAGGATAGGTCTAAAAATAGGGTAACCTGTAAATCGCTGTATCTTGGCCATCAGTGGATACCTGTCTGACCCTAATTAGTCACTCTGTCTAATTACTAATCAATAATAATCAATCCAAAACTGCGTCTTGTCAATTGTTGAAGCGGGATTTGCAATTATTGCATGCAATTGTTGTGTCAGGGCAATTGATTTTTGCTTGAGTGGACTCTAAACTGACTTCGACCCTCAAGTGCTCTGCTGAGACTGAGCACTCACTTGCTCAAACTAACCAATCTTCTCTCTCCAGGCAGGTGACAACAACTGAGGGAGTACTAAAGAGAAAACTCAATTCTTGTTACCTCCTGCTTCGTCTCTGGTTATTGTTTATTGTATTTTTATTTATCTGTATTGTGGGTGTGTAAAATGGTTGATTCTGGGAAGGCAGCAGTGTCTCAGAAGGCTGAGGCTTCTGACGAGAAGCCTCAGGTACATCTCAAGATCACAGTACAGCCTGAGACACCGATTTAGAGGCTGAACTGCGGGCCCAGGAGGAGAAACTCCGCCAAGAGGTCCAGGCAGTTGAGTCTCTAAAGGCTGAGCTGAAGAAGAAGGAAGAAGCAACTCAGAAGGAGGCTAGGAGAATACTTTTGATCGCAGATGTGGAGAAGGTCAGGACAAGTGGTAGTTCCAGTCATTGCAACAAGGACATGGCTGAATTCATCCTCTTGCAGGATGATATTCACCGTTCTTATTTTACTAACTGGGATGATCGAATTACCGGTCTGGAGAATAGCCACTCAACTTCTTCCAAGAAGTTGGATGACATTTATGCCAAACTGGATCTGATCTTTACTCACCTCAAGATCCCTAGCACTTCCCCTGCTCCTCCCTCTCCTGGACCTTCTCAAGGAAGACCCACATCAACCCCACAATCCAGACCTACATCTCCACCTCCACCCACATCAACCGCAACTTCTCAACCTTCACTCTCATTTGCTCCGCAGCGGCCCAAGCTGACACCCCCACCTATGTTCTCTGGCGAGGACCCAAAGGTGGATGAAGCAGATTGGGTCACTGCTCAACGAACCTACCTGAGTGGGTTCAAATGTGATGAGGATGTGAAGGTGTCTGCCATCCTTGCTCGTTTGGAGCGGACTGCATTGAAATGGTGCACTTCCACCTCCAACAAGCAAGGAATGGAGATGGCTGATTGGGCGCAGAGGTTGGGGGTGGCTGGTTTTCTGCAGGCCCTACAGGATAGGTTTGCAGACAAGGAGCAGGCCAAGAAAGCAGCAGATAAAATTTTGCGCCTGGGCCAAGAGAAATTTGATGGCTCCTTGTCCAAACTCTATTCCGCCTTTTTGAGAGTCTGACATCGACTCCAGGGTTAGAGATGAGTGAGCAGGATCTGCTCATTCATTTCTTACGGGGAGCTACTGAGCAATACTAGATTGCACTGTTCTCTGAGGGCCATACGGACTGGCGGTCCTTTGGCAGAGCAGCCCTGGACTTGGAGTCCAAACTCCATGTCCAGGAAGCACCTTCTGAAGGAAGGAAGGGACCCTCCTCCAAAGGGCGAAGGAGGAGGAAGGGTGCCCTGTTTGCTGCTGCAGCTCTGGTTCAGATAGTGACGCAGCATCCCAGGGTGGGAGCCCTCCACTTGGGACTGCCTCACCATCTGCTGCAGACTCCGTTGTTCTTGCCCTGGCTGATGCTTTGATGGGCCTGACAAAGGGCAAACCCCCTGCCCAACAAGTATCAACCAGCAAACAGGGGAAAGGAAAGGGACGTGCCTCTTCCCCTGGGGCCCAGAGAGTACCCCTACCACGTGACGTCCGCTAGCCAGCTGATCCACTTGATCCTTCCACCTTCCCCTGGCATGCACTCAAGATCCAGGAGGGAGTTTGGAGGAAGAGGAAGGAGAAGGGAGTCTGCCTGAGATGCGAGGGGGACCACTTCCTGAAGGACTGTCCCAGCATGCCTCGCAGGTCTACAGGCAACTCTAGTTCAAAAAACCAGAACAGAGAGAGGTGGAAGCAGCAGCTCCTTCCACCAGTGCTGATTCACTTTCTGATGAAGGTGAATCTTCACAATCTCTTGCTAGTTCTTCTGTTGTTGAAGTTGCATTGCTAGGGTCTTTCACTTTTGAAGACTCTGAGTTGGATGAGACGTGGGAGGAGGATGATGCCCAGTGTCTTGCTGATCTTTTCCTCTCCTTGCAGGAGAAGAAGAAGCATAAGTCAGAGCTCATCCTACTTCAACCCTATATCCTGGGAGCCAAGATCAAAGGGCTCTTAGACTGTGAGGCTACTCGCAACTTAATCTCTCCCAAGGCAGTCAGCAAGTTGCACTTGGATCAGAGGTTGGTGAAATTGCGACAGCCTATAGAGGTACGCATTGGAGACTCCTCCACAGTCAGGATCACTACTGTTGTCAAGGGCCTACCTGTGTCCTTTGACAAGCAGGGAGAAATCAGGCATCGCCTGAATTTCTACAGGTTTCCTAATGTCCCATTTGACCTTGTCTTCTCTATGCAGTGGCTTGGTGCCACCAACCCTAGGATCAACTTGGGGATCCCCAGGGTTGAGCTACCTGACCGGCACGGGGTATATCGCCCTTGCATGCTCGCTAACGAGTACCATCCGGCCAGCAACTGTCATTGCATGAGTGCTCGCAGATTTCTGTGATTTCACGCCAGACTCACCACGCCCGTTTGTTCGTGGCTTATGTCAAGCAGACTGACGTGGAGACTGCTCTCTATCCCTCTCAGATTCAGCAGGTTGTAGACAGTTTCTCTGATCTTATGGAGGAACCTATTGGACTTGTCCATAGGCAGACTAAACATCAGATTGAGATCCTGCTTGGTTCGGTCCCTCCCAAGAGCCGAGTCTACAGGATGTCCCCTGCTGAACTTGAAGAGCTCAGGAAACAGTTGGAGACCTTGACCAGCAAGGGCTGGATCAGGCCCAACACATCTGCGTTTGGGGCACCGGTCCTCTTTGTCCCAAAGGGGAATGGTGAGTTCAGAATGTGCGTGGACTATCGTGGTCTCAATAAAATCACGAGGAAGTCTATAGAGCCCCTTCCTCGCATTGATGATAAGTTGGACATGGTGCAGGGTTGTACCATTTTTAGCAAGATCGACCTCAAATCTTATGCATCCCTGTAGCAGCGCTTCTTCTGGAAGGAGATGAGGAGTGACATGTTGCACTATGTGGAAACCTGTGAGTTATGCCGAAGGAACAAGGTTGTACGTCGACCTCCCCTTGGCCTACTCAAACCACTACCTATCCCTGATGCTCCTGCACAGTCAGTATCTATTGATTTTACTGACTTGGGTAGGACTACTCCGCGTGGTATGCGTCAGGTCATGGTATGTGTAGACCGGTTCTCCAATATGCAGAGTTCATCCCCTTACCAGCCGAGGCTCGTGTGCCAGCCGTTTAGGCAGCGATTGCTGACAGGTGGGTCACACATCATGGACCACCCCCCTTTATCGTCAGTGACAGAGATCCCCGATTTTGCAGCAATGAATGGCAATCCTATTGCAGGGATTACCTTCATTCTCGATTGGATATGACCTCTGGTCGTCATCTTGAAGCCAATGGACAGGCTAAACTGATGAACCAGATTCTGTTCCAACTGCTGCGTCTTGTGATCAGTCCAGACCAGCAGGACTCGGATCTCCATCTGGGTCGTGCACAGCTTGTGTATAACACGTCTGTACACTCCTCTACTGGTTTCACACCCTACTGGTTGCATTGGGGTCGTGAACCACGATAGCCTCTCGATGACATCATCGATAAGGCTACCCCTACGCTGACACCTGAAACTGCAGAGTTCACCAAGCGTTACCGTGTGGACATAGAGCGCGTCCGTGCCAACCTGCTGAAAGCCCAAAAGGGTATGATTTAGCAGGCTAACAAGCACATGCGTCCTTCTACTATTCGCACAGGTGATTGGGTGTGGGAACTCAGTTCTGAGTTGTCGCGAGGGGAGGACATTTCGCCTAAGTCGTTGCAACGATATATGGGTCCATGGCAGGTCTTAGATACAGTGGGAGCCCATCCATTTGGACCATCCTATACAGTGGATGTCCCTCTGCATCTACAAACCTACCCTGTCTTTCATGCATCTAAGTTGCTGCCATTTACGCCAACTGATGCATTCCTTGACAGGCCTCCTCAATTCGGTCCCCATATCCCTGACAAGGGGTATGACGTCGAATCCGTGGAGGATGAGTGAGGTACAGGTCCAGATAAGGAGTACCTTGTGAAGTTCTTGTACCAGCCACATACCGAGGACCACTGGTTTACTCGCAAGGAACTTCTGAATACTGCCAAGTCAGTTATCCTCAAATATGAGGCAGCACAAAA
Organism: Chara braunii; assembly: GCA_003427395.1. NCBI lineage: Eukaryota > Viridiplantae > Streptophyta > Charophyceae > Charales > Characeae > Chara > Chara braunii. Next base: position 4,334,299 of record BFEA01000007.1, on the reverse strand, counting down.
GGGAGTATCCCTTCGGTGCTCTGCACGCCTACGCCCCTAGCTCGGAGGTCCTCGCTCCGGGGGAGGGTAGATCTGCAATGACTTGCTGTTTTCTAATTGCATGTAGCCTCTCTCTGTCAAGGCTGTACTATAGGTAGGACAAATTCACAATTTTGTTTGGCTGAGGGCTAACCGAGAGACCTACCTGTGAGGGCAATTCGTGAGGGACATATATCTGCAAATCCGGGAAAGTACAGGCCCGGTACTAACAGAATTCCCTACAGCTACCCTAACTGCGAATAGCAGGCCCGGGCTACCCCTAGGACAGACAGGCCCTCTAAGGGCCTATTCTGATAGACGGTCCTATAGCCTATAGCCGGGTCCGGTAGGGGCCGAGAGGCCAAAACAGAAACAGTACCGGTCGGTCAGTCAGTCCGGTCTAGGTCGAGTCTAGGCTAGTGTAGTATAGATAGGATGGGCACATCAGTTCAGGGCTTTTGGCAGTTGGTACCGAGCACTTCGCAGCTGCGCTACACGTGAACCGGAAGTGGTGACGGCTCAGCGTGGAAGGAGACAGGCATAGCCAGACCTTCGGAGCGCCGGCCATAGCTGAGACCTGCGCTGTACTCTGCCAGCACGCAGGGGCTGACAGAGGTCTTGGTTATCGAGGTCTGCTGGAGGCGAGAGAGATTGGTGCCCTGCTGGACCCTCCTCCGAAGTGGGGTTCCAGGGTGTTGGTGCTGCAGCCATAGCTGCAGCTTCTTCCTCAGAGGTCATTTTGTCAGGGTTTGGTGGGGCTGCTACAGACTTCCACCCGGGAAGTCTTCCAACACTTCGTCATCATCAGATACTGTGGCGCTGGTCTTCTTCTTCATCCTATGAGTGGCGCTTGGCCTCAGAGGCCTGTTTCAGGGTGGCGCTTCTCTCAGGAGGCTGTATCACGGTGGCGCTTGATGCTTCAGGGGCTCAGGGGTGTTACAGGTGGTTACTCAGGGTTGGGGAGTGAAGCGCTGCTCATTTTTTAGCAGCGCACTGTAGTTCTGAAGTTATCCTGACAATTCGAGACTCTGAGTTTAATAAACAGTGTATAACTGGGCTTGGACTATCATCGTTTTATTGTTTCCTGGATGTGATCTGCTCGACTTTTCTCTATCACTGGTTGTGAGGATTGAGTGGAGTGAATTGCACTTTCAGTGTACCCTGTCATATCGCATGGTCAAGTCTTCTGTTGTGTTTATCTCTCCCTGTACGGTGTGATACTCCTATCCTCCCCCCTTCCTTCTGTGTCTGTATAGGCATACCTGGAAGTCTATGTGAGTGAGTGTTGGTCATAAGACAACAAACACCAGAATCATAACTGTACGTGTGGGTGCAGAAGAGGGGAGAAAAAAAAAAAGAGGGGGAGGGGAAAAGGAAGACGACGGGAATAGTAAAGTAAGTGGGGAAGGAAAGAAAGTCATGCTTCAACTCTATCCTCCAGATCCAATTTGCTCTTGTATCCGCACGAATCATCTCGCCAAATTGCAGGAAGGGCGTGGCAATTCCCTAAAGCGCTTTTCTACCCCATGCCACATGGGGCCTTATCGGAGGGGGGGGCATCTTCCATAGTCTTTGGAAGGCGAGGGGGTAGGCGGGGGGATAAGATAGGTCGGGGCTTGGGAAGAGAAGGTGGGAGGTTTATGGGAGGTAGGGGGTGAGAAGGGGGGAGTGGAGAAGGGGAGTTGATGGAGGGGTTGTGGAGGAGGGCAAGTGAGGGAATAAATGAAGTAGAGGAAAGCAAGGAACGAGAGAAAGGAGAGGAACACCAAAAAAGCACATGACGATGTCTCCATGATCGCCCTAGACTTCATGAGCGCGTTCATTCGATCCTATGCCAGACATTCGATTGTAAGCAAGAGGAGAGCCCCTAGTGCGTAGCACAGGCAGCAACAACTGGTGAGGAATAGGTTAAAGAAGCAGATAGTGCCCCCAAGCAGAGTAGCGAAGCGCTTTGACGAAAAATCGAGGAATACCCTCTCGGAGATGCAAGCGATGAAGAGCACGCAAGCTATGACAAGGTTCGGTAGCAGGGTAAGAAGAAGTGGAGCAAGTATGGTGCTTCGCGATGGCGAGAGGGATACGGGCGCATGACGCAGGGGGTCGGCGGGGCAGCACGCTGCAGTCTACATAGCTCTATGCTGAGGCACAGCCAGGCGCGTGTCCTTGTGAAGAGTGAGCCCAGACGATGCTCACGCCAGGGGGATTACCACTCCTTCCACCTCTTGTCGCTCCTCCTCCTGGTCCCAGTCGGCAAAGAAATCCATGTCGTGCGCAAACTCGCAATCCTCCCGCGAAGCAAACACCGGTACACACCGCATTACAATTGATGTCATACAAGGTCGTAGTGCAGTGGCCCGATCAATAGTATTCTACTATTGCTATCCTAATACAGTAGCGGCGTTCAGCGTCTTGTTGACGAGTATGCTTTTGTCAGAAGCCACCAACCCCTACTGCCGAGTCGTGCATACTAATCTGATGGCCGCGAAACAGGTATCTCAATCCTTGGGACACGTAAAAAAAAAGAAGAAAAGAGAAAGGAAAAAATAAAAAAATAAAAAAATAAAAGAAAGGTGAAAAAAAACTAGGTAGATTTTCATGCTCGGTCAAGCACCCAACGTGATGCCAGGGGGAGTCTAACGCTCGGGGTACTCGGGCATGCAAAATATATATATATATATGTATATATATCGTATATATATATATACGCGGCCATGCTGTGCCTCTAGTGCCAACGGCGTGTCTGGAGTGTATTTTTTGGCTGTGACAGACCTTTATTTGTTTCGTGGGTGTTTTGCTGCCTTGTGATGGGGTGTGAACCGACAGTCTGTAGAGTTTTCCATCTGGTGTGGGTGAGTGATAGTCTACTTTGATTTTGGTTAAGGTGGATTATCACTTACAGTGTA
>BFEA01000007.1:4314446-4330574 GCA_003427395.1 Chara braunii | reverse complement strand
GCGTAGCAGCAGTTAATAGTCTCTCGTTAGTAACAACTCGAGCGCCGAATGACTGAACTGCCAAAAGCCCCAAAAAGATTACTACAATCTATTAATAGATCTACCCTAGCCTAGACTCGACCTAGACCAAACTGATTGGACCGACCGGTACCGTTTCAGTTTCGGCCTCTAGCGCCTCTCCCTACCCGGCTATAGGCTATAGGACCGTCTAGCAGCGTAGGCCTTAGGGCATGTCTGTCCTAGGGGTAGCTCGGGCCTGCTATTCGCAGTTAGGGTAGTTGTAGGAAACTCGGGTTAGTGCGAGACTATAATTTCCCGAATGTGCAGATATGTCCCTCACCGATTTCCTCACAGTCAGATATCGCAGTTAGCCCTCAGCCAAACAAAATTACGAATCTGACCTACCTATGGTACAGCCTCGACTCGACGAGCTGCAGGTCAGCAGAGCCAGCAAGTCATTGCAGACCTACCCTCCCCCGGAGCAAGGACCTCTCAGCTAAGGGCAGAGGCATGCAGAGCGTCGAAGGGGTTCCCCCTTCTGGGATGCCTCATATTAGAGCCCAACAGACTTAGCGGTCTTAGGAAGTTCCTTGCGAGTGAACCAGCGATCTTCAGTATGCGGCTCGTAAGAAAACTTCACAAGGTTCTAATTGCCCGGGCCTATGCCTATCTCATCCTCAATCTTCTCTACTTCATATCCCTTGCCAGGGATCGGTGGACCGTATTGAGGGGGTTTGTCTGGGAATGCTTCAGCTCGTGTAAAAGGCAACAGCTTGGACGCTTGAAAAACAGGATAGGTTTGTAGATGCAATGGGACATCGACAGTATAGGATGGTCCAAAGGGATCAGCTCCCACTGTATCTAAAACCTTCCATGGACCCATGTATCGTGGCAACAGCTTAGGTGAAATGTCCTCCTCACGTGATAACTCAAAACTGAGCACCCAAACCCAGTCACTTGTGCGAATAGTAGATGGGCGGCGATGCCTATTAGCCTGCTGAATGATAGCCTTTTGGGCTTTGAGCACACGAGCTTGCTCAATATCCACACGATAGCGCCAGGTGAACTCTGCGGTTCCCGGTGTCAGCGCTCGAGTAGCCTGGTCGATGATATCATTGAGAGGCTGTCGTGGCTCACGACCCCAGTGTAACCGATAGGGTGTGAAACCAGTAGAGTGGACAAAGGTTCGTTGACGACCCAAATGCAGATCCCAGTCCTGTTGATCTAGTGAACCTGGTTCAACACCTCAGCCTGACCATTGGCTTCAGGATGTCGATCAGATGTCATATCCAAACGAGAATGAAGGTAATCCCTGCATTAAGATTGCCATTCATTGTCGCAAAACCTGGGATCTCGGTCACTGACTATCGAGGGGGGTGGTCCATGATGTGTGACCCACATGTCACCAAAAGCCGCTTGTACGGCTGGGACACGGGCTTCAACTGGTAAGGGGATGAACTCTTCATATTTGGACAACCGGTCCATACACATTGTAACCTGACGCATGCCACGTGGCGTGGTTCTGCCCAAGTCTGTGAAATCAATAGACACAGATTGTGCAGGTGCCTCAAGGATGGGAAGTGGATGGAGTAGGCCAAGGGGCGATCTATGTATGACCTTATTCCCCTGGCATAACTCACAGGTTTCCACATAGTGCAGCATGTCACTCCGCATCTCCTTCGAAAAGAAGCGCTGCGACAGGGCTACATATGATTTAAGGGCCCGGAAGTGACCACGAGCATCATGACACTCAGACATAAAGGGTGTTTTGAGCTTGCAATCAGAAGGGATGCACATGCGTTCCTCGCCTTTGCTGCATGTGTACAACAAATCTGAAACCAGGGTATAACCAGGTTCAAATGCAGGATCAGTCTGCAGATTCCTTACAATGGGTCCGAAAATCGGATCCTGTGGCAAAAAGCGGTGAATGGTCTGACGCGTCGTTCCTCCAAAAGAACGAGTAAAGGAGATTGAGAAGAGTGCATCAGGTCTACGCGAGAGGGCGTCTGCTACTCAATTGTAGCAGCCTTTCTTGTGTTTCAGTTCAAAGTCAAACATGTCAATGAACTTAATGTAGCGGGCAAGCTTATCGTTCAACTCTCCCTGAGAGTTCATCCACTGTAGGGTGGAGTGATCTGAAAAAATCTTGAAGTGTCTTCCCAGGAGAAAGTGTTTCCAAAGTGCTGACACGAGGGCATACAGCTCCTTCTCATAAGAAGATTACTGCAACTTCTTCAACTTGATCTTCTTACTCATGTACTCAATTGGCTACAGACCATTCCCATTGTCCTGCTGAAGTACAACTCCTACACCATAGTTTGTAGCATCAATAGTCAGCACAAAAGGTAGTGCAGGATCCAAAAGCTTAAGAACAGGTGCACGAATCAAGGCCTCCTTCAGACGTGTGAAAGCCTGCTGACATTCAGATGTCCAATGAAAGGAAGCGTCTTTCTTTGTAAGGTCATTCAGAGGTGCAGCAATAGAAGAGAAGTTCTTAACGAACTTCCTATAGTACGATGCAAGCCACATGAAAGATCTGACATCACGAATGTTTGTTGGCTGCGGCCAATCCTGAACTGCTGCAACTTTCGTTGCTTCAGAAGCTAACCCCTCTCCAAAGATAACATGACCCAAGCAAGTCACAGAAGTCACTCCAAAGGAGGACTTTTCCCTGTTGATCTTATACTTGTTGTCGTGCAGAGCTTGGAGGACACGAGCCAAATGCTTCGCATGCTCCTGGGCAGTCCGATTGAATATCAGGATATCATCCAGGTATACAAGTACGAACTTGTCCAGGTAAGGCCTGAGTATGTGATGCATCTCTGTCTGGAATGTACCAGGTGCATTGCAGAGACCGGATGGCATGACCAGATACTCATATGTACCATACCTGGTCTTGAAGGCTGTTTTATGAACATCGCCTTCTGCCATCTCAATCTGGTGATAACCAGATTTGAGGTCGATCTTAGTGAACAATGTACAACCTTGTACCATATCCAGCAGATCATCGATCCGAGGAAAAAGCTCTGTATAACTTCCTCATGATCTTGTTGAGTCCTCTGTAGTCTACACACATCCTGAACTCGCCATTCCCCTTTGGAACAAAGAGGACTGGGGCACCGAATTCAGAAACACTAGGACGAATCCAGCCTTTGCTGGTGAGGGTTTCCAACTGCTTCCTGAGCTCCTGTAGCTCAGCAGGGGACATCCTGTGGATACAACCAGATCCAAGCAGCACCTTGATCTTATGTTGGGTCTGTCTGTGGACTAGCCCAGTAGGCTCCTCCATAAGATATGCAAACTTGTCCACCACTTGCTGTACCTGAGGAGGACGGGGAGGGAATCTTCACATCAGTCTGTTTGACAAAAGCCACAAACAGGCAGGTGTGGTCAGTCTGGCGTGACAAATTGAAAAACTTAGAAGCACGCATGCAAAAACAACTGCTGATCGGGTGGTACTCGTCGGCTAGCATGCATGGCCGGTATTCCCCTTGCCGATTAGGCAGCTCAACCCTGGGGATATACCAGTCAACCCTGGGGTTAGTGGCCTCTAGCCACTGCAAAGCGAAGACAAGATCAAAGGGTACGTCTGGGAATACAGAGAAATTCAGGTGTTGCCTGACTGTGGATGAGTCCCCTATATGGACCGCAAGCGGCTGCTGCAATTTCACCAGTCTCTCATCCAGATGCAGCTTGCTGATTGTTCTGGGAGAGATGAAGTTGCGAGTAGCCCCACTGTCTAACAACCCTTTGATTCTGCCTCCTAGGATCAAGGCTTGAAGTAGGATGAGATTTGTCTTATGCTTCTTCTTCTCCTGGAGTCTCAGGAAAAGATCAGCAATAAGGTGCAGTTCATCCTCCTCCCACGTCTCATCCAATTCAGAGTCTTCACAAAGGAAAGACCCTGAAACTGCAACTCCAATTCAGAGTCTTCACAAAGGAAAGACCCTGAAGCTCGACGATGGTGCATCATCTCCTTCATCAGAAGACGACTCACCACTGGTGGATGAAGTTGCTAACTCCCCCAATCGCTGCTCTAGTTTTTTTAGCTTGAGCCTGTGCCTGAGCCCCTGCGTGGCATATGGGGACAGTTCTTGAGAAAGTGGTCCCCGACACATCTCAAACATACTCCATGATCCTTCCTCTTTCTCCATACCCCTTCCTGGATCCTCACTACATGCCACGAAAGGGTGGAAGCATCCAAGAGGTCAGCTGGCCATGAAGAGTTTCCTGGTAGCCTTGCTTTGTTTGCAGGGGAGGGGAAACGTTTCCCACCTCGTCCCTTGCTGCCACTGGAAGAGGCTTTCGTAGGTCCTTTGCCTTTGATGAAGGCTGCAAAAGCGTTAGCCAGGGCCTGACCAGCTGGCTCAACAACTAATGGGGAGGCAGTCTCAGTAGGGGGGCTTCCACTCTGAGAAGTTGTCTCATCATCTGAACTAGCAGCTGTTGCCAAAAGGGCACCCTTCTTCTTCCTGCCCCTGAAGGAGAGTCCCTTCCTTCCTCCAGAAGGGTCCTAAACCCGAAGTCTAGCCTCCAGGTCCACTGCTGCCCAGCCAAAGGATCTCCAATCCTTGTATTCTTTAGTGAACAAGACTACTGGTGAAATGAATGAGCTGGTCTTCCTCAGTCATTTCAAATCCAGGGGTGGAGGTCAGAGTCTCAAAAAAATTGTATAACTTAAACAAGGAGCCTTCCCATTTTCGCTGACCGATCTGCATCAGCTTATCAGCGGCCTTCCTGGCCTGCTCCTTGTTCCTGAATCTTTCCTCCAGGGCCCTCGAAAATCCCTCCAAACCCAAGTTGCAGACCCACTCCATCATCTGCATGTGCTGGCGCATGGAGGTAGACGTACACCATTTCAGTGCAGCCTTCTCTAGGCGGCCAAGCACAATGCTGACCTTTACTCGTTCATCACGGGCGAACCCACTCAGGAAGGTTCTCTGTGCAGCAGTCCAGTCTGTCACATCCACCTTCGGGTCCTCACCTGAGAACATGGGTGGAGGTGTCAGCTCGGGTTGCAACACATCGCCTGGTGAGGGTACAGAGGAAGATCGAGAATGAGGACTAGAACATGGGGACTGGGATTTAGGTGGTTGTTGTGGTTGTGGGATGATAACAAGAGTAGGTTTCTTGAGGGAAGGTTCAGGAGAAAGAGAATTTGGCAAGGATACGATCAACCTTGGAACCCAGATCATCAAGCTTGCTCTCTATGGCAGACTGATGGGTCTCCACGGCTGATATCCGGTCATCCCAGTTGGTAAAATAAGATTTGTTTAGTTCGTCCTGAAGGACAATCATCTTTGTATGTCTTATTGTACCCACTGGCAGTACCACTCTCCTGAATCTTTCCCAGTTCTACCAGGAGCTCCTTTCTCCTGGTTTCCTCTGCAGCTGCCTGCTTGTCCATTTCCTTCTCTTCCTGTAACCTTTGTAACCTTTTCAGCACAGCAGCCTTACCCTCAAACTCCATCTGAGCTTGTTGCAGTGCCTAATCCAACTTTGAGAGAGGGGGCTGTGATGATTCCCCTTTCTCAGGCATGATGCTTGAGGTTAGTACCCAACAACAACAGATAGATAGAGAAAGTCAGAAGCGGAAGTCAATGGCAATTAGGATTCCCTTCAGGAATGTCCTAGTCGCCTATCACCTGACAGGAAGTGGAATTGTGGTTAGATGAGTAAGCGAATAGTTAGTCTCAGTAGACTGCTTGGGGTCAGACTCAGTTTAGGGCAAACCCAACAAAAACCATTTCACGATTTTCCATCCACTGCCCAGACTCCCTAATCAGATGCAATTCCTTGAACTATGCTTTGAATAATTGACAGAGTTCAATCTAGGACTAATTAGTATAGGTTAGTAATACGACAGGGTGATTATTGCCCACATACAGGTAGAATAGTAGACCCAAAGGAATACGATTTACTGTAAAGCTATTTTTAGCCAGCCACACACTTCTTCCTCACTGTTTGACCCTCGCAACCATACCCTGGTATGGCGATTTCACGGTTTGCACTGTACTTCTATACTGACTTTGCGATTTCACACAGGTACAAAAGACTGAATTGCGATTTCAAGGGATCAATCAGATTCAAATTCTGACCAACAGAAAAGGAAATATGACTAACCCTTTTTTTTTTTTTTTTGTGGGACAACGCTCCAATCTATTCGTGGGGAGCAGCATGTGCTGGGAACCGGGCCCAACATCCCATATGGAAATTTACATCGAATTTTGAAAGTTTGAGATACCGGGGCCATTACCCGGCTTTGACGGAGAGGGCTTTGAGAGAATTTTGAGCTACTTAGAAAATTAGTACGACAAACTGCGAAAAAAAGGTCTGCCCACAACAAAACATGCCACCACAGAGGTCCTACAAATGCTCAAAACCATGTGGAACCCTAGCAACCATTTTAAAGCTCTCCAGCACTGTCTTACTCCTTGTCGAGCTCTTACAAGCCTCACACCCCCACCCTGCTGGGTTACAAGGCAACACGACTCACCCCAGCTCCAACCATCGTCGTCCCAGCAGCAACCCTTGTTGTCCCTTGGAATGCCCACCCCAAAGCATCCCCAGATCTCTCTACCAGGCCTCACACTCCTGCATCAGCAGGTTACAGGGCAACACCCCAGCACCGGCCAGCRTCRKTCTGGCATCGAACAGYCGCAGATCACWGAGTATATCAGCAATGGAGCCGTCTAAGATGAGTTGCTAGAAGTCCCCAGAATCTTAAATCATTCTTAAGACCCCCATTGGCAACCAAAACCAACAAACCATGGATAAAGGAAAAACTCAGAAACATTCATGGCGACTACTCAAAACTCTACCAAGTCACTATAATATGTGTGTCAAAAAGCCTCCCAACCCCGAATCAGATAGGTGAAACCTATTCAATCCACCTATGACCACCACCAGCGTGGTTGTTTTCAACACGAACTGAAGCTCGTCCAGGACTCATGGTCCCATCAGGTTAGGTTACAGAGTTGCACCACCTTGCTCCAACATTGGCCAGCATTGCTCCAGTTACGACCCCCGATGACCACTGAGACTGCCCCCGCAAACAGCCCCCCATATCTCTTTACCAGGCCTCATGCCCCCACTAAGCTAGGTCACAGAGTTGCGCCACCTGGCTCCGGCTTCGGCCAGCGTTGCCCCAGCATCGGTCTTCGAGGGCCACGGAATTTTCAGCCACCCTTCGCACAATCACAGATAACTTGCCAAGTAGCACCTATTCCTACAACCTCCTCGAGAGGCAAACCAAATGGAAAGAAATGGAAAAAAATGCCAAGCCGGATGTTAGAATTCTTCGAGAGAGATCGCCCATCCCTCCCCCTACCCCTCCCCCCTCAGCCCTCCACTGCCTCCGCCGAGGTGAGTCACCCACTCTCCCTCGACCCCAATATAGGACCAACCCTCTACCCCTCTTTCCCCAGGAGCACGCAGTTCCCACCTAAAGCATGTCCCCCCGTCCCTTGCCCATTTCTGCCTCCGCTGGGACTGACGTTGACCCACACACCAGCCCCTGCCCCAGAATAGGGCAACCCCCTACTCCGCCCCTACCCAGTTTAAGACATTCACCCTAGTCTACCCTACCTCCAGATATGGAAGTCCAAAGATCGGATTTTGATTTCCACTGACAATTTGGCACAGAATTAAACCCATCACTTGATGAAATAAATCACAATATTGTACAGCAGTCACAGATGAAGTTTGAGTCAGAGAAAAGGTAAAGCTGAGTTAGTAGATGCAGAAGAAGATAGGTAGGAGAAACTAACGATGGCTGTCAGGCAATAGAATTGCCTAGATTCAACAGTAAACTGATAGACAACCTATATTTCGACTTTCTAAAAATAGCCACAAAATCGCCCCATTGAGTAGATGATGGAACACACTTACTTCACTGCATGTCTGCAGAGGAAGATGGAGAACCAGCTATGGCTGACATCTCTCATCCTGTACTCGCCACTTTCTTCAACTGACAGTCTCTGGTGTTCCCACGTACAAAATCTACTCAAACTTGGTTACCTTGCTCTTCCCACAGTGGCGCTTCACCTCCACTTGCCAGATGCACCGAATTTGGTCCTCTAGGGTTTGCCAAAAGTGGCATCCCAATGTTGCGTTGTCAGACCCTGCTCAGCGCTGGAGGGCAATTGGCCTATCTCTGCCAATTCTTCTCGCCGCACCCTCATAAGTAATCCAAACCCTCAATCGCTTGAAGAGATTGAATCGGCAGGCTATTTTTAGTCTTCCATGGTCTTCCAGATCTGTGGAGGGCCAAACACCATCCCACTCAGTGTATTCACCACCTACACCTACTCGCCACCACCCTACTGTCACCACCCTGAAAATGACAATTCACCAAGAAATTCGCCTTCAGAGATCTTCCAGATGATGATGGCTACTCCCACTCATCTCAGTATCACTGCTCAGATCCAATCGCTTCGATACCAATTGTTATGAACTTGGTTGCTTGTTGTCAATTTCGTCAACACCCACACACAGAGTCTCCCATGCATGCCCATACACACACAAAAGAAAGGGGAGAGGAAGAGGAATCATCACATCACACAGGAAAAACATGCGCAGCAGGAGACTTGTCCATGCAACATGATCATCACACTGGCACTGCGATTATCCCCAGAGTCTCCTCACAACCAATCACAAGAGATTCACTTAGTAGATCACATCCAGAGATTCAATGAACACTGAAATAGCAAAATACACAATATAGGACTCTCGTCGCTTCAGAAATTGTCCTAGAACAATATAGCGCTGTTCAGGAGAAGCAGTGCTTCTTCTACGTCTACTGAGTAGCCTCGCTACTCTCCCCAGGACCCTGAAACCACAATCGTCATACAACTAGGGCCTCATGAGGACCTGCGCCACCCAACAGACGAAGAAGAAGGCCAGTGCCACAGTGTCTTATGAAGATGGAGACCCATATGATCTTCCTGATGAAGATCAGCAGCTGCACCACCCTTTCTGATGAAGAAGACGACCTCTGAGAACACTTGCTGCAGCTATGGCTACAGCCCACCATTTTGAGGCTTTCAGCAGACCTCCCCCAAATAGCCCCTGCCTCCTGACAGTCCCAACGTACTGCAGGAGGATAGAGGAGTACCCAGCTATGGCTGCCTCTCCAATGACCAGGCTATGGTCGACGTCTCTCGCGTGCTCCGATGCGAAACAACTCCAGTAACAACTCCAGCGCCGAATGACTGAACTGCCAAAAGCCCCGAACAGATTACTACAATCTATTAATAGCTCTACCCTACTCTAGACTCAACCTAGACCGGACTGACTGGACCGACCGGTACCGTTTCAATTTCGGCCTCTAGGGCCTCTCCCTAGCCGGCTATAGGCTATAGGACCGTCTAGCAGCGTAGGCTTTAGGGCCTGTCTGTCCTAGGGGTAGCCCGGGCCTGCTATTCGCAGTTAGGGTAGCTGTAGGGAATTCGGGTTAGTGCGGGCCTATAATTTCCTGAATTTGCAGATATGTCCCTCACAAATTTCCTCACAGTCATATATCGCAGTGAGCCCCACAGCCCAGGCGCTCGCTCCAATGAAAAAAATCCAAAGGCGCTAGCGCCAGCGCTAACGGTCTACTAATGATGTGACCCTCAGCCAAAAGTTCTAGACAACATATTTTTTTTCTGGAATTCTTTGATTTTTTTTATTTTTTTTTTTTGCGTTGGGGCTGCCCGGAACCCTGCCCAAGGGTCATGCCCGGCCAGGCACCCAGGCGTGTATCCGGGCACAAGTTGGGTGCCCGGGCGCCCGAAAAAACACCCTAGGAAAAAACTGAAATGAACCACATGAACGAAAGAATTTGCAAGAGTGCAAATAGCGCCAGGCCTCAGCCATGAGCGGAGCTATCCTTATTTCGCACCTTTGGCTCTTGTGACCGCGCAAAGGAGCGAGTTACTTCCTACGTACGCCGATCAAGTTGCCTGCGGGGAGGGGGGTTCCTTCCCTCTTTTTCTCAAAAAGTAAGCAAACGAACGCCAAATATCGAAACATATTAGGCTACCAGCCAGGCCGCTCAGGTCACCCTATTTTCCCGAACGGCCCGACCGTGCAAGGTACAGGGAAGGTCTAGCAAAAAGAAAAAAAAAATCAAAAAAATCCTAGGCTACCAGCCGGTCCGCCCAGGTCACACTACTTTCCCAGGCGGCCCGGCCGTGCAAAGGACAGGGGAAGGTCCCAGCCACAAAAAAAAAAAAAAAAAAAAAAAAAGCGAGGCTCAAGGCCTCAACGAGCCCTAACGGGCCCTGTTTCCAGCAAGGTCGGCTGCCCTAAGTGAAGGCAGGCCCGACCAAGAACAAGAGGCCTATTTTGGGCTACCACGCAACTGGGGAAAATTCAGGCAGTTGCGCAGCGCCAGTTGGTTGAGAGCGCCCAGGCCCTGGCTGCCTTAATCAAATGCATTTGAGGCAGGCCCTGGGTGAGATATGCAACATGGACCCTACACAGGCTGCGGGCAGTTGGACACGGGTAACCGCCATAGGCCCTGGGCCTGATTCTTTTGGACTGGAGCTCAGCCTCCCGGGGCCTACCGGAAGCTTCTGGGCCGAGGTCGAGTGCAGCCAGGCCGCACGCAGCAGGCAGGCCACTTCCATTTAGGAAAGTGCCTGCCCCCGCATTTGGCATTCGGGCACTGGCTACATGCTGCGCAAGCGCTGCTGCGCTAATCGCTGGCCAGCGCCCCCGCGCTCACGGGCACGCAGGAAGAGCAGGCAGCCATAGCCGACCTGCCCTGCATTACGCTGGATGGGGCGCATGGTGGTCCTTGGGTGCATGTGGCATCTGTGAGTGGGTGATCGAGGTTGTGAGTGATGCGAGAGAAATACCTGGTGCTTGAGGCGAACGGCATTGGCCGAGATCTGCTCGTACTTCAGGAAGCTGTTGACGTCACCAGCGGCATTGTAGAGAGGCTAGATAGGATCTGCCATTTGTAGTCTGGGCACAGAGCGCCAGAGAGGATGTCGTCATTGGTTCTTTGTTGATGATCATGAGACTATTCCAACATTGCCACATGTAAGCTTTTGCTGTGCTCTTATTTGGTGGAACTCGAGTTGCAATTCTGCTTTTGGTTCGAGGTCACAACTATCTGGTTTCATGTGTATGATGCTGCTTGGTTTTCTGGAATTCGCTATTGCTCATTTTCCTTGAAAAATCCAAAAAATCCGAAAAAGAACTATGTTATGCAGAAAAATAAACTAAATAACTTTTGCCTCAGGGTCATATCAAGATTCTTTACCAAATTTAAAATAAAAATATAAATTAAAACATATTTTTTATTTTTTATTTTTTTTGACCCGGCTGAGCAAATGGACTCGGGCGACTCTGGTAGCCTAGAAAAAATCCGAAAAAAAACTACGTTATGCAGAAAAACAAACTGAACAAATTTTGCCCCAGGGTCACATCGAAATTCTTTGCCAAATTTAAAATAGAAAATAAAGTTTAAAAAATATTTTTTCTTTTTTAATTTTTGCATTTCTTTTTGGCCTAGCTTGGCAAGTGGCCCCGGGCCACTCTTGTATCCTTGGAAATAAAAGCAAAAATGCAAAAAAGTAAACAAAGGTAAACAAGCACGAGGGAGGAGAAACAAAAAAAAAAAAAGTAAAAAAACTAAGAAGTAAAAAATAGATTCCACCGCACAATTAGATCCTCTCTGGAGGTTGCTCAGGCCTTGTGCATCCTCTGTCCGCTCGCTCCTGCCTTCCATTGCTATCTTCCTGTATGCATGTGTGTCTGTGTGGCATGCTTGTGTGTGTGTGTGTGTGTGTGTGTGTGTGTTCATAGTTACAAGGCCGAGCGTTCCGGGCCGCCTGGGCTGACCCCCGAATGTACGGGCATTCGGGGTCCCATTCGGGGTCCGAACCCGAAGGGGTTCGGCCCCCGCCAAAAATTATTTCGGGGCCTAAAAATTATTGTTTTTTGTTTTATTTTTTTTTTGTGAGTTCTGTATGACATGTGCTACATGGATATAACTTTTCAAGGCATTTTGCCAAGCCAAACAAAAATGAAAATTTGCCAAAGATGGCGGTGTAAAAACGTGCGAGACCACTCAGGGTTTTTTTTTTTTCATTTTTCTCTTTCTGTTTTGATTTTATTTTGGTGCCTCAAATATTACATTATTTTTTTTAACTGTTTTTGTGAGCTTTATATTATGTGAAATACAGATCTGTAAAGTTTCAGGCATTTGGATATTCCAAATAAAAATGAAACATCGCCACTCCTTAATTTTAATTCTCTTTTCATTTTTAAAAATTTTCTTATTATTGCGAGGAAGGAGCCATCACGGGGCCCCTATCAGACATACACATGTTCTGAGCAGAG
The DNA here is from genome assembly GCA_003427395.1 of Chara braunii. Lineage (NCBI taxonomy): Eukaryota > Viridiplantae > Streptophyta > Charophyceae > Charales > Characeae > Chara > Chara braunii. Next base: position 4,318,238 of record BFEA01000007.1, on the reverse strand, counting down.
CCCCCCAGCAAGCCGAGTGCCCGCCCTAAGTGAAGGCGGGCCTGAATATTCATCAGAGGCCAAAATTCGACAGTTTTTCATATGCGGGTATTCAGGCTCTTACAGCCCGCCAGTTTGTTGAGTGGACGTCTGAGCCTCACTAAGCTGCCTCGTACAACTGGCCCAAGACTTGGCAGTTGTGCCTGGGCATATACACACAAAGCAGGGCCGATACATCTTGAATTGGCCACAGCTGTATGCAAAAGCAGTACTGCCGACGTACCTACCCCGGGGTGCTGTGCAGATGCAGCAAACGGCCCAAGTCCAGAGACTGAGGCCGTTGTCGGGACCTGTGGATCCCGAACAACGACCCAGCACTTGAGAGCCGATATATAGCTAGGTTGTGCAAGACAGAGAAATCTGGAGTAAGGAAACAAGAGAGGGAAAAAAGACAAAGGACTAGGACAGGACCACCGGGAGGAGCGATGCCTTGGGCGCAGTGTTGCAGGGAGAAAGAACCGGCAACAGCAAGCAAGGGACGGGACACGGGCACATAGGGGCATAGGATGGGGCCAGGAGGACCACCTGAACTCGGCATGACAAGGACCCGAGGGGCATCACTCCTCCCGGTGGTCCCGTCCGAGTTGGCCCAGGACTTGGCAGTTGCGCCTGGGCATATACACACAAAGTAGGGCCGATACATCTTGAAGTGGCCACAGCCGTATGCAAAAGCAGTACTGTCGACGTACCTAGCCCGGGGTCCTGTGCAGATGCAGCAAACCGCCCAAGTTCGAAGACTGAGGCCGTTGTCGGGACCGACACTTGTGAGCCGATATATAGCTAGGTTGTGCATGACAGAGAAATTTGGAGTAAGCAGACAAGAGAGGGAGAAAAAACGAAGGACTAGGATGGGACCACCGGGAGGAGTGATGCCCTGGGCTGAGTACCGCAGGGAGAAAGAACCGGCAACAGCAAGCAAGGGACGGGACACGGGCACATAGGGGCATAGTATGGGGTCAGGAGGGCCATCTGAACTCGGCACGACAAGGACCCGAGGGACCATTAACTTAGCAAGCGCGGGACGACGGATGACAAGAGAATAGGAAAACCGAGAGGTGGACGGCCTTGGTGACCGCAAGACACTAGAAAATACGCCTACGACGATTAACGGAAACCACGGATTGGAGGCCCCGCGCAAGGCCCGAGAAAAGACAAGGGAAAGGGGCCACCATAGGGCGGTAGGCGCCAAAAGAACACGGAACACCTTGAAGAAGGGCACCAGGGACCACGTGAGACTAAGTAAAAATAATGGTATTCGGGACAAAGTGTTGGGGACCATCGGCGGGACAAAGTGTCGAGGACCATCGGCGGGACAAAGTGTCGAGGACCATCGACGGGCCAAAGTGTCGGGGACCACCGACGGGACAAAGTGTCGGGAACCACCGACGGGACAAGTGGCAGGGACATGAGAAGGTCTCAAGAGAAACGGCGGAGAGACATGAGGAGAAAACAATTAAAACAAGATGCACCGTCAAGATCGAGATCTTAAAGGCCAAAAATATTAGCACCACTAGTGCAAACACTATTAATACCAAACGGGAAGGCTACAGGAAAAGAAAAAGTAAAAAAACGTGAAAAGGGATGCATGGGAGCAATCCGAAAAATCAAGGATCAGCCTCCCTCAAGAAAATGGAGTCAAAAGACACTCCATGTGAGAAATAGGCCTCCGGGAGAAAATCAACGTAGAAGGGGCTACTGTGTGTGAGAGAAATAAAGGTAAAAGGAAACTCCCATAGACGTGAGGAAACCATTAATTACTGCAGTCCGAGATATAACGGACTGCACCATGGGCATAGAGAGGGCCAAAACCAAGAGGAAGGGCCTAGAAAAGGGCCTTAACGCTCACTTGACACTTGGCATGATAGGAAAAAAAAAAAAAAAAAAAAAAAAAGGGGGACAATAAAACAAAAAGAGTGAGAGGGAGTGAGTGAGTTGGCCGTCAGTAGGGACTACCACATGTAGGGACTGGCAGGACCCTACTGTCCAAGAAAGGAGGAAAAATAAAAGAAAAGAAAGGAGAAAAAAAAAAACAAAGAAAAAACACTTGGGGAGATGCATCCGTGACCAGATACATTTTGGAATATGGCGGTTGCAAAGGGCATTGATTTTTTCTTGATTTTGCAGAGAAAATCAAGAAAAATCAAGGCCCCATGCAACCGAGATACAACGGATTGCATGGGGAAAGAGAAACACATGTTTTAGGTGCATTCGAAGCTAATATTAAGCCCGGATGCACTTGAAAGTTTGCCGTTTCTTTTTCCTTCAGTTTTGGGCAGTTTGGGGCAAGTTATGGGGCTATGGGACTAGGAAAATGGCCACAGTTGCAGTCCGAAAAATAACGGACTGCATAAGGATGCCCAGGCCAAGGAAAAAATGAGCCATGACAAACCCAAAGGGCTAGAAAAGAGTGATTTCGGCACGAGGCAAATAAAGACGGTAAACGACAATCGTAAGATGAGATCTCGCGGCCAAGAATAATCGACACGCATGGGGCACTTGAGGAGGGGCTGCTGGAACTTACAAGGGCACGTAGGTTCCAAAATAAAAATGGGACGACATCCGAAACGATGTCGGGGATTAAATAGGCCCAAATAAAAATAGTCGAAAAATGGGACATGCGACTGTGGGACTACCGACGGGATAAAAAATTGGAATTAGTACGGGGGAAAGTGGCGGGGACTTGAGATGTCCCGAGGGAACCATGAGCCAACATTAGGAATGGTCACACGAAGCAAGTGACACCGTCAAGATCAAAATCTAGACGGTGAAAAATATTAGCACCACTAGTGCGGGCACTAGTGGGATCAAGTGGGAGATCCATGAGAGAAAAGAAAGCAACATAATGATGGTGAGAGGGTTGCCCAGCAGTCCGGGGTATCTCAGACTAGCTAGGCATGAGAAAATAGAGCCCCAAGGGGCTCATCACGAAAAAAAGGTTGTCAAAAAAAAATCGGAGCAAAACGGGGTCAAAATTGAAACTAACGCAAGCAAAATGGAACCCCCTTGAATGTGGGGCCTTCATAATTGTAATCCGAGATATAACGACCAACTGCCGAGTCTGAATCTCGCCATGGATGAAGATCCATGGTCTAGAAAAAGACTCAACAGCCACTTGACACTTGTCACATCAGAAATAAAAGAAAAGAAAAGAAAAGAAAAAGGGGAGAAAATGGAGGGAGAAAAGGGTGGAGGAGAATGTGCCGACCAGTTGGGACTCGCACAGTAGGGACTGGCAGGTCCCTACTGTGACCTCATCCCTCCAAGATTCAAGGAGGGCAATCTGGATTGCAGAGATATGCCCCTTGGGGCATTATCTCTACAATATCTGAATTAAAAAAGGAAAAATTAAAAAAAAATGCAAAGGAAAAATGACCGATTTTCTTTTGGGCCATTGATCTGAGATTTAGATCCATGGAGGGAATATGGCCGTTTTTTATGAGGCCTACCCAAACGGATAACTCCGGAATGAGTTGGCAGCCCAAAATGGAAAAACACAAAAGAGAGAAAAGGACAAAATTGTGCATTTGGCCCACACCAAAAATTGAAAAAGTGAGCTTAGAGGCTCAAATTAGAAGCAAGGACTACTTGGGGGTGACACGAAATATTGTTGGCCTTGTGTCTCAGCCAGATCCAAGGCTGAGATAGCATCGAGGCATGGAAAAAACCTCGGCCTATCAAAAATGGGGTAGAAACCTAGGCTACCAGCCGGCCCGCCCGGGTCCCGGGTGGCCAGCCCGTGCAAGGAGGTCCCAG
>BFEA01000007.1:4295329-4308958 GCA_003427395.1 Chara braunii | reverse complement strand
CTTTCTCCTTCTCTCTCTTCCTCTCTCTCTCTCTCTCTCTTTCACTCGCTCCTCCCCTATTCCCTTTTGCCTAGAGTGTCGTCGCTAAATACCCTGATTTGTTCGAGGAGCCCACATGTGTCGTAGACAGGGAGGTTGTCCATACCATAGAGATCATCCCTGGGAGCAAGATACCCAAAGGAAGAATCTATAGGATGGCTCCGACCGAGTTGGACGAGCTCCATCGACGACTGAAAGCGCTCACAAAAAAGGGTTGGATACGGCCTAGCATCTCCCCCTTCGGCTCACCAGTTTTATTCACACCGAAGAAGGAGGGATCACTAAGGATGTGCATTGATTATAGGGGCCTAAATGCCATTACTATTAAGAACACCGAGCCCCTACCGCGCATCGACGACCTTTTGGATAGGGTGCACGGATGTAAGTATTTTACAAAGATGGACTTGAAATCCGGCTACCATCAGATTGCCATTAGACCGGAAAATCAGCACAAAACCCCATTTCAGACCTAAAACGGTTTGTACGAGTTGACCGGAAAATCAGCACAAAACCCCATTTCAGACCTAAAACGGTTTGTACGAGTTTGTGGTGATGCCCTTCGACCTTTGCAATGCACCGGGTACATTCCAGCACGCCATGAATAGGATATTCCATGACTACTTGGATAAGTTTATCGTCGTGTACCTTGACGACATTCTTATCTTCAATAGAACCGTCGAGGAATATGCCTAGCATGTAGACAAAGTTCTTTCTCTCCTCCGACAGCACAAATATAAGATCAATTCAAAGAAATGCGAATTTGGTCGTACTAAATCTTGTACTTGGGTCATGAAGTATCCGCGGAGGGTATTAGGCTTGAAGATGCGAAGGCGGCTAGCATTAGAGATTGGCCACGACCCCAGTTTGTGACCGAGGTCAGATCTTTCTTGGGGATGTGTGGTTATTACTGCAATTTTGTACAGAACTATAGTACCATCGCATCACCTTGACTGATCTAATGCGCCTTGACACTCCATGGGAATGGATAGACGCATGTGAGGCTGCTTTCAAGAGATTGAAGCATGCCCTTACACATCATGAGGTTCTCATGGTCCCCGATCCGCAAATGTCATTTGTAGTAACCACTGATGCAAGCCAGTACGGCATAGGCGCAGTCTTGGCTCAACAGGAAGGGAAAAAGTTAAGGTCGATCGAATACATGAGCAAGAAAATGCCATCTAAGAAATTGGCGTGCCATCTAAGAAATTGGCGAAGTCCACCTATGAAAGGGAACTCTACGCCCTCTACAAGGCACTTGTCCACTGGAGGCACTATCTGTTGGGACGGTTCTTCTATCTGAGGACTGACCATCAGACATTTAAGTGGATCAACACACAACGTGTTCTCTCTTACGCACTCAAACGCTTGATTGAAGTCATAGACCAGTATGACTTCAAGCTGGACTACGTGAAAGAAGAGTATAACAAAGTTGTTGATGCATTGTCCCATAGGGCAAACTACCTGGGTGCACTGATTACTGAGTTCGACTTATCTCACGATGTCACTCGATCCCCGATTGAGGCCTACAAGGAAGACCATGTCACGATGGACATCGTTCACAAACTCGAGGCCCAGGACAAGGCCACATCTGATGAGTTGGTGTTGGTGGATGGGTTTCTCTTTCTTGAGAAGGCAGGGTTCAAGAGGTTAGTAGTTCCATCTAGGGAAATTTTGCGTAGTTTATTTTTAGGTGAGTGCCATGACGCAACGGGACATTTCGGCTACAAGAAGACTTCTGCTAATTTAGTACAACGATTATGGTGGCCAAACATGCTTGACGATGCAAAGAAGTATGTGCAGACTTGTCAAGTCTGTCAGCGGGACAAGCGGCGTACTCAAGCACCACTGGGGTTATTAAAGCCCCTACCCATTCCTGCTGGTCTGGGACAGTGTGTTTCCATGGATTTCATGGATACCCTCGTGAACAACAAGAATGGCAAAAGGCATATTTTCATCATAGTGGATAGGTTCACTAAGTACGCTAGACTAATCATCATGTCGGAGACCGCCAGGAATGAGCACGTCATCAAGTTGTTCATGGACGACTGGGTGCGCGACTTTGGACTGCCAAAGACTATCGTTAGTGATAGAGATATCCGGTTTACCAATGAGATGTGGAAGAAGGCCGCTGAACAAATGGGCAGTCAGCTCCAGATGACTTCTGGGAATCATCCCGAAGCAAATGGCCAGGCTGAACAGATGAACCATGTGGTGCAGCATCTGCTGAGGCGCTATATCAAGCCCAAACAGGATGCCCGGGATGAGAAACCACCTCTCATCGCCAGTCTGTACGATAATGATGTATACAACACCACCAGTGCTAGTCCTAATCAACTGCATCTGGGATGGAAGCCTAGATCTGCTCTAGACTTCCTCCTGCCTGAAAACCGAACTGTTGCAACTCCTGGAACCATCGAGTTTGGTGTCCAATATAAAAACGTTATTCCAACAGACTATCGAGCACATCAAGAAATCTCAGGGAGCAATGATTGCTTCCGAGAATAAGCATCGCCGATAGTCCACATTTCAGGTAGGGGAACGTGTCTGGGTCAAGGCTAGTACGCTGGGACTGGAGTTTGGCATCTCTAGAAAACTAATGCCTCAGTATTTCGGTCCCTGGGAAGTCTTAGACATTGTGGGTAGTGAATTGGATGGTCCCTCGTACATAATTCGTATCCCTGGTTACCTACGTGCTTACCCTGTGTTTCACGCCTCAAAGCTTGCACCTTTCGCTGAGACAGAATAGTTCCCATCATGGAGATCTATGCTGCCCCCAACCATGGATGGCCACGTGGACGTCGACAATATCCTAGAGCACAGAGACATGCCTGTTCCCAAGCCAGTTGGCAGGGGTAGGCCGTCTAAACCGGTGAGAGAATACAAAGTACGGTTGAGGCATCATACGGATCCTAAGGAAGATCGATGGTTTACAAGGGAGGAACTGGTCAAGACAGCTCCTTAGATTGTGGCCGAGTATGAGATGAAATTGAAGGGGAAGGCACCACATGAAGCATCTCAACGGACTTTCGAAGCTAAGGGGGATGGAATGTGAGGAACGAGCCCTCACGGGGCCCTTATCACACATACGCATGTTCTGGGCAGAGGCCCCCAGCAAGCCGAGCGCCCGCCCTAAGTAAAGGCGGGCCTGAACATTCATCAAAGGCCATTTTCATATGTGGGTATTCAAGCTCTTACAGCCCGCCAGTTGGTTGAGTGGACGAGTGAGCCTCACTAAGCTGCGTCGTACAGTTGGCCTAGGCCTTGGCAATTGCGCCTGGGCATATACACACAAAGCAGGGTCGATACATCTTGAAGTGCCCATAAGCCTATGCAAAAGCAGTACCGTCAACGTACCTACCCCTAGGTCCTGTGCAGATGCAGCAAATGGCCCAAGTCCGGAGAATGAGGAAGTGCCCAACTGTAAAGGGTCGAGGCCCTTAACTATAGTCTCGGGTTTGGGCGCAGGAACTGGGGCCCAACAGGAAGCTACTGGAAGCTTCCAGCCAGGCCACACGCAGCAACGCAGGGGCAGCCAAGGCCTGGCATTCTGGCCAGTGTAGGCAATGCGATCACCCTGCTGTGCTGCTGCGTGAGAGGCTGCGTGTTGCGTTGAGGCCAGAGCGTGTGCGGGCGCGTGAGTGGTGAAGTGGGGCGCTGCAGGGCAACGTTGCGCTAGCAGCCATAGCCGGGCTGCAGGGCGCTAGGGCGTAAGAGGGCGATTTGGTGGTAAAACTGTCAGCTTACGAATGTGGTTTTTAGGGCGGCCGTAAGGTCACCTTTAGTTATAAAAGTGTGCGACCGAACTTCACACTAGGGGCATATGGCTTACCTTCAACTGGCAACAGTAGAGGAAACAAAGCATGCCATAAAGCACATTCATAGAGGCCGAAGGGCACTTCGTGCCTGGAGTTGTGATGCAAGCCCCTTGGCGCTAATACGAGATGAGGCGGCTCGAAGAGCGGTCGTTTTCGGGGAAGCATACCCTGCAGCCCTTCGGCCTTGTGCACTTGGGGAAGCACGCGAATGCACACTAGCCTTCGGCCCTCTGCCTGTTGTTGGTCAAAACCAGCAAGGCCTTAGTCGGAGTGGTGAAATACTACATGCGGGCAGATCACCTATCGTATTGGGGACAGACGACTAAACGACATCTCGAAGCGCTACAGCCTATAGGTGATACCGGCGAGATCCAGTCGAATGATTTTTTTACTGGAAGTCAGAGGACCCGTAGCTCCCACTTCGTGGCCTTGGACATGTAAGAGTCATACAAAACCCAATTGTCTCGGTATTTCTTACCGTGAAAACCAAGCCAAGTTTGATTCTCAGGGAAGTACTTATGCTTGATTTTTTGTCGACCCCAGGTAGGGTGTCTACGAAAGACCCATGCACGAGAAAAGAATGGAGCCGACACCACCCCACCTTGGGGTGGGTGGGAAAGATGAACGCTTCGCGGCGGTTGTGTCACCAGAGGCCACGAAGTGGGAGAAAGTGGTTAAATACATGATACCTCCCATAATGATGTATACAACACCTAACTCTAACCCAGTTAATGCGAAAACAATAAGAAAAGATGCAAGATGAGCTAAATACATGATACCTCCCATAGACAACATAGTCCAAGCAAAACCACTCAAAATCTTCAGTAAACTATGACCAGCCATCATATTGGCAAATAAACGTATTCCTAGACTTAGTGCAGTAAAGGCAAAAGGGAGCTTGACTGCAAGACTGACTCGTCGAGCAGGGACGAAAGTCGGCCTTAGTGATGCGATGGAACCGAGTGGAAGGGCCGTCGCTCAACGGATAAAAGTTACTCTAGGGATAACAGGCTGATCTTCCCCAAGAGTTCGCATCGACGGGAAGGTTTGGCACCTCAAATCGGGGCAATCGTCCAGTAATGGGAAAATAGTGGCAATAAAAGCAGAAAAGCTATATTTAGCACAGACCAAACAAATAGAGGTAATGGATTGTTTCATTTGAGAGCGTGAAGGAGGACAAAGTTTACGATCATCCGCTTTGAAAGAGGCGAGTGTGGGTGGATAGGACCCCAGGACTCTTCGGTGATGATCAGTAGAGGTCCAAAAGGTGAACATTTCGTGGTAGAGGTTGATGTAGGTGGCCGCAAAGTGGGCGCCTTCGCAGACATAGGCTCTACACAAAATTTCATCAGTCGTGCTCGTGTGGATAGACTGCGCTTAGGGGACCAAGTGCAGCGGCTTAGCAAAACTGTAGCTTCTACGCTAGCCAACAAGGACCAAATCGTTTTTAAAGACTACGTCAAGGATGTAGTTTGTTCCTTCTCTTATGGAGGAGGGGAAGTGCGACATAAAATCTCATTCCTCGTTAGCGACGAACTGCCCTTCGACATGTTACTAGGCATGTACTACCTCGAGGTCGCTCAACCTCAGTTTGATTGGGATAGGACGGTGTTGTTACACAAGTTGCCAAATGGTAGGACCGTTAGACTGCAAAAGTATAAGGCTAGCAGTTTAGTGGAGAACTACGGCTGCATGTGTGCTTCCTCTTTCTATTACTACAAGCAGAATCGCGAGGAGGGCATGTATCTAGACTTTGTCTCTGAAAAAGGGGAGGCCGTTAAAACACCTCAGAGATAGAATCAGTCGTCGCAACATATTCATACCTTTTTGAGGAGCCCACAGGCGTGGTAGAAAGGGAGGTCGTCCATGCAATAGAAGTTGTCCCAGGTAGTAAGGTACCTAGAGGAATCTATAGGATGTCCCCTGAGGAGTTGGATGAGCTCCGTCGCCAGCTCAAGGAGCTCACAGAAAAGGGATGGATTCGACCTAGTACCTCCCCTTACGGTGCACCAGTCTTATTTGTCCCAAAGAAGGGAGGTACCCAGAGGATGTGCATTGACTATAGGGGCCTTAATGCCATCACCGTTAAGAACGCGGAGCCCCTGCCCCGCATCGACGACCTACTGAATAGAGTGCAAGGATGTCGGTACTTTACTAAGATATGAAGTCCAGATACCATCAAATTGCTATTAGACCTGAGGACCAGCACAAAACCGCTTTCCAGACCAGGTACCGTCTGTACGAGTTTGTGGTGATGCCCTTTGGCCTATGCAATGCCCCTAGGACATTCCAGCACGCCATGAATAGGATATTTCATGAATACTTAGACAAGTTTATCATCGTGTACCTCGACGATATTCTTATCTTTAGTAGGACTGTAGAGGAGCACGCTAAGCACTTGAATATAGTGCTAGGTCTCCTAGGACAACACCATTACAAGGTTAACTTGGAGAAATCCGAGTTCAATCGCACCAAGATCTTGTACTTGGGTCATGAAATCTCAGCGGATGGATTGAGGCCGAATGATGCTAAGGTGGCCAGCATAAGTGACTGGCCCGGACCTCAGACTGTTATTGAGGTCAGATCGTTTTTGGGGATGACGGGTTACTATCGTCCGTTTGTTAAGAACTATAGTACTATAGCTTCCCCATTAACAGATCTAACTCGACTTGACACCCCTTGGGAATGAACCGAAGAGCGTGAGGCCGCCTTCAAGAAATTGAAGTATGCTCTGACCCACTATGAAGTCCTCAAACTTCTTGATCCTGATAAAACCCTTTGTTGTGACCATAGACGCCAGCCAATATGGCATAGGCGCAGTCCTTGCGCAAAAAAAGGGGCCAAAGTTGAGACCAATCGAGTATATGAGTAAGAAGATGCCATCTCAAAAGCTAGCAAAGTCCACGTATGAGCGTGAGCTCTATGCCTTACATAGAGCGCTGGTTCATTGGAGACATTATCTCCTAGGCAGATTTTTCTACGCGAGATTTAACCATGAGACCTTGCGTTGGATCAAGAGACATCCTGTGCTCTCTGATGCACTCAACCGATGGATACAAGTGATAGACATGTATGACTATCAACTTGATCCAATCAAGGGAGAGTACAACAAAGTGGCTGATACATTATCTCGTCGGGCAGATTATCTGGGCGCGTTAGTTACTGAATTTGGCATATCTAACGATCTAACTCGATCATTGGCGGAAACCTATCAGCAAGATCCAGTTATGTCTAAGATCATTCGTAAATTCCAAGCAAAGGACAAAGTGACTTTGGATGAATTTACGATGGTATACGGCTTGCTGTTTCTTGAGAAGGAAGGGAATAAAAGACTATGTGTGCCTAATAGAGAGTCTTTACGTAGTTTATTTCTAGGTGAGTGTCATGATGCAACTGACCATTTTCATTATAAAAACACTTCAGTCAACTTAGTGCAGAAATTTTGGTGGCCCACTATGATGCAAGATGCGAAAAAGTACGTTGAAACTTGCCAGGTTTGCCAAAGGGACAAACCTAGGACTCGGGCTACGCTTGGGCTCTTCAAGCGCTTGCCGATTCCTTAAGGTCCTGGTCAGAGCGTGTCCATGGACTTCATGGATACTCTTGTGACCAGCAGGTCCGGAAAAAGGCACATCTTCGTGATAGTAATCCACTTTTCTAAGTATGCAAGACTTATCGCTATGCTAGAAACTGCTAAAACTGACTATGTCATCAAACTGTTTCTGGATAACCGGGTTTACCAGCGAACTGTGGTAGGCGACAACTGAGAAGATGGGTACCAAGCTGCAAATGACGTCCCCTGATTCAAATGGCCAGGCAGAACAGATGAACTGGGTAGAGTACAGCACCTTCTTCGGCATTATATTAAGCCAAGTCAGGATGACTGGGACGAGAAGTTGCCTCTCGTTGCCAGCCTGTACAACAATGTTGTGCACAGTACTACTGGTATGACTCCCAACCAGCTGCACCTTGGTTGGAAGCCCAAAACTGCACTTGACTTTCTGCTACCAGAAGGGCAACCCACTGCAGCACCTGGCAACATAAAGTTTGCTGTTAATTATGAACAGATGCTGCAGCAGGCCGTCAAACATATTAGAAAGTCTCAGGATGCTATGATCGCATCTGAGAATAAACATAGACGGCCCTCTAACTTTCAGGTAGGTGATAAAGTTTGGGTAAAGTCATCTGAACTAGGTCAGGAGTTTGAGATTTCACGTAAACTGATGCCACAATACTTTGGGCCCCGGATGGGCCTTCATACGTGATTCGCATTCCTGCACACTTGCGTTCTTACCCTGTTTTCCATGCATCCAAGTTGGCACCTTTCGCTGCCACAGATCAGTTTCCCTCGAGAAGATCAATGCTGCCCCCAACCATGGACGGACACGTGGACATTGACGATATCATCGAGCACAAGCTGATGCCTGTGCCCAAACCTCCAAGAAGGGGCCGACCGCCAAAGCCACAGATGCAATACCGAGTGCGGTTCAGACATCACATTGATCCTCGAGAAGACCGGTGGTTCACAAGAGAGGAATTAATGAAGACTGCTCCCCAAATTATCTCAAGTTACGAGAGAAAGCTAAAAGGGAAGCAGCCTGTTACATAAGGACTTCTAATAGGACTATCGAAGAAAAGGAGGGAATGTGAGGATCTGGGTCCTTGGCAGGCCTGAGGGGCCCCTGCTGCAAATGTGCCCGCCCTAAGTGAAGGCGGGCCTAACAAATTACGAAAGGCCCTAAGCTGTCAAATTCGTATTTGGGGTCCAGGCAGTTTCGTCGCGCCAGTTGGTTGAGGAAACACAGGCCGAGCAGCAAGGAAATTCTACGGCCTGCTAGGCAATTCCGAAAGTGCAGGCTCTGGGCGAGATTCGCAGCCTCATACACAGACAGTTGGGAGGCCCAACTGAATGAGGCCCAGTAGCCGCACCAGAGGCGCAGCATCCTGGGGCCTACTGGAAGCTTCTGGGCCCAGGCCCAGGCCAGCCAGACTGCGAAGACAGGCAGGCTCTTTCCATATAGGAAAGAGCTCGCTGCCTGGCGAGACATTCAGGCACTCGCATGCTAGCGGCAGCGCTGCTGGAGCGATCGCTCGTCGGCTGCTGCTGGCGATAAGAGGCGAGGTGCAAGCACGTGCGGTCGTGCAAGAAGCAGGGCGCTGCTGAGGGCAGCGCCATAGCCCAGCCTCCATAGCTGGCTGAGGGCTTGGATATACAGTGAGGCGCAGGGGTGGTCTTCGGGTGTACAAAGGGAAGACGTGGGAAGACGAGGGAGAGAGAGAGAAGGATGATGATGATGATGATGTGAGGGCACATACCTGGTATTGACGATGGTCTGCATGGGCGACATCTTCAAGTACTTTGGAGGCTGCTGACGTCAACAGTTGCATTGTCAATTAGTAGGCTAGTAGTAGCTGTGTCGAGCGCCAAGTAGGGAGATAGGGACTGGATACATACGTTGGTGGTGGCGAGAGCAAGCTCTCATTGACATTGGTTTTCAGTGCTACGATTCTCCATTGGTGTCATATTGGTGCAATGCTGCTTTCTGAACACCGTGATACGATCTGGCTTTCAATGTGATTGTGCAATCTGAATATTGTCATCTCGCTATTGGTCATTTTCCTTGCATATTTTACATTTGGTAAGGAATTCGGGTGTAATGCCGAGGCAAATGTTGTTCGTTTTATATTTCTGCATAACATATACGTTTTTTTCAGATGATTTGAATTTTTTGGATTTTTAATTTTTTTTAAGGTCCATGTTCGGCCCGAATGGCCGAACGCGTACCCAAGGGGGGCCGAACGTTCGACAGGTTCGGATTCGGGATTTCGGCCGAGCCCGAACGCCCAACTCTATGCGTGTTATAATTTTTCACCACAACAGGCCTTGTTCCACCGAGATGAGTAGATCCAAAATCGAAGCAGCTTGTGCCTCCATTGCAGACAATGAAGCACACTTACAATGAGCCAATCCAACAAAGAAACTATATAGCAAGCAACAATAGTATGTGTTTTCAAAGAACCCCAAACTCTTCCTCTCATTCCATCTACAAATCATCACAAAACGAAAAATGTATAGATAGCCAATATAGTTGAAGATATGAGGTTGGCTTTGTGTAGCCAATATTGTAGAAGATGTGAGGTTGGCTTTGTGTGGGTAAGCGCTAAGTACCCACACGCCCGTCTGCTGCTGGCAGCACACTTGCACAAATATTTTGTCATGAGGTTGGCTTTGTGTGGGTAAGCGCTAAGTAGCCACACGCCCGTCTGCTGCTGGCAGCACACTTGGACAAATATTTTGTCACATATCTATGAACTAAAAGAGCACACTTTGCAAAACAAACAGTAAGAATAGAAAAACAAGACAAACATGAAGGGCACTGCTACATGCTGCGCGTGCACACGCAGGCCATTTTGCAGGCCTGCGTCCTTCAGGCCAAAAGCCTGAACTTCAGGCCGAAAGCCTGAAATCCATGGCTTACAGCCCCCCTGTCGGCTCAAGCCCGAAAGCCTGAAGTTCAGGGCCTATCCCTGTGTCGTTTCAGACTAAAAATGGCAATAGCCTTTTTAGCCTGAAACGAAGGGCCATTTTCGGTCGTTCATCAGAACGACCGGCCCTGAAACTCAGGCACCGAACCAGGGTTTCGGGAACAGACTATTATTAGTCTGTTTCCCACGCCAGCCTCAGCAGGCTGCTGCACGCCAGCCCCTGGCACACTTCGGCATTGGCAAGAGCTGCCTCCTCCGCCTGACTCGCCCTCCAGTAGTCAGGAGGCAGGCCGAGGTAGTACATAGGACTTCCCAGGCACTTCCGAGGCAGGCAGGCAGCAGTTGTAGTCTTCAGGATTCGGGAGCAGCACTCTGGAGAGAGCGCTGCAGTGTAGTAGTAGTAGCATTAGCTTGTAGTCTTCAGCGCTGGACGCAGTAGGTAGTTGTAGTCTCCAGCCCTGGGCGCCATAGCTAGGTAGTACTAGAGAGAGAGAGAGAGCTTGGGCAGAGGCCAGAGGTACCTACCTGCAGCGCCGTTGCTCCAGCTTCGTCTTTGAGGTACCTGCAGCACAGCGCCAACATCACAGGTTAGTATCTGGTTCGTAACACAGAGAGAGAGAGAGAGAGTTCTTCTTCTTCCTCTTCTCAGTCCACCATCTCTTCTCTCCCTCTCAACTTCTGACTTCACTGCATCTGCAGACTATGAGAGAAGAGATACAGAGCTTGGTGACATTTGATCCAGACTCATCACAGGTTAGTATCTGGTTCGTAACACAGAGAGAGAGAGAGAGAGAGTTCTTCTTCTTCCTCTTCTCAGTCCACCATCTCTTCTCTCCCTCTCAACTTCTGACTTCACTGCATCTGCCGACTATGAGAGAAGAGATACAGAGCTTGGTGACATTTGATCCAGACTCGACTTTTGGGGGTTCAGACATGGCAACGAGGGACTAGTTGGGATTGGTGACCAAGACTTGGTGTTAACGACATTCCCATCCTTCTCCCTCCTTTCGTCTGATCCTTATCTCTTCGTCTGTGTATGTCTGGACCTGGCGCTTTTCTTCCTGTGTACAGCGTCAGGCTCCTTCACACTTGGTGATGGATACCATGCATGTTTAGTCCGAGTTCAAACATTGATTGGGTTAGTTAGTAGTACTCTAGCATTCTGCTTCGCTACTCTGAACTACGTGAATGAGGTCAGTCCTGTCAGGTCAGTCTTTGTATCAAAGTCTTCCCTGCGCTATTCAGCACCTTTCGTATGTATGCGAATGCACATTGTCTGTCGAGATTCTACTCGCACTGTATTGTACATTCAGTCCTTTTCATCACATTGCAGTTCCTCGGTTATTACGTACATTGCATATCTGTGCATGTAACAGGCACACTGAAACCATTCATTTTTCTCATTCTTCTTTTAACTCCCCCTTCACCATGCCTCTCACGTACAAGGCTCGCCACATTCATGAATTTGAGTGCTAGCTGACCGCGTCCCCAATTGCCATAACGGCCCACTTGTATGATGTGACAAAGAGGCAGAGTACGGGGGGAGGGGATAAACACAAGGAAGAGAGATGGAGATGAGACGAACAAAGAACGACAAACAAAAAATTAAGGGAAAGTACGGAGTGTAGAATGAAGATGAAGGGAAAGGAGAGAATAGGAAAGGCTCAAGAATGAGTTTGTCCTTGACCACAGAGAGGACATACATTGTAAGGATGAGGTGGATGTACAACAACTGCCACGGCGGCTGGCATTGAGCTTTCCCAGCATACACCCCGACAAATGGCATGTCAATTGCAGGCCAACATAAAGGAAGAACGGGCACCACAAAAAAAACATCCATTAACTATAGCACCCATGGCAGCAAATGGACATCTAGTGTCCAGAAGCGGACGATGCCTGTAGTCAGGAACAGATGGACAGTCCTCTACGCACATGGATGCAGAAACGATGTCACTGTAGTGATTGTGACAGAGACGATGGCGGCAAC
Organism: Chara braunii; assembly: GCA_003427395.1. Taxonomy (NCBI): domain Eukaryota; kingdom Viridiplantae; phylum Streptophyta; class Charophyceae; order Charales; family Characeae; genus Chara; species Chara braunii. Next base: position 4,296,631 of record BFEA01000007.1, on the reverse strand, counting down.
AGCCGAGTGTAACAGTGTTTGTAGCTGCAAAAGGAGAAGGTTGCAGAGTGTTGGTGCATTGTTCTGCTGCAGCACGGGGCCAGAGGAATGATCTTCAACATAAAACAGATTGCGGACAGCTTTGTGTGGCAAGAAAAGAGCATCATTATGCAAGAAACCAGTAACATCAGTCATGGCCTGGACCATGACGCCGTTCTCCCACAGCTTCCAGTGGTCAGAGGCATGTACAATGGCCAGGTCTGTGCACAGGGCAGGCAGAGATGTGCGATGGAGGACTCACCTGCTCGAACATTGTGTAGTTCAAGTTGGCCCCTCATTGCTACTTGTAGGACACCAATGGTAAAGCCTCTTTCCCTGGTATCATTACAATCCTCTGGCTGTAGGCGGGGAAGATCAGCATCAATCTGAAGGGCGATTGCAAGGAAGTCTGACGGTGTATAAAACGGGGGGTGGAGAATGCGAAGAAGGATATTAGTTGCAATATTAGTTGCGATTGGTGACGATGTCAGGCTGGTGTGCCAGATGCTGGCCAACAACATGCAGATCACACAGATGGTGTTGCAAACCCAAAATGTCTTGGGTTGTTTGCTGGTCAGTCATTTGGAGATCACCCATGTGGTCTGCACGTGGCGGGGCACACATTTGCAGTTCATCCAAATGATGCTGGTCAGCCATTTGCAGATCCCCCATGTGGTCTACACTTTGTGGTGTTTGAAACAGTTTTCACCTTTGGCAGTAGCCGATGCAGATCCCAGGGGTCGATCCCTTGACCTCAGCTTACCTGTGTACAGTATCTGCACAGTTCCCTGGAGTTTCAATTGTAGGCTGCACGATAGCCAGTGGTAAGTAGGTCGCCGTAGGTTGTAGGCTGTAGGGAGATTCGAAYTGTAGACCTRTAAGGTAGGMGTCCAAGTARAGTCYAGAGGCCTAGCTTTAGTCCTTCTAGAAGGTYGGCAAGTGGTCAAGTGGTGAGTCTAAGGTAGGCCCACGTTTTCAGACGAAGACAAGTGGCAAGGTCAACAGGTAGGACCTCAGTGCAACTGCACTGAGTCGACGGTACGACTGCCTATAGTCAGCAGAAGGGTCTAGAGAGTCCCAGTCCAGTYCAGCAAGTACCACAGGGGGACTGTGAGCACCAAGGGCCGATGGCAAAGGGCAGACCAACGAATTTCTGAAGTATAAATCAAGAGGCAGCGCCCAGCCATTCATTGATTCCTGCGTGAGCCATGCGGAAGCGCTGCCACAGCGACTTGTGCAAGGAGGTCTGCAGATGAGCCCGGAGGACGCAGTGGGCAAGAGAGG
>BFEA01000007.1:4249716-4261137 GCA_003427395.1 Chara braunii | reverse complement strand
CCCCCCAACAACGGGGGGTTAACGTGGATTATTACTAACAGTGTCGTTGGTTAGGGGACTCTGCAGACTGCAAAGGATTCCTCCCCCTGATGAGTTGGCAGCACTCGGAGGAAACAGTCTGTCACAGCCTCGAGCTTCTTGTCCTTTTCTCCCTTTAACGGGCAGATCTCTGTAACTACATATTGTCTATATGGTATATGGTTCATAAATAGTGTCAGATATCTATGAACTAAAAGAGCACACTGTGCGAAACAAACGGTAAAGTACACAAAGGCAAACATGAAGAGCACACAGAAATCATTCATTTTTATCAATCTTCTTTTTAACTCTCCCTTTACTGTGCATCTCAAGTACAACGCTCACCACATTGATGAAGTTGAACACAAGCTGCCCGCATCCGCTTGTGCCATAGTGGCCCACATGTACACTGTGAGAAAGAGGCAGAGAAAAGGGGGCAGGGATAATCACAGAGAAGAGATGGAGAGTACACCAAGCAAAGAAAGACGGAGGAAAAGTAAGGCAAAGTAAGGACTGTGGAATGAAGATGCAAGCAAACGAAGGGATAAGAAAAGGGAAAGTGGACCCTGGTCAAGGAATATGGAATGAAAATGAATGCAAAGAAAAAAATGAGAAAAGGCTCGAGAATCAGTCTGCCCTTGACAACAGAGAGGAAATAAAAGACCGTGCATCCAGTGTAACGCCCATGGCCGCAAAATGGCTACTATCGTCAGTTGGGCGATGTATATGTAAAACTGAGGATCCGCAATGTGATAAAAAGAACTGAATGGACAATGCAGTGCAAGTAGAATTTCAACAAGCAGTGTACGTCCTGATCCATACAAAATGGTGTTTTATAGCGCAGTGGAAGATTTAGATACAAGTCCTGACCTGACCGGGACTGACCTCTTTCACGTAGTACAAGATAGCGAAGCAGAATGCTAGACTACTAATGACTAGCCCAATCAATGTTTCAACGTAGACAAAACATACATCATGCTCATCACAAGGTGTGAAGGGGCCCGGCGCTATACTAAAAGGGCCTTTACCCGATTCAGACCCTGAATGACGAATGCAGCATAGTGGGGTCACTCGGCCAGAGCTCAACTCGTGAAAATCAGATCAAAAGGCATGTTCTCTGGGTCAAAAGTCACATCCTAACTAAAGCAAAAGTCATGTCAAAGGTCACAGTTGTGCCCCTGGACGAACAGTTGCAGTATTCAATTGTGGGAGACACATCTGTTCGTCCAGAGGGTGTGCAAGTCATGTCTGTTCAGGCAGGAGATGTGTCTGTTCGAGCACTGCATGTGTCTGTTCGGGCAGTACGTGTGTCTGTTCGTACTGAAGTTGTGTCTGTTCGGAGGAAAGTCAAAGATCAGGTCCCAATCCAGTCAAAGTCCAACATGAGGTCTAGGTTCAGACCCCAAGTCCGAAATTCAGGCCTGAAGGCCGCAGCAGCAGCAGACCCTGAAGGAAAAGGTACTGGGACACACACTGCAGAGGTCTGGGACAGGGAAGACCCAAGTGTGCCAATGCAGACCTCGCGAAGGGAGGCCAGCAGTATACGAAACCAGGCCAGCCTCCCCACACGACAGATCTCCAGTGGCATTGTTGCGTGGAAGTGCTGAAGGCACTTGTGCGCTAGCATGCTGGGGAAGCGCTGGCAGAAGTAGCTGCGCAAGAGGAGTGCTGGGCGCTGGCTGGCAGAAGCAGCCATGGCTGCGCCAGCATGTTAGTAGATGTAGAAGGGTTAGAGGTAGTCTTTAGTGAGTAGCATTCAGAGTAGATTCTCGTAGTAGGAGTGTGCATGCATGGTGGGACGAGAGGACCAAGACAAGGGATCTTGAGAGAGAAGAGCAAGAGGAGAGAGAGAGAGACAGGTTCCTGAGTTGGCTATGGTGGATACTTACCTGTTCCGCGCTGTATTGTCATCTGGAGGAGGCGCTGGCAGAGCCAGGCCCCTGTGGTGTTGATGAATGAGGGAGACTTGTGATACTATTCAGCACTTTACTCTTGAACTCGAGATACTCTTTATAATGCTGTTGTGATAATATAAGCTGCGCTACCTTGGTTCTCATCCCATCTCGACTTTGCTTTGTATGAAGCTTCACAATCTGTGTGAATGATATCTTGGCATGCAATGTGATACACTCTGGCAAGTTGTGGACAGTCAGGTCCCTTGCAATACACAGGAAAGAGGCGCCAGGTCCAGACATACACAATCGAAGAGGAGGGGATCGGACGAAGACGAGGAAGGGGGAGATGGGAAAGTCGTCAACACCAAGTCCCATTACAAGTCCCAAATAATCCCTCTTCAAAATGTCTGAAGTCCAACGTCGAGTCTGGATCCAAATGTCACCAGGCTCTCTCTCTCTCTCTCCCTCGTAGTCTGCTGATGCAGTGAAGTCAGATAGCGAGAGGGTGAGAAGGAGATGGTGGACTGAGAAGAGGAAGAAGAAGAACTCTCTCTCTCATGTGCCAGGTACTAACCTGTGAAGATGGCGCTGTGCTGCAGGTACCTCGAAGACGAAGTTGGAGCAATGGCGCTGCAAGTAAGTCTCCCTGGCCTCCGCCCAATCTCTTTCTCTTTTGTATTACTCTAGCTCCTATGGCGCCCAGCGCTGAAGACTACTGCTAACGCTACTAGCGCCGAGCGCTGAAGACTATTGCTAACGCTGCCACTACTACTGCAGCGCTCCTCCAGATTGCTGCTGCCGAATCCTGAAGACTACCTCCTGTCTCCTGAACTGCATGTGAAGTGCCTGGGAAGTACCTAGGAACTACCTGCCTGCCTGCAGGGCGGGCCAGTCCTATATATTGCTGGCCCGTCCAGGAGGCTGCTCTTGCCAATGCCGTAACGTGCCAGACCCTGGCGTTGAAGCTCAACCAGGGGTTGTCTTGAAAACAGGCCCGAAATGGCCTGTGCTAAAACCCTGGTTTGTTGCCTACGTTTCAGGGCAGGTCGAACTGATGAGGGCCCTTTCAGGCTGAAACGACACAGGGCCTGTAGGCCCTTGTTTTCAGGCTTTCAAGGTCGAACTGATGAGGGCCGGTGCAGCCTGTTGCAGGCACAACATGTAACAGAAGGCCACACCCTAGGAAGGCTTCACCTCCCTCTTTGTTGCTCTTCAGCATTTGCCGTAGGACCCTGCACGATAATCCGGGCCACACCCTAGGATGCCACTCAGGCGGGTTGGCCAGGCCAGTATGCTGTTGGGTCCCCATCAGCCCCAGTGCATTTCTGTGTGGGGGTGTTTAATGGCCCAGTACTGTGCAGGGCAGCTGTACGGCTGTCCTCACGCTGCCCTGCACAACAATAACGGAAACACTTGGGGGACCCACTTGCCCCCTTTGTCTTGTGGAAATATTTTACCATTCACACAAAACTGCTGCACCGTGGTGATTGCCCTTGTGTTGCTGTGCTCCTCTGTTGTCATTGCTTCACTTGAAAGATGCCATCCCCATGGAGTCCCCAGAATGTCGGGCTCGGATTGCCACATATGGAGGAGGGCGTAAGGTCATCATCATCATCATCATCATCATCATCATCATCTTCATCCCTTTGTCTTCATCTTTAATATTATTACTCATCTCGGTGATTCTTTATTCCTGCCAAACGAGGGGATAGTCTAGGTAGGGAAGGGCAGGCTAATCCTCTTGCCAAACGTCCAGAAGAAGAGGGAGGAGGGGGGGGGGGAGGAGAAAGAGGTCACCTTCCCCGCCATTTCCACCTCATCATCACCTTCTCCCACGCCAATCGCCAATCGCCACCTCAGTGCCATCCATCACCACATTCCCCCTGCCCTCCCTCTAACTCACCACCTTTTCCTTCCCCTATCTCGCCACTTTTGCCTCCACCTCATGTCTTGCTAACTTGTCCTCAACCCAATGGGAACCTCCCATTACTTGCATCCCAGCCTTGCCTTCCCCCATCGAGACCCACCTCCTCCCCCCTGCTCCCTATTGCGAACTGCACTCCCCTATCTCGCCATCTTTTCCTCCTCTATCTTGCTACCTTTTCCTCCCCCATCTCACCACCTCTTTGTCCCCCTATCAAGCCACCTTTTCCTTAAGAATAGTGGCCTCCCATTCCCTCCCTTCCCCCCCCGATTGTGACCTCCCATTTCCCCCCCAATTCCGGCCCTGCGTCCCCCTACCTTGCCACTTCCACTAGGGCCACTACCTCGCCAACTTTCCCCCCGCTCAATGGTGACCTCCCATTACTTCCATCCCGGCCTTGTCTAACCCCATTGAGACCATCCTTCCCCGTCCACAATTGTGACCTGTCATCTGCTGAATCCCTGCTTTGCCTTCCCCAACCACAACCTCCCCTTCCGCTGCATTGCCACCATCCCCTACGCACGATTCTGACCTACCTTCCCCCTACAGCGTTACCTTTCCCCACCCATCAATAGTATCCCCCTCCCCTGACCTCACTTCCCCACATGACAACCTCCTCTCCCCGTACATCATCAGCATTTCCCCCTCCAATCAAGTCCTTGCCTTTCCCCATGGCAACCTCCTCTGCCCCCATCCCATCTTCCCATCCACCTACATTGTCATTTTCTTCTTCTTCCATCATTATTAGAAACAACTATTATCATCATTATAATCACCATGAAAGGATTAACGTGACTATTAGCCACGCCCTGTCGGGCTTCAGAAAATCTCGAGCCCTTAGGCCCAGGTCAAACTCGGAGATTCACGTGACTATTAGCCAGGCCCTGTCGGGCCTCAGGAAATCTCGAGCCCTTAGGCCCTTACGCACATGGAGAAGGGCCAGGGGCCCAGTCTAGAAGCTTCCAGTCGAATTTAGAGGTCTAGTCCCATTAGAAGTCAGCAGTGTCCAGTTTCGGGCAGTCGTAGGCCCATTTCAAGAAAGGTCTAGAGGTCAACCTCTACCTGTTGGGGCTGAAGAGTTGAGAAGTCAAGTCTTTACTGGTTGGGCGTGGTACCAAGGGAAAAGTCCAGAAGTCGAAAGTCCAACCTTGCAGCAGCACCTTCCGGAAGGCACCGGTACCCAAGAAACATGCAGTCCACTGCACACACCCAAGCGGCCGGTACTGGTCCAGACAGACCAATCCAGTCCATGCAACTATATAAGCAAACACAGTGCCTTGGCGATTCATTCAGAGTTGCATGTGGCGGAAGCACTGCGCGGCTTGTGCGACCATCGCGACCCTGTGCCTTGTGGTAACGAGGAGGACAACGCGAAGCAAGTTGGAGGCGACGCGTCGGAAGGCGGCCATAGCCGCCAGGGTGAAGAAGCAACAGGCCTCCATAGCTGCTGGAGACCAAGGAGGCGGGTGTATTCAGGGATAGATCCAGGCATAGGGAACGTGAGGCAGAGAGGGATAGTGTACATACATGAGAGGGAAGACAGTGTGTACATACTAGAGAAAGAGAGGGAGATCGTGTACATACTGAGAGAGGGAGAGAGAGGGAGAGACTAGTGAGACACATATCTGAAGCTGTTGTCTGATGGACGTTGCTGGGCTGAAGGAGGAGTGGCCAGACTTTTCAGCTGTGCAAATTCTTGAAATAAAACAAGTTGGTTGTTCTCTTGGTACTCGCTACGCATGCGTGCTTGGAAAACAGTCGAACACGCTCTACTCAGTTTGTTTGATGACAACTGCATGTGAGATAATTGCAACCTGATCACACAGCTCGTTTCCGTTACATCCGCGTGGAGTACTTTGTGAAGTGAAGCTGCTGGTGAAGATTAAGGCCGGCAGGGGTTTGATTGTGGAGGTTGAGGTGTGAGAAACTGGCGAGGAGCACTTACCTGGTGTGAAGATTTCAAAGACCTGCATCAAGTGGAAGTTTGGTGAGGTGCATCATTGCCCCAACGTTGTGTCCATGCGCTGACATTTTGCTGTTTGTTTCTTGGTAATTGTACCTTCCGTCCCACACTCTGGACAAGTCCTGCTGCAAGTTGGACTGTGTCTTTGAGTCATTGGGATACTTGAGTACATGGATGCTGAGTGCAAGATGAATGAGAACCAGGACGCTCAACTCAATTATCAAACCCAGATTTAGAGAGAAAACATCATGAGTTCGAAGTCTAAAGCGCTGAACAGAGTTACAAGTCTCCTTCGGTCAACATGAGTTCCAGGCCTGGTGCTCATCAGCGCCAGCTACCAAATGTCAACAACAGCGCTCAACAGGTAAGTGTCACCACAGCTCACACTTCCCCCTCTCTCGTCTGCCTTCTTCTCTCTCTCCCTCTATGTCTATAGTCCTGGCCTACCCTCATCCATCATGCATGCACACTCCTTATCACACAAGGATCTACTCTGAATACTACTCACTGGTATCTCCTACTGACTATCCCTACTAGCATACTAACTAGCGCTGGCGCAGCTATGGCTGCCTTCCCTCTAGCCAGCACTCTCTTCCTCCTTCCCTCATAGTGCTGCTCTTCAGCCTAGCACAGCTCACACACATCTGGCGCACAAGTGCCAGGGCACTTCCACACTCTCATGCGAAGTGAGCATCTGTCCAAATGAGAGGCTGGCCAGTCCTTTATAGTGCTGGACTGGACTGGCGTGGCCTGCATTCAGCCTCAAAGGTGCCTGGGACTCCCGCCCAGTACCGATTGTTGCAAAGTGTGTGTCCCAGTATCTTTTCCCATGGTCTGCTGCTGCTTTGGGCCATCGGGCCTGTCTTTTGGACTCCTGGTCTGAATCAGGACTGACTCGTGGGATTATGACTGGACTGGGACTGTCGCCTTTGACTCATTGCCGAACAGACATGTCTTTTCATCGAGGAGACGTGACCCTAACTCAGCCTTGAAAATTGTGTCCAATACCTGTTCGTTCAGGACCTGCTGTGACCTTTCAAAATGATTTATCACTTCACTATGGATGTGACTTTTACCTCAGGGAACTTTGTCTTTTGAGTTGCTGCTCGTGAATTTAGTTTTGGCCGACAAGGCCCCTTCCTGTTGGGGCATCCATTTGGGTCTGATTCGTAAAGGCCCTTTGACTCTCGCCGGCCTAATTTCGAAGTCCTCTGAGAAAAGGTCTTACCTATCCACAATAATAATTCCTCTTCTTGCTCTTTCATAAGCAGATACAATGTGTGGTGCTGAGTCAATTAGCTCTTCTCTACTAAACCAGCGGTCTTCACTTGGATCTTGATAGGCAAATCTGACTTTATATTGCCGCTGAGGACTGCCTCTGCGTCCAGTCTGAATAGTACTTTCAGCAACGATCTTATCAACATCAAACTTTCCATCCATGCTTGGAGGAATTGCTGACCTTCGACTGGGAAACAGTTCGTTAGTCACACACGGTAAGAGCTTTGACGCATGAAACACCGGGTATGTATGTAGGTGTAGAGGAATTTCAATAACGTAGGATGGTCCGTCCGCATCTCCTATCACATCCAGTACTTGCCATGGTCCTCTATAGGCGGGTAACAACTTTTGAGAGATGCTCTCTTATGAGATAAACTCTTTAGAATTAACCCAGACTAGATCACCTACAGCAAACTGAGAAGGTCTTCTGTGCTTATTTGCCTGTTCAATCATCTGATGTTGCGCTTTGACTATATTCTCTTTTACCTTTTCTAGATCCTTTGGTATTGCATAGCAAATTCTCGCGTTCCCAACGGAAGTTTGTGTACTTGATCGGGATTCAAACAATCTATAGGTCTGTGGGGACGCCATCCCAGATGCAACTCCATTGGAGTTCAGCAAGTAGATAAGTGTACAGAGTTATTATAGGCACTAGCAACTTTGGGCAAATGCTCATCCCAGTCAATCTGGTCAGGACGAATGTACATACGTAGCGTCTGCTGCAGAATTTTGCTCATCTGCTCAGTCTGCCCATTCGTCTCAGGATGCCGACCTGATGACATTGTCAATTTAGAGCCATCGACATTCATCAGTTGCTGTCATTGTTCACTCATGAATCGCGAGTCTTTGTCACTAACTATAGTCAAGGGATATCCATAGTCTTTCACCCAGTGATCAAAGAATTCCCGAATCACCAAGTCAGTTCTAGCTTCCGAAGGTAATGCCACAAAGACAACAAATTTACTAAATCTGTCAACTAACACCATGATTGGGTTTTCCGGTTCCTGGTTTTCACCTTTGTGTCCATAAAATCGCTGGACACAGAGTCTCCTGGACCTGTTGGAATAGGCAAAGGCTTAAGAAAACCAAGGGGAGGTTGTGTGGTGTTCTTGTTCCATTGACACACTTGACAGCCTTGCACATATGCAATGCAATCAGGCTTCATTCGAGGCCAGGTGTAAGAACGCAAGAGGTTAGACTAGGTCTTCCTCCACCCGAAATGGCCTTCCATACATGGCACTCCCCCAAGATCACACTTTTAATCGCTTCCACGTATGGAATACAAAGCCTATCATGCACATCTGTTCTTTCAAACAACAGTCCTTGGGTTATTTGATAGTTAGGAAACTCTTGTGGCGCTTCTTGAACACGTTTTAGCATAGCGCCATAAACAGGATCAGTGGAATAAGCATCCCTAATCTTATCTTGTAAAACGGTGCCTACATCTAAATATGTTCCAATAGCACCAAAGAAATCAGATCTTCGACTCAGTGCGTCAGCAACAACGTTATACTTAACCTTTACTGACTTTAGTTCAAAGTCATACTGATCAATTTCCGCCACCCACCTTGTCAGCTTAGGTGTCATCCGGGCTTGCGTTTTTAACCAGCGAAGTGTCTCATGATCTGAGTAGACTTTAAAGTGGCGTCCTAGGAGATAATGGCGCCAATGATCCAAGGCTTCCCGGAGAGCGAACAACTCTCTTTCATACATGGAAGCGGCAACCTTCTCACTAGGCAGTCCTCGGGACATAAATTCCACAGGCCTGTATCCATTTCCATCATCTTGTTGGAGTACATCGCCTATCCCATATTGACTGGCGTCGGTAGTAACAACAAAGGGCAAAGAAGGATGAGCAACTTTCAAAACCGGATAGTTAATCAAACATTTCTTGAGACGCTTAAACGAGGATGTACAACTCGTTAAGGATCAGGGAGTATGGCGAAGAATAGAGGCTGCGAGAACGAGATGAAGAATTGAAGAGAGTTGCTGACAAAGGAGGATCAGGCCGGGGACATAGACAGTAGAGTGACCCTCTTGACTGATGTCGTGCTCCACCCTTGTGAAAAGACCGCCGCACTACGCAAGACTGTGGACCGCATAAGTGCCCTACAGACGGAACAGCGGAGTGCCTGGAAGAATTTTGGAGAGGCAATCCACCACAAAGTACACGAACGGACTACTAACCATGCACTGCAACAGGAACAGTTAGCCACTAAAAAGACAGTAAGGACCGTTGCAGAAGAAAGGTCCTTAGGAGGACCAGGGGTTCCAGAGAGAAAGGTAGCCGGCCCTCTAGACGAGAGCCAGATAAAGAGGGAGAAGATCAAGGTCAAGTTTCCCGAAACCTGTTACGGTAAGAGGGAAGAGAACTTTGACAGGTGGGAAGCTACTGTTAGGACGTATATCCAGGCTCAGCGTATCATAGAGGAGGATCAGATTGTGATGGCTTACTCATGTTTAGGAGGCGCTGCACAAGACTCGCAAACGCGGCAGGCTGTGGGCGAGATATTGTAGCCTACTCCCAACAGACCAGACTGAATGACTTCGTACTGGCTCTACGCAAACACTTTGAAGACAGGACTAGAGCTCTCAGGACTGCTGACAAACTGCACAACATCCACCTTAGAAAGTGGAAGAATGTGTCCTCACTGAAAGCAACTATGGATGAGTTGTTGCAGACCCCTGACCATGGATTGACACCCAAGCAGATCCTTAACAACTTCACTAGAGCACTCCCTGATCCATTAAAGACTTACCTGTAAATGAAGATTAAGGAGCCAGGGATGACCTACGACAAATTTAGCAAGCTAGCGGTAAAACAGGCCGGTATCCTATAAGAGGCTAACTACCACTGGTACAGGGATTTAGAAAAGGGTTAACACTAGAAGAAAGCTACGACGATATAGAGTATTGTCTAGACGAGGACAACAGTGTGGTTCAGGGAGGTAGCTATGCTGCTATAATCCGCAAGGCAGGACGAGGTCGAGGTGGTCGTGGTAGTGGAGGAAGAGGACAGGGCTACCGCGTGGAGTGCAGCAATCAAGGCTGCTCTGCGGGTGGTAGGGGTCATGGTTCCCCACAAGGTAGATCCGTCCATTCGCCCCACAACAAGGCAGGGGTAGAGTTAGTTATGCCCTTGGCAGCACAGGTTTTAATGGAGGAAAGGGGAGTGGGTACCCTGCGCACCCAAGGATAGCCGCAGGGGAACCCTGCAAAAAGATGACTCTCCTATGATGATTGGAAACGCCGATTAGAGGAAGGAACTCGCCTGAAGTGCAGTGAAGCGGGCCACCTAGTTTCCTTTTGTCCTAACTACAAGCGTTTCTTTTGTCCTTACAAGGGCTTTGGACACCCAGGTAGAAGTAGCGCGACTTGATGGAGATACCTCCTGTCCAAAGACCCAACGACGGAGGCTGTTACAGGCCCCCACCTAGCTAACTGTTCGGAGACTGCCTATGTCAGAGTCTCTCTAGGTGGTTCCCTCGCAGGCATGGGTGATGAGCTGATCACTCGTCGCGAAGTCTGGGCCGAAATGAAGAAGAAAAAAGGACAGCTTATCTTAGGGGATGTAGAGGTGAGGACGCGAGCAGGTGTGTTAGTTGATAGTGGATCGACCGTAGTTTTATTAGTAGAAAGGGTCTGAAGAAGTTGCACCTTGGCATGAATGTGCAGAAACTGGATGAGCTGGGCATGAGTCGACTTGTCGATAATAGAGAGACGCGAGTTGAGGAGTATGTCGAAGGGATCAAGGCATACTTCCAGTTGGAGGATGGGAAGCAGGTGGAGAAGGTACTACCCTTCCCTTCGACATCATCTTAGGGACAGACTGGGGAGAAACCGCCCATGCCGACGAAAAGATGGGAGAACATGAGTGTTCATTGCCTAATCCAACTGGCGGGAAGAAGAAGATGAGGTTATTCCACGAGTCCGAAATTGATTCCCCCTTGTCCCTTTGCTGCATGAACGTCTCTGTTTTCGCTAGGCACATAGCCAAAGCGAAGCTTGAGGACCAAGTCTTCATAGCATATGTGAGACCGGTCGATGAGGGAAAGAGAGAAGAGGGGTCGATACAGCCTCAGATAGAGAAACTATTGAAAGAGTTCGCTGACATGGGAGAGGCCCCATCTGATGTCATAGAAAGAGAAATAAAACACAGGATCGAGATCGAGCCTGGTAGCAAGACTCCCGGGGGCCCCCTATAGAATATCTCCCAAAGAATTAGAAGAACTACGCATGCAGAAAGGGTGGATTAAGCCAAGCTCCTCACCATATGGAGCATCGGTTCTCTTTGTGTCTAAGAAGGGAGGTGAGTTGAGGATGTGCATAGACTATCGGGGTTT
>BFEA01000007.1:4223875-4238235 GCA_003427395.1 Chara braunii | reverse complement strand
TCCCCCCCGAGTACATTCCCGCCCCCCACGACTTTTCCCCCATGTTCCCCCCCCCCTTACCATCATCACCATCATCATCATCAATCTACCCGTGCCCTACCTACCACGCTACCACCCAATCAATAGTACATAGGATCGCTCCGCCCTCGTTTTACCCCATAATTCATTTTATTTATTTTTGGAACCCATTTTGAATCTTTTTTTTGGTTGTAATTTCGAAAATACTCAATCAACTATCTTCCTCGACATTTCTTTCTCAAACGTATTTTCTTTTTCAAAATTTTCAAAAATACATAGGATTAATCATTTCTTTCTCAGCATTTCTTCTTCGAAATTCGAAAACAAATTTAATGAATTGTTTTTTTGAAATTTCGGAATTAATTAAACTTTTTTTTGACATTTTTTTTCAACATTTCCTTTTCAAAATCATTCTAATTAATTCTTTTTCGAAAATTTTGAAACGACGCACTTTTTCGTAATCAATTGTTTCTCGAAATTTTTGTAATTCGAAAGAATTCAGAATTAATTATTTTTTTTTTCCAACATTTCCTTTTCGACAATATTTCTAATTAACTCGGTTTCAAAAAAAAAATTGAAAACTACGAACTTCGAAAATAATTTTGACTAATTATTCTTTGAAATTTTTGTAACTCAAAAATATTTTCATTCGAATTAATTTACGACTGAATTTCTCTTTTTTTTCTCGGAATTATTTGTTTCTTTTCATTCAAAAATTCCTGAAATTTTCGCTTTTGTATTTCATTGAAAAATACATTCTCGAATTAATTTTGAATAAATTCAAATTAATTAATTCTTGCTCTGCGATTCTATGCTACCTTCATTACTAAATCACTTGTTGACGCTCTACTCTTGTACATAGGAATTGTCCGCCCCTTCTCCACATGCCACCACGCCAAACCAAGACCTCCCAACGYGCCGCCGCCGCTGCCGCTGCCGCTGCCGCTGCCGCCACCACCTCTGTCGCTATCACATCCGCTGCTACAACCTCCACTGCTCCATCTTCCTCCGCCACCTCGCCTTCGTCCTCTCCAATGGCCCAGGATGCTTCAAGCCTCAACATGAGCTCTCTCTGCGACGACTCCGTGGCGGATACCCACCACGAACTCGTTGGCCAACAAGCCATCGAGGAGAACACCCCGCCCCATCCCTCCTCTCCATCCTTCGATTCGTACAAGACTCCCTCCGGACACTCTCCACTTCCGTCGCTGGCATCTCAAGCCGGTTGACTGCCCTGGAGTCCCAAACCACTACCCCATCCATCCAAGTGGTCGCGACCACCACCCCCACGTCCATAGCCGCCTCTAGCAACACCCCCCCGCCGACCTCCTCCACTCCTACTACCTCTACCACCACATCCACCACCCCTGCCTCCTCCACCCTTCCCCCCCCCTCATCTGGCACTTCCAGCACACCACGTCATTCCTCGCCTAACCACGCCACCCCTCTTCCCCCCCCACACTCACATACTCTCTCACAACCCATCATGACGACCTCCACCACCTCCACCCCCCGCCCCACCTATTCCCAAGTCACCTCTGGGGTTTACCCCGCAATGCCACAACTTCCCCCGAACTACCTCCTAGACGACAACAGCCAATTCAATTACACCTGCTACGACACTACCCCCGATAACCTCAACTTCAGCACTCTCACCCGGATCGTTTCCCGAGAAGGGGAAATCCCCCGTTCCTTTTGATCCGCCGACATCATGCCCTTCTCCGGCCTTCCCCACGAGGACGTTTTCCTCTTCCTTACCCAGCTCTAGGACTCTTTCAAGCTCCACCACATGCCCCTTGTCCACTGGCTTCCCATTGCCCTCCTGCCTCCTCGGCAATGCCACCAAACGGTCGATGGCCGAAGTCAACAACCGCCTCGCCTCCGGAGGACTGCGTCACTCCTTCCTCCAATGGGCCAACCTTCTCACTGCCAGCTTCCACCCCCAGAAAACCATTGATGACTACCTCGAACAATTTTGTCACCTCCCCTAGACCGGTCCCACGGATATTCGCTCCCTCCACCATCACCTCCCCACCACCGTCATTCCCGACTTTGCGTTCATCTCCCGCATCAAGCGAGTATGCCACAAAGATCTTGCAACCGCCCTCGCCCACGAACCCGACATGCTTCACCACAATCGACGACTCCACCCCCATCACCAGTCCCCGCTCGCTCCCTCCCGCCCCGCTTCTTCCATAACATCAACCCTGACGACACCACTCCACCCACCTCCGATGACGACTTCAACACTGCCTCTCTCGACCCCTCCCAATTCACCATTGAGGACCTCCAGGCCGCCCACCTTATGTGGATGGAACACCAGGATCGTGCCTCCCGACCGCCCTCTTCCTCTCCAACCCGCCGTCTCCAGAAACTTACACCCGCAGAAAGCATATACCTCCAAGAACACAACGGGTGTTTTCGCTGCCGCCAGTTAGGTCACCAACAGACCAACAATCCCAACGTTGGCCGCTTTACTCGACAGGCCCCTCGCTCCGCGGGACCTGGCCCTTCTACTCCCACTTCTTCCTCCACCGCGACATTCGGGCCCTCCTCCACCTGAACACTGTCCCCCAGTCTCTTGCAATCCTCCTCTGGCATCGACCACTTGTCTGTCGGCTCTCCCATCGGTGACGATCTCTCCTCCACCGGTGGCCCACTTGGCATCGACTACCCGTCTGCCTACCCCACCTCCGGTGACGCACGTCCCATTGGACGACCCCCAGGTGACGCAGTCTACTCCGCCCGACAACGTCTGCTATCCCGACGGTCGAGCTTCCCACTGACACCTACTCCTCTACTCTCATCCCTAACCCCTTCTCTACCACCTTCTCCGATCTCGTTGAGGAACAAGCACAACACGATCCACTTGTTACATTAGGCTTGGAACAACGCCGCCTCAACACCATGATCTCTTCTGCTTGTGTCGGAACCGCAGAGTTCCTACTCAAGTTTATCATCGTCTCCGTTGGCGCATCGACACTGAAGTTTCGAGCCCTCCTTGATATTGGTGCCACCACCAACTTCATCACCGAAACCTGTGTCCGCAAAGTCGTCCACTCTTCCACCGACTATGACTCCCCTATCACCATCCGACTGGGGGATAAGGACTCAGTCATCGTTGTCGATCACACTGTCCCCGAGACCCTCTTGAAAGTCGGTCCTCTTCGCAGTCAGGTCTCCTTCGATGTCATGCACCTCATGTATGACATCGTCTTGGGGACTCCATGGCTTGACCGTTTTATGCCCTATTCCTTCCACCCCTCCTTCGTCCGACTCACCCGCCCTCCTGACTCTCCTCTTCATATCCCTTACCTTCTCCCCCCTTCTACCCCACCCCTTGTCTCCCCTCACCAGTTTCTTCACATATCTCGTGAACACCCTGACTCCGCATACTATTGTCTTGTTATCGACCACGAGCGCCCCGAGGACTTGCTTCCAACGGACAAACCTAACCAAGACCCCCTTCCGATCCTCAAATCACCACTCTCCTCTTTGAATTCAAGGACGTCTTCCTCGAGTCCTTGCCCGCCGGTTTGCCTCCCGATCGAGGTGTATCCCACACCATTGATCTCGAGCCCGACCATTCTCCTCCTTGCCGCCCTCCGTACCAACTCTCCGTCCCCGAGGCCGAAGAAATGAAGCGCCAACTCAATGAACTCCTTGAAAAAGGATTCATTAAGCCTAGTTCCTCCCCCTTCGGAACCAGTTGTCTCTTCGTCAAGAAGAACGACACCTCGAAACTCCGCATGTGCACAGACTACTGTGCCTTGAACCGGATCATGATCAAGAACAAGTACCCACTCCCTCGAATATCTGAACTTCTTGATCGCCTCGGTTGAGCCAAATATTTCACCAAGAGCGACCTCCATAGTGGCTTCCACCAGATCCTTATCCGCGAGGAGGACACCCACAAGACCACCTTCCGCTCTCGGTTTGGGCACCACGAGTTCCTCGTAATGCCTTTCGGACACACCAATGCCCCCGCCACATTCCAGTCCACCATGAACCACATCTTTCGTGACCTCCTCGAAGTCTGTGTCGTCGTGTACCTTGATGACATCCTCATCTTTAGCCCCACCTTCGAGTCCCACCTTCACCACATTCGCCAAGTCCTCTCGATCCTCTGAGAGCAAAAATTCTACGCCAAGCTCAACAAATGTACGTTTGCCGCTTCGAGCGTCGAATACCTTGGCCACATAGTCTCTATTGAAGGCATCCGTATGGACCCCTCGAAGGTCACAGCCCTTGTCGAGTACCCCCCACCCAAAACCCCCCTCCAACTCCGTTCCTTCCTCGGCCTTGCCAACACGCTTTCGCCCGTTCATTCGCAACTTTTCCGAGATCTCTTACCCTCCCCATAAACTCAAACGCAAGGACGAGCCCTTCAATTGGAACGATCGCCGCCAACACGCTTTCGACTTCGTCAAGCAAACCATCACCACGGCCCCTGTCCTCAAGATCGCCGACCCCACTCGCCATTTCTATGTCACCACTGATGCCTCCGACTTCGCCATTGGAGTCGTACTGTCCCAACATTCCCCCCGCGACACCGCCGAGACCCCCTCCATCAAGGACTCGCCCACTCACCCCGAGGCTCCACCCGACGAATACCCCATCGCCTTCGCAAGCAAGAAGCTCCTTCCCGCGGAGATGAATTACCCCTCCAACGAGAAGGAACTCCTCGCCGTGATTCACGCCGTCACAGTCTGGCGCCCGTACCTCGACGGGCAATACTTCACCATCCGCACTGACAACACCATCGTTTCTTCAATCCTCACCAAGAAAGACATCACCCCACACCAAGCTCGATGGCTCGACTTCCTTGCCCAGTTCACATTCACCACTTGCCATACCCCCGACAAAAGCAACCGCGTTGCTGATGCCCTTTGTCGACGACCCGACCACAAGGCCCCCGAGAAAGTCTACGCCGCCATGACCCATATCCAGCTCCTCCCATCACTCCATCCCCGATACACCCAAGGCTACCTCTCTTGCCCAGACTTCGCTGCCATTTACAACAAGCTCCGCGATCTTGACCCAGTCCCAACTACTCCCTCCACGACAACCTCCTCTACATCGACACCAAAGGCACTCGCCGACTGTGCATCCCTGACACACGTGGTCTCCGTACCCAACTCTTGGCCGAGCACCACGACGCCAAGTCCCCATGTCACCTCGGTTTCCAAAAAACCTTCGACACCATCTCCCGCTACTTCTATTGGTCGTCTGTACTCGCTAAAGTCAAAATATACGTTCATGCCCCACGTGTCAGGCTGTCAATCCCTCGAACCAGGCCAAACTAAGGCATTCCACCAGTTGAGCTGGCAACTTTCACCGCTTCACTCTTAATTCACCGCCTACGAGCCCTTTACGCCTAGTCATTCCGAATAACACTTGCCCGACAAGGTCCAATCATTGTCCATCCCCACTCACTGGTGGCAGTCCATTTCCATGGACTTCGTGTGCGGTCTCCCTAAGACCAACCGCGGGCATGATTGCATCTACGTCATTGTTTGCCGCCTGACCAAACGCGCCCACTTCATTCCTCGCACCACCTCGCACACCGCCAAACACATCGCCTTACTCTTCTTTGACCATGTTGCACGCCACCACGGCCTCCCCGAGAATATCATCAGCGACTGCGAACCCCGTTTCCTCTCAGAGTTCTGGAAACAACTTTTCAACGCCTACGGAACTACACTCAAGTATAGCATTGCATTCCACCCACAGACCGATGGACAAACCGAGAAGATGAACGATACTCTCCAAAGAATCCTACGGAAGTACCGTCATCCACATCAACACGACTGGGATCAGTTGCTCACCGCTGCCGAGATCACCTAAAACAACACTGTTTGTCCTTCCACTAGCATGTCCCCATTCTACCTTGACCTTGGCTACCATCCGCTCTTGCCTTCCGATTTCATGCTTCCCTCGCAACTCAACCCCTCCACACCCTGCCCTTCCCTCAATGAATGGGTAGCAACAATGAATCGACTCCTCAGAGAAGCAACCGAAGCCCTCGAAGAACACAAGAACAACAAGCAAACAAGACCTACAAACACAAACAAGACTTGCAATTCAAAGTAGGGGACAAAGTCTGGCTCTCCGCCAAACGCTTTGAACCCGAACATGGATTGTGGCTCGGACCCTTCCCCATCATTGAAAAAACCTCCGACGTCAACTACAAACTCCAACTCCCCCCCGAATACTTGAAAGAATATCATGAATCCCCACCCCAATTTGTTGACGGCCCATATCCTAGACCTCCACCTATCATGTTACCCACAGGCCCTGAATACGTTGTTGAAGCAATCATAGGTCGACGAACTACTCAGGTATCTGACCACCCGGAACCAATCACTAAATACAAAGTCAAATGGACCGGATACCCCGACGAAGAATCTACATGGGAACCTCTCTCGAGTCTCAAGAATGCCATGAAGCTTGGTCGGGCCTATGATCATGCTACTCCTATGTCCTAGACACCCACGTAACTACAACCCTAAACCCCTGTATAAACCTTGCTACAACGTCGCAACCCCGTTCTACACACACCCTTGAACCCAGTCCACCCTCCCCTCGACTCCGATTCCTGATGTCTGATCTGCCCTTGCCCTTGCCCAGCCTTGTGCCATCTGTCCTCTCCACTACCTCGTCTCTCTCGTCCAATGCTTATGAACCTGTGTGACGTCGGCGATAAAGGATGTAATGGCAAGTGCACGAGGACGATGGCCTGCTGCCTCACTGTTCATGGAGATTATGCAGCTGGTTTGGCCACTATGCTGTTTCATCGGCCAGCATGCCGACTCGCGGACTTACTGGAGCAGCAACTTGTGACATGGATCTTTGCATCAGTCTGCGACTTCCTTGCTTCCGGATCAGACCACATTGCAGTTCTTGTACCGGACGCACCCTAGCACTTGGACTTCGGACATTTGAACTACTGTTACGCTTCTTGGACTTCTACCTGCGCTTCTACCACCTACTCCAAAATCTGATCAAGACCGCTGCAGTTCCCCTTTCAAGACACTTGGACACTTTGTTCCTACATGAGATTCTGCTTCCGACTCCTTCGGACACACCAGCCCTTGCCTCCTGAACAAACATTTTCATTTTATTTTATTTTTCCTGACTTCGACAACCCCGTAGAACATCATTAGCAGATCCCTGTTTCCCTGACCATTGTTCCCATTACGGTATTACCCACTAGAACATCAATAGAGATTCCCCGTTCCCCTGACCATTGTTTCCCTTACCCACTAGAACATCAATAGAAATTCCCTGTTTTCCTGAACATCGTTTCCCCTACCCAGTAGAACATCAATAGAAATTTCCTGTTCCCTGAAAATTGCTTAGCTTCCCCTACAGACCCACCCAGTCACATCGTACCTTCACCTGTGCAAAACACCAGACAGAATACCCTGTGACTTGCATCACTCCCCTTCTCCTTCTCTGTGATCGGCCCCGTCCCGTCCTTCACAACTCTTTTTGTTTCCTTGGCTTTTTGGCAGCCGGGACGTTGCCTTTCAGAGGGAGGGGATAGTGTTACGGACTCCGCCAGAGCTCGATCCCTGGTCTATCTTTTTGCTGTTTCTGCTGCATCCCATTTTCGGCCTGGCACCCTTTTTTCCAAACCCCTCCTTTGGTACCGTCAGATTTTGGACAACTGGCGCCATGCTGCAATTCGGGCGCCACTTTCAAATACCACATTTTTCAGTTCTGCCCTCGGGGCTTTTGCGGAAATGCCCCTGATACCGTACGTGTCACGGTACTTATACCGGCTCCGCGTACAGTACGGGGACCAGTCTCGTACCAGTTTTCAGCTACTGTACTTGTACTCAGTGTGACTTGTTTGTTTCGGCATTCGGAATCCAAGACTTCGACTTTGTGCCCTTGCCACTGTGTCTGCGTCCGACCCTCAGTCGTGTCGAGTGAGTGTGTGTGTGTGCTCTCCCTCTCTCCCTCTCTCTCTCCTCTCCCTCGGCTCTCCCTCAGCCTCGCGCTCGTCACACTGGAGACATTATCAGTTAGGTCCACATTTCAAGGTCTACTCGGATCATGAGACCTTGAGATGGTTAAAGACTCAGGCCCGTATGACCCCTAAGTTGACTAGATGGGCCGTTGAGATTGATCAGTTTGGTTTTGAGCTAAAGCCTGTCAAAGGTAACTACAATGTAGTAGCTGATGCCGTAAATAGACGAGCGGGCGTCTTTGGGGCCATAGTGACATACCTTGACGTTGGAGCTGATGAGCAGCAAAAGATCATAGATGCTTATGAAAAAGACCCTATATATCGAGAGATGATTAGGAGAGTGCAGACAGCACCTCGTGAGACACCTGACTAGAGATTGGCCGATGGATTGTTGTTCGAAAGGACTGATGTCCATGATAAGCTTTGCATACGTGATGATGAAGAGATTAAGAGTCTGATACTAGGGGAATGTTATGACACCGAAGGACACTTTGGTTGGAGAAAGACATACGCGACCCTGCTCAGATCATATACTTGGCCTCATATGAAACATGACTGCTTTAGCTATATACAGGGTTGCCAACTGTGTCAGAGGAACAAGACTTCGACGCAGGTGCCCCTTGGAGTGTTGAGACCATTGCCTATTCCCTCACGCCTTGGAGAGCCGGTATCCATAGACTTTATGGATACTAAAGTTAGGAGCAGAAACGCAAAGAGTCAAGTCATGGTGATAGTCAATAGAACTAGTAAATTTGGTGTGTTTGTACCCTTACCTGCAGAAGCAAAGACTGATCTGGTTGTTAAGGAGTTCCTTAACCACTGGGTGAAAGACTTTGGTCACCCCTTGTCTATAGTTAGTGACAGAGACAGAAGGTTCACAGGGGAGCATTGGCGACAGCTGATGATTATGGCTCGGAACTAGCTATGTCATCCGGTAGGCACCCTGAGACTAATGGCCAGCCTGAACAGATGAACAAGCTTCTACAGCAGGTGTTGAGAATGTATATCCACCCTGATCAGGTAGACTGGGACGAGCACCTAGCTAAGGTAGCCAGTGCTTGTAATAACTTTGTCCACTTAGCTAAATCTAGGACACCTAATGAGTTGCATAGAGGGTGTTCACCTCCACTTCCCATAGACTGTCTAAAGCCTAGTCAAATTCAGAGATTACCTCCCGGCACGGACGAACTTGCAATCCAGTATGATAAAGACTTACAACGGGTTGCTGAGAACATCCGAAAGGCACAATTCCAGATGATCGAACAAGTTAACAAGCACCGGCACCCTACACAGTTCACAGTACGTGATCTTGTTTGGGTGAAGTCTAAAGAGTTTGTGCCTGAGAAGAAACTACTGCCTGCATATAGAGGAGGATGGCGGATTTTAGTCGTCAAGGGCGACGCAGAAGGGCCATCGTAGACTGTAGAGATTCCACCCCACCTGCATACTTACCCTGTGTTCCATGCATCGAAGTTATTACCTACCCTGTGTTCCATGCATCGAAGTTATTACCTGATGTGACTACTCAGAATTTCGCTTCATGTAGATCGATGGTTCAGCCTGATACGGATGGCCGATACGATGTTGATAGAATTGTGACCGAAGACGTCTTTACGACGGGCGGCAGAGGGAGACCTATGAGGCAATACAGGGTTCGATTTGCCTACCGAGATCCCAAAGAGGATCTCTGGTTTACAAGACGAGAGCTAGTTCTTAGGCCCAGGCCAAATTCGGAGAGTTGAGGGTCACGCGACCCTCACAAGAAAATGATTTGGCCCAGGGGCCCAGTCCAGAAGCTTCCAGTCGAATTTAGAGGTCCAATCCCGTTAGAAGTCAGCAGGGTATAGTTTCGGGCAGTCGTAGGCCCAAGTCAAGAAAGGTGTAGAGGTCGAAGTCTACCTGTGGGGGCTGAAGAGTCCAGAAGCCAAGTCATTTGATTGGGCCTGGTACCAAAGGAAAAGTCCAACCTTGCAGCAGCACCGTTTGGAAGGCACCGACACCCAAGAAACATGCGGTCCACTACACACAGGCCCAAGCGGCCGGTACCGGTCCAGACAGACCACCCCAGTCCATGCAACTCTGTAAAGCACAGTGCCTTGGCGATTCATTCAGAGTTGCATGTTGCGGAAGCACTGTGCAGCTTGTGCAACCATCGCGAACCTGTGCCTTGTGGTAACGAGGAGAACGACGCAAATCAAGCTGGCGGCGACGAAGAGGAAGGTGGCCATAGCCGCTGGAGACCAAGGAGGTGGGTGTATTCAGGGATAGATCCAGGCATAGAGAACTGAGGCAGAGAGGGAGAGTGTACATACATGAGAGGGAAGAGAGCGTGTACATACTAGAGGAAGAGAGGGAGATCGTGTACAAACTGAGAGAGTGGGAGAGAGGGGGAGAGAGGGAGAGACTAGCAAGACATATATCTGAAGCTGGCCAGACTTTTCAGCTGTGTAAATTCATTAAATAAAACAAGTTTGTTGTTCTCTTGGTACTCGGCACGCATGCATGTTTGGAAAATTGTTGAACATTCTCTAGTCAGTTTGTTTCATGACAACTGCATGTGAGATCATTGCAACTAGATTACAGCCCAAGCTCGCCTTCTACAGGGAACGGAGGAAAAAGAGGAAACTTCGGCACTTTTAGGGCCCACCCAGCCAAAGCATGCGTGGTTGGGCACGCTTACAGTCCACATTTGTAAAGATTTCACCTTCCCTTTGTCCCTTGCTAGATCTCGACATTCATACAGGCTTTTCACATCCCCGCAGGGCAGGTATGAACATGCTCTCATATATCACGTAATCCATAACAGAGATCCACGGCTCCAATATTGTTGTATGCTTCACATAACAGTCCTGAAACCACCAGTACCGCCCCGAGCTACCCTGCCCAACAAGCTCGTGAACCCGATGCTCCAGCGGGGTTCTGCCTTCAAGAGGAAAATGGCTTGCGACGCCAAGCAAAATTGAGACTGTGATGTTTGGGAACTGAAGGGCTGGCCAAAATATTGCATCAACGAAGAGGCTCGTAAAATCAAACTCGTCTTCTTGCCACTTTGTCATGCCTGCAAACAGCGGTACAGCAACTGGCGACATGCGCCCACACAGTACTCAAGATATCGTTACCAGATATGAGTTCTCTTCAACTGGCTATGGCGACTGGTCGCCCACACAACTCACTGTTCGCACTTTGGATCACCCTGGATGTCCCACACGCAACACTCAGTATCATACACAACACACACACATACTATGCTACAGCTATGGCAGCGCTAGCTGCCCCTACCCTATCRCTACACTACACTTCTCTGCCCACTTCGTCTTCGGGCGCACTGCAGACCGCCTCGCACAAGCTGCTAAGGCAGCGCTTCCGCCTGGCATCCGCAGGAATKAATSMWTGAATGGACGCAGCCTCTTGATTTATACTTCTGTGCTGCATTGGTCTGCCTTGTGYCCCTGGCCCATGGTGCACACAGTTCCCCCCGTGGTACTTGCTGGACCGGACTGGTACTTTCTAGACTCTCTCCAACATGGGCTTGCTTTAGTCACACCACTTGACCACTTGCCTGCWCMACTTGACCACTTGCCTGCACCACTTGACCACTTGCCTGCACCACTTGACCACTTGCCTGCACCACTTGACCACTGGCCTGCACCACTTGAYCACTTGCCAACCTTCTAGAAGGACTGCAGCTAGCCTTCTAGTCTATAGGTCTACGGATCGAATCCTGGCTACCTATAGACCTACGACAGACCGACCTACCACTGGCGGTTCTACAGGTCGCAGGTTCAACTCTTCGAGTTGACGCAGGTATTGTACACAGGTAAGTTGGGGAACTAGGGATCGAGCCCTGGGATCTACCTCAGCTACCACGAATTGGTGAATACCATTTCACTCCCGCCGGCCTAAATTCGAGGTCCTCCGAGAAAAATTTCAATTCAAGGCAGGACCTTTACCCTTCTGTTGTCTTTCGTAGGCCCGGACTATGTCGGGAACTGTCTCTAGAAGTTCAGATCTTGTAAACCAGCGGTCGTCTTCCGGTTCCTGATAACTAAAATGAACTTTGTACTGTTTCTGTGGACGACCCCTACCTCTAGTCCTGAATACATCTTCAGCCACTATTCCATCAATGTCGTATCTTCCATCCATATCCGGTGGGATCATGGACCTACGGGATGGAAACTGATCGCTCGTTTGACATGGTAACAACTTGGATGCGTGGAAAACTGGATACGTGTGGAGGTGTGCTGAAAGTTCTATGGTATAGGACGGTCCATGTTCGACGCCTTTGACTTCTAGGACTGGCCACGGTCCTCTATAGGTGGGTAGTAACTTCTGCGAGATGTTCTCCTCAGGTGTAAACTCTTTAGAACTGACCCAGACTAAGTCGCCTACTTGAAACTGCGAGGGGCGACGATGCTTATTGGCTTGCTCTATCATCCTGTGTTGGGCCTTTCTGAGGTTTTCTACTACAGTAGCTAGTTCTTTCTCGTGTTGCACAGCAAACTCCCTGGTCCCGGGTGGCAATCTGTAAACCTGATCCCGGCTAAGTCCTTCAAATGGTCTACGGGGCCTAAAGGACTTGTGCAGTTCGTTGGGAGTGCGGCAGGTGGACAGATGCACGCTGTTATTATATGCACTAGCTACCTCAGGTAACATCTCATCCCAGTTAATCTGATCTGGCCTAATGTACATGCGCAGAACTTGCTGTAGGATTTTGTTCATTTGCTCTGTCTGACCGTTAGTCTCTGGATGGCGGCCGGACGACATCAACAACTTAGATCCGTACACTCCCATGAGTTCTTGCCAGTTCTGGCTGGTAAAGCGACTATYTCTATCRCTAACTWTAGACMGCGSGATTCCATTCTCACTAACCCAACAGTCAAAGAACCTCTGTATGACTAAATCAGTACGCGCCTCAGAAGGCAAAGGAATAAAAACTGCGTACTTGCTAAAGCGGTCAACTATGACCATGACTTGGCTCTTGCCRTGCCTGCTTTTGACTTGAGTGTCCATGAAATCTATTGRCATTGAGTCTCCCGGCTGATCCGGAATGGGCAAGGGTCTGAGAAGACCTAACGGGGCACGCGTAGAAGACTTGTTACGCTGGCAGACCTTACAACTGCGAACATACTCTACGCAGTCATTCTTCATCCCTGGCCTAACGGGGCACGCGTAGAAGACTTGTTACGCTGGCAGACCTTACAACTGCGAACATACTCTACGCAGTCATTCTTCATCCCTGGCCAGGTATACGCGCGCATCAAATTGGCTAAGGTCTTTTGCCAACCAAAATGACCCTCTGTGTCGTGGCATTCTCCCAAGATCAGACTACGGATCTTTTTGCTATTGGGGATGCACAACCGGTCAAAGACATTAGTCTTTTCAAGTAGCAATCCTTCAATAGTGCGGTAATTCGGCTCAGTCTCTGGTGCCTCTTTGACTTTCTTAAGGACGTCACTATAGATAGGGTCCTGTGCATAGGCCTCTCTAACCTCTTGCTGCAGGTCTTTCCCTATATCGAGGTAATGCACTATCGCCCCGAAGTAATCTGCCCTCCTACTCAGAGCATCCGCGACTACGTTGTACTTCCCTTTGACAGGCTTGAGCTCAAAGTCGTACTGATCTATCTCTACGACCCACCTAGTAAGCTTAGGTGTCATCTTGGCCTGCGTCTTTAACCATCGTAACGTTTCATGGTCAGAATAGACTTTGAAGTGCCTCCCAAGCAAGTAGTGCTTCCAGTGGTCTAACGCTTGCCTGAGAGCGTAGAGTTCCCTCTCGTAGGTAGATGTCGCGACCTTCTCTGAAGGCATTCTGGCGGACATGAACTCTACGGGTCTATACCCATTGTCATCGTCTTGCTGCAACACTGCGCCTATGCCGTACTGGCTAGCATTCGTAGTAACGACAAAAGGCAAGGACGGATCGGCGACCTTAAGGACCGGGTACTCTATCAACGCCTGCTTTAGCTTCTTCATGGCAGACGTGCAGTCCTTGTCCCACTTCCAGATTGTCTCTTTTCTTAGCAATCTGCGAAGGGACGCAGCGATGGTGGAGAAGTTCCTCACGAACTTCTATAATAGTTAGCTAGGCCTAAAAACGACCGCAACTCTGTCAACGTACGCGGCGTTGGCCAATCTCTAATCGCTGCAATTTTACTGTCTTCAGGCTTAATGCCGTCTCCGTCTAAGACGTGGCCTAAATACAAAACTTGGGTCTTCGCCCAATCGCACTTCTTTGCATTGATCTTGAAGTTAGCTTCCCTCAGCTTTTCCAAGACCTGCCTGAGATGACCCTGATGCTCGTCGAGGGTCTTACTAAACACTAGAATGTCATCTAGGTACACTATAACAAATCTATCTAACCA
>BFEA01000007.1:4205411-4218759 GCA_003427395.1 Chara braunii | reverse complement strand
CACACACACACACACACACACACACACACACACACACACACACACACACACACACGCACACACACACACACACACACACATTGTTCCTCCATTCCTAGGAGTTACTTATACCTCCATGTGTTATGCCACACCTGCCAGATCTTGTGAGACACAAGCTAGCCATCCAACCTCTGTGCAGAAAGTTGCAATCAACTGCATGAGGAGCAGGCCATGGATAAGATCAAATGGTGTAAACAGAAGCTTTCACAATGAAGAGGGTGGTATTTGGCCAACCATGCAAGTAGTCACCCATGCACCTAAAGGCGAGGCTTAACTCACCCATGGTGTCCAACTCGATTTCCCCATTATGCTTGGCCTTTCGCTTTTTCTTTTTTGCCCCCGGTACTTTCATGAAATTGGGTTCCACAGGTCCCATCGGCATCGGTGGTATCATTGAGGCCATCATGGTGGCTCCAGGTCCAACAGATCTAATATTATGTAGCCCAGGCTGCGACATGACAAGCGGCAAGAAACTTGGCTGAGGCGCCAGGCCTGTATTTATCATCTGTGACAGAAAGGATATAGATGACCCAGCTTGTTGCGATGTGGTACCCGTCCCTGCTCCAATCCAATAAACCTTCAATTGTCATCCACAGGAAGCATCATACATGCCCATACATGCCGTGTGTCACACCATAGACTCAAAGAAGCTCATGTGAGATAAAAGGTGAAAACACAGAAAAACTAATACAAAGGAAAGGCGATGTGGAATAAGCTGAATCCCCCTTCTTGTCACCTTCCTTCCACTTCCTCAGAATCTTTTTCCTCTATGATCATTATTACAGAATACACTTGCTGTTTGCCTCCAGCGATCACAGCCCAGAATCAGCCATAAATACACTGTTCAAGTAGCTCCCACACATTTCAGATAAACTCCGACAGGGTCCACCATGGTCTGTCTTCCTAGCATCTTCATGACATAGAACTGCTCATTTTCAACCTCAGAGGGCCTCGAAGTGTCTGCTAACCAAAAGAGCTACTACCCCTGCTACTCCCATGGCCCAGGCCACTTATAAGAAGGCTTAGTGCAGCTCTCTGGAGTGTCTTCCACAAGTAAAAGCGCTCATCTTCAACCTGAGAGGGCCTCCAAAGTGTCTACTAGCCCAAGTGGAATCACTACTCTTGCGCCGCAGCCTGTTCTGTACACAGAAGACCAAAGGCTCCATGCTGGTCTCTCCTGAATAGCAATTTCGAGGAAAGCACTAAATGAAAGAATGAATGAGGAACGACAACAGCACAGCCTTGGAGCCAACCTCAGTCGCATTCGTTTCACGGTGTACAGCCAGGGATGCAGTTTCTATAACTTTCCAAAGAGGGAAGACTCCACAAGTCCTCTGTCTCGAATAGCAATGCTGAGGAGAGCACTGAATGAATGAACAAATGAGGAATGGCACCAGCACCTTGGAGCCTACCTCAGCCGCATGTCTTTCATGGTGTACAGCCCGGGACGCAGTCTCTACAACTTTCAGAAGACAGAAGATTCCAGAAGTGTTACAACACCCATTGTTGCCACATGTGATGGCCACGATGGCATGGCGTTTGCTCCGCAAAATGGTCAACTTGCAATCACCACCACATCTATTGCTGCACTAGATGAGGTTGCGGGTTGATCACTAGCAAAACCAAGCAACATGCTATCTGGACCATTGAAATGTGGCAATTCAATGCCTAAAGATACTGGCCGCCAACATTTACGTGTGGCGTTCAGGTGCACGTGAGCCATTCGCTGGAAGTAAGCCAATTGAGTTGCCAGGTTGCTGACAACAAATGTGCCTGCAGAGGATGTCTGTGCTGCAGGCACAAGACACATCCACACCCTGCAAAGAAGCCCACAGGGGCATATGCATGGTGCTCACTAAGACTTTCACTGTCGGGTGCACTGTAATTTGACCGATCATCAACGCTCACCATCCAAATACATCAGTTGCATGCACTTCAGACATAATGCTCAGAAAGCAAGAAGATGGAGGAGGAAAGACGAATAAGATGGAGGAGAGAAGAATGATAATTACATTAACATTCAGAAATTGGAACGTTGAACTTCTCACCTAGCCCCTGTGGCTGAATGGTACACCCATGAACTATTGATAAACAGTCCTAAGTTTGGATCCTGATTGGCTCAGATGAGTATATACTAAATAATCTCTGAATTACCTGGGCTTGGTCAGTTGGAGGATGACACCTCAAGTCCGTCCCCCTTAAACAAAAGGACATAATGTTGAACTTCTATGTCGTCTACCCCGCATACTCCTCCAATTGCAGGGCGGGAGAGTGTGCAAAGGGGCTCGCGTACCGAAATGTTCACAGCGCGCCAGTAAACGAGAGTGTGCGCCCCGGGGGTGGGGAACACGGCCAGCGTTGATGCGGACGAACATCTCGGAGATGAGCCATCCGATATGCGGGTGGAGTTTCTTTTTCTTTTGTTTCCATTTCCCGCGCGTTCTTTCGCCAAAAAGTTACTTTTAAACCAATACCCAGAACTCCTATCTCTCCACTTTGATCACAGTGCCGCTCTGACTTTCTCTCCAAGCATTAATCCTCTCTGGATTCCAGACAAGCGTCAGTTCAATCAAGCCTGGAAATGATATGCACATATCCTGAGCAGCATAGAAGTCAACAGTGTGAAGAGCATCAGCCAAAAGACTCCAAGAAAGCAATGCTCTCTCTGCAGATCCCAGATCCCACCTCGAATCCTCTGTCCTCACTCGCATTCTCTCTCCTACAGCTAATGTGGCATTCTGAGCCACACGGGCCCCAGTTAGGGCCTGGTTCCAGGTAGGCAGGGTAGGCCTAAGGGGACGATGGTTCAGATGAGGCCCAGGTAGGCCAGGGGTACGGCGGTTCAGGCAGGCCAGGGGTAGAGGCCCAGGCCAATGGCCACAAGGCCGGTACCGGTCCAGCGTATTTCAGAGGCTGCCGGGTTTAGGCGCCAAGTCCAGTTTTGAATCTGGACCGTTGATCAGATCAACGGTCCAGGCCGGTAGGCACCAGAGGTAGGAGGCCGGCCCAGCACTACAAAAGGCTGGGTACCAGCCTCAGTAGGGAGGTTAGTGAGATAGGATGTTAGTCTTCGGGATTAGCGCCACAATGCAGCGTTAGCAGGATTAGCGCAGCGCGAGCAGCGTTAGCCAGCGCAGCGAGGAGAAGGCGAGCGCAGCGGCGAGAAGGAAGCAGCGCAGCGGCCCTGTCGCGCCATAGCTACCGGATCAGGTACTGGGGAGGAACGCCTTGCCTTCTCTCCCTCTGTTCCTCCGCTCCTTCTCTCTCTCTCTCTCTCTCTCTCTCTCTCTCTCTCTCTCTCTCTCTCTCTCTCTCTCTCTCTCTCTCTCTCTNTCTCTCTCTCTCTCTCTCTCTCTCTCTCTCTCTCTCTCTCTCTCTCTCCTCCTACCTTCTCAGTCTAAGTCTACTCCTGGGTTCTCCTACGGGGCTACTCTCGGTATGAAGGATGTTACGAGTTCTGATGACATTGGAGACAGCGACATTGGGACTACATGTTGGGGACTACTAGGGGGATCTGATTTCATCTTCCTATGGAGATGTACTTGACATTGTGAGAACGATATCTGAGACATTGTGAGACACTGTGTTCGCAACATTTCGGATTTTCGCTACCTCTGACATTTCAAGATACTATCTTTGGAAACATTGAGTTGACGTCATCCTCCCTCTCCTCCTCCCTTCGTCTCTCTCCTCTCTCCCTTCGTCCGTGGATGATCTCAGACCCTGGCCTTTCATCTATGTCTAAGGCCAGGGCTTTCACACCCCTGATGTATGATTGAGAGTGTTCGTTTGCAGTCCAAGTCAGGTCAGAGTCAGTCCATGTCTCTCAAGTCTTCCGCTGTATTTGTATTTACTCTGTATTATCTGGTCGGCTCTGGGAATCTGCGCCATACTTATGACTGTGTTTCACGAGGTTGCAACAGTTTGGTATCGGAGCAGACCAGCATTGGATGACTCACCATTGATTGATTGATTGATTGATTGATTGATTATCTACACCTGTACTCTGTTATCATTAAATCGCAAGTTGCAATTTTTTTTTCTTTTTCTTTCTCGTACTTACATAGTAATTAGGTCGTT
Source organism: Chara braunii (assembly GCA_003427395.1). Classification (NCBI taxonomy): domain Eukaryota; kingdom Viridiplantae; phylum Streptophyta; class Charophyceae; order Charales; family Characeae; genus Chara; species Chara braunii. The sequence continues at coordinate 4,214,640 of BFEA01000007.1, read as the reverse complement.
TAGGTTTTGCGACTTTTGCGCAAATTAGGGAATCGATAATTACGATTAACCTAATTAGCGCTAATTACGGTTAGTCCTAACCTAACCTAACGACCTATCAAGTCTATGGGAAGTAAGCGCCAGTCAGGCGCCATGCCAATTAAGGCAGATTGGGCCTGAGCACGGCCACATTCAACTGCAACTTCACGAAATTTTCACTTTTTGCAAACGCATCTGCATTGCGATTAAAGTTTGAATCTTTTCACGCAAATTGTGTATCTTCCTGCAACCATTGATCTTATACTTACCTCATGACCTCGTAATGATCCTAAACTCCCCCGATTAAATTTTGTGAAATTATTAAAATTATGTTTAAATGTTTAAACTTGCTTAAACTTTATTCATTTTTCCTTGTGAAACTTTAAACATTCTTTAATTAAATATTTAACTTTTGCAAAATTAATTCTTGCAAATTTAAATATTCTTTCATTAAATATTTATTTTTTTTCCAAAATTAAAATTCTATTTAATTAAATCCGTATTTACCGATTTTTTTTAATTTTTTATTTTTTAAACATAAACAGGGCCTTATGGTCCTGGCTCCTTCTATTCTGGGGAGCGTCAGTCCGGTTCTTATTCCACCGGCAAGTCAAGATAAATATTACATCAAGCACACTCACACACGCTTCCTTCCGTCAGGCCGAAGGATCCCTGCACAGCACTGATTGCTCCGCCGCGGTGGAGGATTGACTGTCAGTTTGCCCTATCCCACTCTTTCCTCTCAGACCTGGGGTCCAGATCTGCCAGATTGCACCATTGTCCCTAGAAAGAGCTCATCCGATAACCTTGCCAGCCTGTATCTTCCCCATGCACCTCCCTGCCCCTTTGGAAGATTTATGATAAACCTTAAACCCAAAACCCTTCGTTTGTGCGTCCGACCTCCAGTAGTCGAACTTGTACATTGGCAGGCATTGATTTCGCTTCCGGCCCCCTGCGATAAAGTCTTCCTTTGTAACCCGCGTTTATGCTCCCGTATTTTCCCTTAGTCAAACTGGTCCTTCTCTCTCCCTTGTTTCCTCATTGTTCGTGCCCCCTGGGCCCTTGATGGGCAGCTTACATTCTGTTGGGGCCTAGGATGCGAATATGCCCTCAGACGTTGCCTGCTGGCGAAAGCCTCTTTCTGATACTGAACCGTGCCACTCTCTCCAGCATACTCGGTCCTCTCGCAATTCTGCAATCTTGCCATTTATCAGCCAGTTCCTGTAGAATTTCTGCCTCTTCTTGTTACGTTGCTCTTCGTCTTCTGTCCAAGCTTGTTTGGTCTTCCGCCATCTGCAGAGAATCTCAGCTTGTATCAAAGTTCTGGTTTCTATCCACACCTTCTCCCATGGGTTGGACCGCCCCTCAATTGTCCTGCTGCATCTCTCCTTCCATATGACCCCTAGGGTCACTTTCCTGATGAGTTCAAACCAGATCCTTTCTGCCTTTTGCGCCTGAACAGGGATGCTAGTCAAGAGGAGAAGTTGAATGGGCTGCTCGGGGAAGGGAGAAGTGAAGAGGGAGTCCCAGAGTGATGAAGCTCTGGCCCAGTATTCAGTAGCCTCTTTACAACGCACCAGGCAGTGAACTATATCTTCTACGGCGCCTTCAGTGCATACTGTACATAACCCCGAGCTGTTGGGGTCTGCAGCTTTCCGCCTAGTGTGTAGCCATTGGTTCACCCGAAGGGCTGCGTACGCGATCAGCCACTGCAAACTTCTAATCTTGATTGGTCTGATGCCTTTGAATTTATCCCAGTGGATTCGTGTGATTTTGTCTGCTTCCCGCCCGACGAGATTCCGCCATCTGTTTTTGATAATAGGGTCTGGATTTTTGGCCTTTAGAGACAGTCTGTACCCAAGTTTGACTGTGTAATCCTGGATTGGAATTTTGGTCTTAATGTTGCAGGCCTTATTTGGCGTCCACGCCCATTCGGCTGGATCGAACTCCAAGTTACGGATTGTAGTGTCAGGTCTGTAGACTGATTTCSGCCATGCTCCTARGACCCTTACTTTYCGGAGTAGGAAGGAYTCTAAGACTGACGACTCTACWTCGCAATTCAGGATMGTTGGCGAACCCGTATTGGTGAGGGAGATCGGAAAAGAGAGGAAAGTGGCCTTAGTGTGTGAGCCTTGCTGCCAATGGGAGAATTGAAAGGCTCTAGGGGGTGTTGTTTCTTGAATCATCAGTCCCCACTCACCCGATCTCCACGACTCGTCTTTTGCCAGGATATCTTTCCATTCCTGCGGAATGCAGCTAAGTATATACTGGAGATTGGTCCCTCGTCTGTGGCAACCTTTCAATCGGGAGCTGACTTCTTGTTCCGTTACCCAGCCCTTTCTAACTTCCTTCCATAATTGGTCGAAATTTCACATACCGTTCTTGATCCAGGACAACCACCTCTGTTCTAGGAAGAGTGGGTTGTCCGCCTCGTTCTTTATCCATTCATTCCCGAAGAGCGGTTGCCTTAGTACTTCATCCTTGGATTTGGGTCTGTTCATCTTGTTGGGAAGTAATTAAATATTTAATTTCTCAAAATTCACAATTTTCGTGGGGGGGGGTGAAATTTTTTGCATAGTGTCAAGCTTCGAGGTCAGGGAGGAAAAGGGGCTGTCTGTGCATTGTTTGCCTCTCTGCCCTTTCTTCCACCCCTACCTTCTCTCTCCTCCTCTCGGTACTGCAGACTTCAGTCTCCGGCCATGTCAGCATTGTGCCACATCAGCAGCGGGCCATGAAGGCAGATTGCCACATCAGCCGTGTGCCACCTCAGCGTGCCACAACAGCCGAGTGCCAACTCAGCAGCGGCCACCACAGCAGTGCCACATCAGCAGGTGCCACCTCAGCGGTGACATATCAGCAGCAGACGAAGACCAGAGTACTTAATGTGCCGCAGTCAACGGCTTGCGGAGCGCGGATCCACAGCAACCAAGCCCCAACTGGGACCTAGGACCCCTCGGATCCCGCGCAGGCGACGCACGACCATGGCCGCTACCGCTGACGCCAATGCACAAGCCAGCCCCAAGAGGCCGGTTACCCCTCCTATCATAGTTCAGCAGGCCGATGAAACAATACTAGTGTTTCTCAAACGTCTCCAGCTCTACTGGGAGACCACTGCAGCTGAGTTGAGCAAGTGGGAAGAGGAGGAAGCCGCCCGCCAGCAGGAAATTCAACGCCAGCTGGCAGAGGCAGAGGCAGCACGCCAGCAGGCCGCAGCAGAAGCTGCAGCAGCCGCACGGTTGCAACAGCAGCAGGTCGAGGCAAGTCAAAACCAAGTTTGTTACCAAGCTACAATGGAGCTCGCCAACGAAGAAGCCACGTACCGGAGGTTACTCCGACAGCAGCATTTTCGAGCAAACGAAGAACAAGAGGAGCCGACAGAGGACGAGAGAAACAAGGAGCCCACAGCAGTTTTGATAAAGAATCTGCTGTACACGATCAATTGGCAGCAACGTGAACTGCTGGCCATGCGGCAGGTCTTCATCCGCCACGAAACAACGTTTAAAACACTAGACAAGAAGATCGCCGCCCACAGCCAGCAGCAGACACTCAACGACTAGCTGCAGACCGGTGTCAGCACGGGGTTGGCACGACTGTCGGCAACTGTGTCGACGGGCAACACAGTTGCAGACTGCAGCCCAGCCTTGGCCGCGCAGGCGAAGCAACTCGAGGAGCGGATCAACTACGTGGTCGCATCCCTCGGCGACATCAGCAAGTTTGCTGGGGCAACGACAGTCAGCAATCAGCTGCAGACGCTCAGCGACCGCGTTCAGCAACGACCGGCCGCCGTCGCCAAGGAATGGAAGATGCCGAACTTCAAGATCAAGAAGTTCGACGACTACCACAAGACTGATCCGCTGCAATGGTGGATGGCATTCAACGCAGAGGCGAACGTACACCACACCTCACCACTGCGGCGGCTTGACGCACTCTACCTCCAACTCATTGGAAAGGCGCAGGCCTTCATGACGCACATGGCGGTCACATTGGAATGCACCATCGCCACCCTCCACACCAAGATTCTGGGAGGAATTTGAGAAGAAATGGAAGACCCGGTTCATGGTCAACAACGACAAGCGTCACACCTTGAACAAGATCTTCCGCATGTTTCAAGGCCAGCAACCTTCACGGGAGTGGCTGACGGAGTGGCAAAGACTCGTCGCCACCCCGGAGTTGAACTTACCGTTCGACGCAATCTGGGCCAAATTCTTGGCTCGGTCATGTGACGCCTTGCCAGCTGCTCTCGGCAGCGAATTCCAGAATGAAACCTTTGATGACATACAAGGTAACCGGCGCACGGTCAACGAGGCCCGCCAACAGCCCGGTTACGTGGAGAAAGGCAAAGGTCAGCGGACACCGCAAGTAGCAGCAGTCCAGCAAGGACCTAGTGAGGACCACGCAGCCACGTCTACGTCAAGTGACGGAGATGTGGCGGCAGCGATACCACCGCAGCACTCAAGACCCAGAGGGGGAAAACAAACGACGAAACCAGCGTCGACTGATGGAGCACAACAGTCACCATGGACAAAGTTCGGCATTACCGAAGACATGTTCAAGTTGCAACAGAAATGGGAATGCTGTTTTGGGTGCAACAACACCAAACACATCACCAGCGCATGCCTCGACAAGGACAAGGAAAATGTCAAGCGTCCAAGCTCCGGAAACTGAGCACCGCGGGAAGTGCAGCGACATCACTTCCCAATCCGTCGGAGTCCTCTACCTCGCTAGCAGTCTCTCTCACATCCGGGGATGACGCGGTAGTCGCAAGTTCTCGTATTGATTTTGAGAACTATGATGTCGAGCTGATCCCACCGTTGAACCAGCCTCCCCACGTGCAGGATTCAAGCGCATATGCGGTAGTTCCGTCGTCGGACAACGAACCGGTTGCTTCGCCAGCCCTTCTATCGAAGGATCCGTCAACTTGGGCGAGTCTTGAGGAACTCGACCCGTTGACGGTTGAGGACTTCCAATGGTTGCCTCTTCCTCCACCGGTTCTTTGCCAACACCGCATTGCAACGCCTTGATGGCACATTTGCGTGAATACTTGCACGTTGCAGTACCACCTCCGTCGACGGACGGCGGAGTAGTGGTTGTTGATCTTCATAACTATCTTGCGAAGATCGACCGTGCGCACACAACGCAACGCTACGTCGACATCGACGCGCCACCCCTCTACATCCGCATTTAGATCGGAAAGGCGACCTTCAGTGCCTTGATCGATTGTGGAGCATCTCGCAACTACATCAGCCAAGACTTCATGGCATAGGTCGGGCTTGGCCCGCGCGTTCGAAGGAAAAGTCAGCCTACGCACGTCACGTTGGCCGATGGTCACACGCAAAAGTCAATCGACCGATGCATTGACTCGGTGGCGTGTACTTTGCCCGGCTAGCATGCGAGGTCGTGTCATTCCACATATTGGACACTAAGTTCGATATGATCTTAGGCATGTCGTGGCTGCAAAGCGAAGACCATCCGGTGAACTTCTATCGACGCACCGTTCACGTTCGTGATCCGCGTGGCGAATTAGTCACGTGTACGGTGCCGCTTCCTCATCCTTCGATTTGGTTGTCACGTGGTCTCCATTCGAGCATTTGCCAATCCATCTGGCGGAACAACATCGAGGAGATGGGCATATGTTTTCTTCACGCCCTCCCACCCGGTGACCAGCCCAAGACGGATACGTCGGACCCACGCATCATGGAGCTGTTGGATAGCTATGAGGGTGTCTTCCAAGCTCCCGCCGGAGTAGTACCGGACCGGCCCACACGCCACGGGATCACTCTCGAGGACGGCGCCGTACCTCCGCACGGATGTATCTACCGCATGAGCGAAGAGGAGCTTCAAGTGCTTCGGGCACAACTAGACGACCTCTTGGCCAACGGCTGGATTCACCCTAGCTGTTCGGAAGAAGAACAAGGACCTCTGTTTGTGCATCGACTATCGGAAACTTAATGCGCAACCGATCAAGAACGTCGGCCCGCTCCTTTCGATGACCTTCTCGAGCGACTAGGCGGCGCCAAGTACTTCTCGAAGCTAGACCTCACATCCAGATATCAGCAGATCGAGATCCAGCCAAGAGATCGGTACAAGACCGCATTCAAGACACGGTATGGGCACTTTGAGTAGATCTTCATGCCTTTCGGTCTCACCAATGCCCCGACTACTTTCCAAGCGGCTATGACGACGAAATTCCGCGACCTGCTCGACCGCACCGTACTCATTTACCTTGATGATATCTTGGTTTATAGTCGGTCGCTGGACGAGCACCTTCGGGCCGTTTTGGAGCGGCTCCGTATCGCCAAGTACAAGGCGAACCGCGACAAGTGCAAGTGTGCGAGTTTGCCCAGCAAGAGTTTACTTAGGCCATTACGTTACGCCGCAAAGCATTCGTCCGCTCGCGGACAAAGTATAAGCCATTCAAGATTGGTCGGACCTCAAGTGTACTACCGACGTCCGCTCCTTTCTCGACTTAGCATCATATTACATGCGCTTCGTCAAAGGTTTTCAACGGATCGTTGCACCATTGTCACGACTTCAGTCCCCCTTGGTGCCCTTCAAATTCAACGACGAAGCCCGGCATGCGTTCCACACGCTGAAGACGACTTTGCTTCAAGCTCCCGTCTTAAGCATCTATGACCCGACCTTGCCTACCAGAGTGACTACGGATGCTTCCGGTTACGGCATTGGCGCGGTTTTGGAACAGCATGACAGCACAGACTGGCATCCGGTTGAGTACTTCAGCCAAAAGGTGTCGCCCATCAACACTCTTGATGATGCGAGGAAGAAGGAACTGCTAGCTTTTGTCACCGTACTTCAGCATTGGCGTCACTTTCTCCTCGGGCGTCGGCGATTCACGTGGGCAACGGACAACAATTCGTTGACTTAAAACAAGACGCAAGACACGGTGAGTAGCACGATCGGTCGGTGGATGTACTTCATTGACCAGCTCACCTCCAAGCATATACCATACTCCTCGAACAAGGCAGCGGATGCTCTCTCGCGAAGACCTGATCTTTGCGCCTTGGTACACTCCACATTCGGCCTCGACGAGGACTTGCAACAGCATTTCATAAACGGCTACAAGTCGGATCCGGGATTCTCCACACTCTATGGGAACTTATAATCGGATCAACCCCCGACAAGCAATTACCGCATTGTCGACGGCTACTTGCTTCTTCATACATGAGGCAAGGACTTGTTGTGTGTTCCCCAAGACCGCATCTTGCGCACTCGCCTCCTTGGCGAATACCTCGATTCACGGTTGGCGGGACACCCTGGCATCGCATGCACACTTGCCCGACTCCGCCGGTGATTTCATTGGTCGGACATCATCAACCACGTCAACCTGCACATTCAGTCATGCGCAGTTTGCCATCGGAACAAAGGGCGCCATCAGCTCCCCTACGGCGAACTGAAACCATTGCTATGGATGTGACCGGTCCTTTCCCTCGCGATCGCCTTGGCCATGATGGTATTCTCACGGTCGTTGACCGTTGGAGCAAGTACGCCCGATTTCTTCCATGCAAGTATCATGTGACGACTCCCTAGCTCGCACGACTTTTGAATACCGGCTGGTTTTGCAGCCACGAAGTTCCGGAAGACATCGCCAGCGACCGCGACACTCGTTTCATGTCAGCCTTTTGGACGACACTCATGGTGGAATCCGGCACCAGCATGAAACCGGCTGGTTTTGCAGCCACGAAGTTCCGGAAGACATCGTCGGCGACCGCGACACTCGTTTCATGTCAGCCTTTTGGACAACACTCATGGTGGAATCCGGCACCAGCATGAAACCGAGTTCCGCACGGCATCCTCAAATGAATGGGCAAATGGAACGTGCGCACCATACAGCGCAGATGATGCTCCGCACAGTCATCCGTCCGGATCAGAAGGACTCGGTTGACCGCCTTCGGGACATCGAGTTCGCCTACAACACTTTGGTGCACCTGGCGATTGGCGTGACTCCATTCGAGTTGCATCACGGTGGACGGAAAGGACGTATCTTCGCAGACATTTTGCTTCCACGGGCTGCCGATATCGACGTCGCTTGCTCCCCGCTTCTACACGGAAGTACAGGGAACTGCTGGCCAAAGCCCGCGCAAACATGCAAAAGGCTCGGGTCTGTATGCAGCAGCAAGCGAACCACCGTCGCATCCCATGTCCAATCCGTGCTGGCGACCTGGTTTGGGTCACCTCCGAGGAATTCCCGCTCGAGCAGCACGTCTCGCGCAAGCTCCTCCCTAAGTGGTTTGGGCCATGGAAGGTCACTTCAGCAGCTGGCGACGACCCCGCGGGTCCATCTCTCATCATCGAGATTCCCCCGCATTTGGCGGTCCACTCGATATTTCACACTTCAAAGTTGGCGGTCTACACTCCAGCCTCCGCAGCGAACTTCCAGGGCAGACGGTCACACGACCCTCCTTCAATGGATGGTCACCAGGAGGTCGACCGCTTTCTCACTCATCGCAAGCATGGCAACAAGCCAATGCAGTACAAAGTTAAATTTAAGCAATGCGATCCTGACGACACACGCTGGATTTCACAAGCTGACCTGAAGGCAACCGCACCCCTCATCTTCGCGCATTATGAAAAACAGCGACTTGCTAAGGAAGCTGCCCAACCTGCTCGCCCCGTACGGACATCGGACAGACAGCTCGCCGTCGCAGTTCGCTTGGTCTTCAAGGGGGGGAGTGTGTGGCATTCTGAGCCACAAGGGCCCCAGTTAGGGCCCAGTTCCAGGTAGGTAGGGTAGGCCTAGGGGGACGACGGTTCAGATGAGGCCCAGGCAGGCCAGGGGTACGGCGGTTCTAGAAGGCCAGGGGTACGGCGGTTCAAGCAGGCAAGGGGTAGAGGCCCAGGCCAACGGCCACATGGCCAGTACCGGTCCAGCATAGGACCTACCGGCGGCGCAGTTTCAAAGGCTGCCGCGTTTAGGCGCCAAGTCCAATTTTGAATCTGGACCGTTGATCAGATCAACGGTCCAGGCCAGTAGGTACCAGCAGATAGGAGGCCGGCCCAGCACTACAAAAGAATGGGTACCAGCCTCAGTAGGGAGGTTAGTGAGATAGGACGTTAGTCTTGAGTATTAGCGCAACACTGCAGCGTTAGCAGGATTAGCCTGCGAGGAGAAGGCAAGCGGAGCGGCGAGAACGAAGCAGCGCAGCGGCCCTGCCGCGCCATAGCTACCGGATCAGGTATCGGGGAGGAAGGCCTT